>JACAXG010000032.1:4160900-4502595 GCA_018881555.1 Amblyornis subalaris | reverse complement strand
AGAGGAGAGGAGAGGAGAGGAGAGGAGAGGAGAGGAGAGGAGAGGAGAGGAGAGGAGAGGAGAGGAGAGGAGAGGAGAGGAGAGGAGAGGAGAATAAACCTGATGCAATACTGAGCAATGAATAGTGGGAGAAGTGAAGTCTGAAATACCTTCAGAACATACATCACTAACACAACCACTATTCTTGAAACCAGTCAAAACCCTTCACTTGTGACAAAAGTTTGCACAATCAAGGTGAAAAAATTAGCTTTACTATACAGAATTTTAGGGAAATGAAGTGCAGAACACTCTTGGCATCTCACATTCTCTTTTGTTCTCATACATTGTCTCATGGTAATAGGATAAGTGAGCTTTGAAGATTTGTCTCAGTGTCTGACAAGGAAGTACACTTCTCATAACTGTAGCAAAGGAGAGATATTCAGTTTACCTCTCAGCTTCAGTAGCTCACAGTTATTGGGCTGATGGTTCCTGTCCAAACCCTTATGTGTCAGCTGTCAGGAGGGCTGTCATGCTACTTTTTCTATTTCAGGATAAACATTACAACATTTCCTTACTGATGTAATGGAAATTTTACCCTTTGATGGTATGAACATATTGTGTAGTTAAATATCTGCCAGTCAACTCTAGAATTACTTTATAACCTCATCCCAACTTTTTTGGACTTTATGCATTAAATAGTGGTGCTTTCTAATGCTTTTGCAGTAAGAGTCTATCTATTTATCTTACAGTTTCAATCTGACAATTGATTTTGCAGTTTTTACAAGTCACCCATCCCAAAGAGAAAGATCCTCACTGGAGCTCAAGAAGCCTCTGATGCTTCTCTTTTTGTAGCAATAAATCTCTGCTTAAGGTCATAGTTTGGGAAGCAAGGATGATGTGGGGTTTAGGCAAAAAGAAGGATACTCACACGATTATAGCCTTCTTCACGAGAAGACTATAAGAGGAAGACTTTGAGACTTGAAATCTCTCATTCTGGTCTGTGATAGCACTTTTGCCCCAGATCTCTGATGTTGACTACTGTGTGTTCATGGACCGCTGTTTAATTTTTTTATGTAGCTGAAAAGTAATTAAAAAATCAAAATCAGAAACTAATCCACCTCTCAATCTGACTAAATGGCACTGGAGGATTTATAAGATTAATCTGAGGCTCTTGTGCTCTGTCTGACACCAGGAAGGTGGCAGCCGTATGCTGTGCCAGCTGGAAATTTTACCACACTCAGTTTCGGATGAAGCCTTTAATGAGGTTGCAAATATACAGATCACTGGCACCTTTCCTCCTGATCTCCACAGGAGAAAAGGATGCATTTCCTCAGAGACTGGAAGACAAAGAACCTTGTTTTTCAATTAATCAGTCTGACTGCTCTGCCTCAGAAAGATATGAGGCAGAACCTCCAAGCAATGAGAGTAATAGTTACATTTAGTGTTACTGAAGATAATGCTATTAATATTTTCAGCTGGGCTGCTTCTTTAGGAGGCAATATATGTGGTGGAGGTAGCACCAGTGGTCTTGATATTTAAGGCTGCATGTCATCACGCTGCAGCTGGACTGGCCAGCCCAACCAGTTTCCTTCATTCATCAAACCAAGAAGAATCAGAATGGATGCCATTAATCTTCTGCCTTTGTGTTCTGAAAAAGGYGAGGAGAATGATTCTGGGGAGTCAGTAAGAAGCAGCTGAAGCGATTTCTCCTGGGTCCTGGGGGAATCTCAAGACTCACTGTGGCAAAGCAGGAGAGGTCCAGCTCACCAATGAATCATGGAGAGATTTCTTGTGGCCACAGATGTGAGGAGGCACCTTTTAGATTCACTAATGCCACCTCCATGTTCTGGCTTGTGTGAACTGTCACAATGTAGATGGCCACATTTTGGAGCTGGGTAGTTAGCACTTGCTCAATTACTTTAGCTGCTTTGAGTTAGTATTCACCTCCAGTTATTTAAGACTTTTCTTCCTTTTTTCCTTTATTCTCACCCTTTTTGTTAATATGTTTCTTTTCACCACCAAAGTCTTGGCAGTAAAAAATAAATGTGTAAATGAGAGAAAGTTATTTATCTTGTGTGAAGAAGAAAAAACATCTTGAAACATTTCATCAAAAGACAAAGACCTTGTAAGGAGTTTAGAAGGAAACAATTTTTTTTCCCACGAATTTGCCCAATATTTTCTACCAAATCTACCTAGGGTCTATTTTAGGGGTTTATATACAAAATATGTAAATACATATTCTAAACATAATTTACAAAATAAATATCATAATTATGATTACTAGAAAAATAAAATGCAGTGTGCTTTACATTTCTTTCCCTTGGAAAGTGCCAGTGTTCYGGTGCACTGAAGGAATCAGATCTAAGACTTTTATGTTCTAAAATAAAAGTGATTCTTCTGAAGTTCCAAACAGAGGAAACAATCTGAAAGTAACTACATACATGTCGTCACTGTGTTTTAGCCCAGACTGGTAGGCAACTCATGACAAAAAATTCTTGCTCCATTTTCTAAGTGAGATTAGAAAAAGAATTCCAGTATCAAGATGAAAGACTGGAATTATGAACTTCATTCGGTATCTATTCTTTTGGAGTTCCTGTTTCTTGAGTAGTTCTAATTACTGGTTTCTCTTACACTGAACTTTCTCTTACATTTTCCTTGAACCTGAGAGTGGGTTTAGAAAATGGCAAACTCACCTCTCTAGTGCTCCAGGTGAGGAAGGGACAGGTGAGGACATTTTCCTGCATGAATTATTGTGGTTGGACTCTGTGTAGCTGTGCTGACCTGTGATTCTCCCATCAGTTCCACCTCTGGTTGGAACATGTCATCATTATAGTTCTTGGTGCTTTAAAATCTGAATTAAAGAGGTATTTCTGACAATCAATTACCCCRCATGACTCCTCAAAAAAATACACTTTGAAAGAACTTGCAGTGTATTTTGTAACAATACTGTTTAAACAAATCATTTTTGTGTTTATACAAAGGTAGAAATTGAGAACAAAAAACCCTAAATTATCCATCTTCCTATCCTAGAAAAATGTCAGGTTTTGAGTCTCACACATCATCAAATCAGTGGCACTAGCTGCCTCGCGTTCTAGGAGTTTTACAAGCCCTGAGATATGTTATGATT
Organism: Amblyornis subalaris; assembly: GCA_018881555.1. Taxonomy (NCBI): domain Eukaryota; kingdom Metazoa; phylum Chordata; class Aves; order Passeriformes; family Ptilonorhynchidae; genus Amblyornis; species Amblyornis subalaris. The sequence continues at coordinate 4,499,489 of JACAXG010000032.1, read as the reverse complement.
TTCTGTGCAAAGAGATGGGAAAGTTAAACACAAGAAAACTTTTTAGAATAACCAGAGTATCAGTATCATCAATATTTTTCAGTGTCGTGTCTCCTGCTTTTTAGAGCCCTTTGTTATGGCTGAACAACAGCAGAAACCAAACAATATTTTAGTTAATGTATTTATATCAGAACTCCTTTCAGCCTAAGAAAACAGACTGACTGTAAAATGCACATAAACTGGAGGTAAATCATTTAATGCATCTTTTACAAGGAACATAGTGATAACTTGATTTCAACCAAAGAAGACAAGACCAGAAGTTAAATGATGTTGCTTAGAAGAAACAAACAAACCAACAAGAAACCTTAGTTGCCTTAAATCTTCCTAGACATACAAATTTGTCTGTGTTAACAGTGGCATTCCAAACAAGAGACATTTATATGAATCCATGTTTATTTAAAGTGCTAATATCTCACAGTGTCTCTGTCTTAGCTCTTCTGGAAACCTTGACAGCAGCACCTGACTATGTGATGGGCTGTTACACGAGCAAGCGTCTGACGTGGAAGACTGTTGTCCCCACTTACAGAAGGAGGACAAACAGTACAGTGAAATTAAGAACACTTTGATAGTTTGAGATGAATAGGTGTCCTCTTAATTGCAGTGAGCTTGGCCCTGTGATTTACAATGGAGGGCTGTTCATTCCACTCTTCGGAAAAATAAGCAAGCTCTTTTTCTTCCAGGCCTCCAAAACACTGTGCTCTGAATTTGTACAGATGCTCTTGAAGATATAGAGTAGCAGTCTTAGTTGCCAGCTCTTATTAACCCAGAATGTGCTGACCTCATTTATACTAGGAGGCTGAACAATCCCAGGGAACATTGCTAACACCTGGAAGTCGACTGTCAKGACTGTGAAAAATGTTAGACTGGTTGCTGGTGACTTTTTCACTTGGACCAACCAATACTCCCTCTGTCAAACAACTCTCATCATGGTCCAGCAGTTCCCTCTGTCCAACGGCCTCACTGGATGGATGGTTTGGATGGACTTGATGTGTTTTGGAGAGTAAAGGAGTGTAATATTGTATTCACTGTCAAACCCTGCRAGTTGACCTTAACATAGAGAATAAACTTTGGGACAGCAATTTACAAGCAAAGGTGGGCTTCCAGTTCAGTAACTTGGTGATCTTAAAGGTCTTYTCCAACCTTACCAATTCCTGGCTGATTCCCTAACAATTCATTAACTGATTGGATATGCTCAAGGTAAGGTTGGATGGGGTTTTGAACAACTTGATCTAGTGAAATTTGTCACTGCCCATGTCAGAGGGGTGGAATAAGTGATCTTTAAAGGTCTCTTTCCACCAAAACTATCCTGCAAGTTTGTAAGTATGAGCACCACTAGAAAGCCATTCAGCCCATCCGAAGATATGACTTGGCCTCTGGAAACACGCATCTTTCTTTACTGACTACAAATGTAATCCCTGGTGGTTATGTACTTATAGTAGTTGGAAAACGAATTGTTATTTTGAGGGGAGTCTAAGTTTTTGCCCCCCATTATCAGTGTTGCCTGGAATTAATTTATAAATTACAATTAGCTGAGAGTTTCTTTGCAATTATAAAAGAAAGTGCTCTTATGGAAAGAAAATTTTGTTGCTGAATTTTGTTTAATTTACTAGCATGTTTACTAGAAATAGGAAATTAGATAAATTGACGAAACATATATTCCATACACAGTTGCTCCATATTTCAAAAATGTTGTGGTCTATGCCAGGAACAAATATGTTGCTCTGGTGCTGAGAGAATCATCATTTCCACCAGACTCATTTCTGTGTRGTTTTACTTTTCTGCAAGACTCTGCCTGCATAAAGCTGGACAGTGCACATATGCATGAAATCGTTTGCTGTTTCACTCAAATGTAGATCCATCAGGGAAAGAACAAAGCAACTTTATTACAGCTGGAAGCAACATCACACAACTAGAGTTAGCCTGGTAAAAGAACAGGGTGTGTTAGAAAGGAATATTGGTTTAAAATATTTCAAAATTCATTCATCCAGTTCAGAACTGGTTAGAAAAACCAGAAGCAAATATCACCATGATAATTTCTCAAATACATCATATCCATTCTTTTTACACTAAAAACATAACAAAATTGCAAAAGTCAATCACTCCTCATGTAACAGTTTAGGAAAGGAAAAAATGCAGACTTAGTTTTTAATTGGATTTGTGAGAAACATTTAGGTAAAGAGAAAAAAATAATCACCCTCACAATGGAATTATGATAGGGTTATTCAGAAGATCATCTTCTGAGTGTAACTGAATGTTACTTCYGAGTAAGTCCTGGTAGTTGCTTGTGAGTTGATGCACTGACCATGAAAGACTTCATATTAAGTTCTGGACACTGGGTGCATCCACTTTCCTCACTGGTGCAGCACAAATACAGAAGAACAAGGGTTTGATTCACTGCTGTCCATTCTGGCTCTAGCAGAATGTGTCTGTATCATGTCTTTACCGGCAATGGGATTCCTGCCAACTGCGGGTGCCAGTCACACACTGGGCAGCCATGGAGAACCGCGTCCTGAAGGACCAGGCACCCACATCACAAGTGGATACTTTCAATACTGTCTCTGGGAATGACTGCAAATTCCTGCAACAAGAGAGAAACTACTTGAAGTGCTTCAAGTTCGCATTTGAGTGTGCATCGTAAGACAGCAACTGACACGGCAAATGTGCACCTAAGAAGGACCCATTCAGTTCACTAAATCATTAGTACAAACCCACCCATTGCATACTAGATTTAAAGAACTGGATATTCTAGGGCAAGGTAATGGCACAGTTTTTGTCCCTAGTCAAATTCCAAATGAGAATTCATACGCATAGTACGTGGCACCAGTTTTCAAAGAGAAAAATTTAGGGATCATTGAAACTTATGGCTGGAATGATGCCATGAATCACTCCAGTCTTGTCCCCATGCAATGGTAATTACAACTTTCTGGACTTTCAACAATTTTATTAGTTAAACATCTGCTAGAACTTAACTTCTATTTTAGTTTGAAAGTTTTTCTGCTATCTAGTTATAATTTCCTCTTTTCTAAATTGGCAATTTATTCTTATCCTGCTTATGAAAGGCATGGAAAAAAAGCTTGTAATCTTTCTCTTTCTAGGTCTTTTACATATCTTATCATGTCACCAGTTCATGTCCCACTCCACTCAACTGCATTCTTCCCTTTAAAAATAGCAGTTCTTTTTGAATTTTCACAGAGGTCATGTTTTCTTAATCCCTTGGTTTTTCCTCATCTCTGTACTCTTTGCAATACGTCTATATCTTCCTTCAAATGTGATGTTGAAATGGGGCAGAGTACTCCATTTGAGGGCTCCCTGGTACTGAGTAGAATGGAATAATAATCTCTTTTCTCTCAGGGGCAACACTTCTGTTATTACACTCTCAAATGACAGTTGTCTTTTTTGCAGCAGCATCAAAGAGTAATAGATAAATTTTGTGCTCCCCTATAGCTCCTGGACACTTCTCCACACTGGTGCTTTCTGGATAGTTTGTGCAGTAGTTGTTTTTGATTTCTTATATGATGCAGAGTTTGTAGAGTGCACCTTGTTGACAAGGGGAAGAGGCTGGTTGATACAGAGAAATCTTTCACACTGATGTTTATTCAAAGCAATTTATATGCTGGAATTCATAGAGAAAAATGTTCAATGAATTTATGAAAGTTTTGTAGTTGTCTGTCAAAAGATGGGTCACATTCAGTGTGGAATAACTCAGTAATRATAAAACTAAAAAGTATGGATTTGTTGCATGTGATTTGCACTGTACCAGTCTGTTCCTGCATCTGTCATCTAATTTTTGAGTGTTATGCTATTTCGTGATGACTCAACCTTGGCTAACAGCCCAACACCCACCCAGCTTCTCACTCACGTGTCACTGTCACCATCACCCCTCACTGGGACAGAGAGGGGAGGAAATTGGATGAGAAAGCTCATGGATTGAGAAAAATGCAGGGAGATTTCTTCCTAATTACCATCCAGGCAATACAGACTGAATGCTGAGGTGGTGGGCAAGGGAAGAATAATTTATTGTCAATCGAAATAGACTTTGGTAGTGATGATGAAAAAGGCGAATGCTAAACCCAACACCTTTCCTCCTCCTGTACCAGGCTCAACTTCACTCCAACAATCCAACCTCCTTTACACCCTCTCCAACAGCACAGGAAGGATGGAAGATGGGGGTTGTGGTCAATGTGTAACAGTTTCTCTCTCCACTCCTTTCCCCTCACACTTTTTTCCTGCTCCTGAATGAGTCCTTCTCAACAGCTGCCATCCTTCAGGATGAACCTGCTCCACAGAGCATATGTTCTCYGTGGGCTGCAGAGAGCAATTGCTCTGGAGCTTGGAGCCTCCTTCTTGGGCCCTGGTACTCCCTCTCCTGTTTCTCACTCTATTCTACTCCCTCTAGTGTTATTTACCCTTTCTTGAATGTGTTTCCTCAGCAGTACCATTGATTCCCCAGAGGCACCACCAGCTCCCCAGGTGGGCTGAGCTCTGGTGCACTGAGTCTGCTGCAGAGGTGGCTGGAAGTGGCTGTGGCAGGCACTGGGCAGCCCCTGGCCTGTCCCTGCAGAAGCTTCTCCTGCAGCCCCACCACCACCAAGACCTTGCCGTATAAACCCAACAGATCTCTGAATGTCCCTCTGACCCTTGCCCTCCCCTGACTGGGGACATGTGGTTTTGATGTTATCCAACCCTTTCTACAGCAGCATCACAACAGCTGTGCAAGGACACCAGCATTTCTCATAAAGCTCTGCCAAAATCACAAGAGGAGAGTAAGGAAAGCTTGAAAAAAGCTAAAAGAAAATAAAGCCTTTGCTTTCAGAAAAGGCAGCAAGTATCAATAGGTACAAACCCAATTCAGCTTAGAATATTTAATAAATCAGCTACAACATGTATAATAACGCCATGAGATAACAGCCATTTCAAACCAGAACATAAGAGAGCTATATTTACTGCAATAGCAGGTTTATGGCCAGAATGTCATCCATGTTATCAGTCTGAGCAATAGGTTACGCAAATAATTTGTGTTGAAATTGTGAGAGTATTGCTTGAAATAAAGTGGTCTAATCCACATACGTTTTATTAGTAAGCGTTTCTCTGGGCTTTTTATATATTTCTGTTATAAAAACAAGGCATGTTTACAGATGTTATTGTCCTGATTTATTGTATCTTTAGAGAAAGAACCTTTTCAGGTTACAAAAATTATGTCCCTTCCAGTTACATTAAAATATAAATTTYCTGTGGTCATTAAGCAAATTATATTACTTGACGTAAAGCATATTCAAGGATCTATGCATAAATAAAACCAGGTACATTACAAGCACTATTGTGATATTTATCACTGATGGAGCTTATGATTGCAGAACTATATAAAAATCTTTAGGGGTTACCTTAGCTTAATGGTGTTCTTCCCTTTCACTCACCATCCATTTCTTATTGCAAACATCTGCTTGGAAATAAAAAGGGTTTTATATTTCCCTGGGACATACTTGGCTCTACAAGAACATTGCTCATTTTATTTAAGAAATACTTAAGTTTAATCAAGTTTTTAATTCCAGAAATATTGCAGCCACTCATCATGAATGACTTGCGACTCTAATCTATATATTTAAAAATGTCCTTAATGAAAAAGAATAACGTAATAGCTATTGTTGGATTACATAGCAGAAAATGAACTTCTTTGCTTTCTCTCTTGATTAGTGCTCTGGCATTTATTCAGTGGCTTGGCCTTGCTCATTTTAGCCTTGGTGTAATAATAATAACAAATGAACCCTATTACTCTTACTGTTTGCTTACTTCTGTTCTGATGTTAGGTACTCTCCAGTTCATCTTGTAAATTACAGCTAATATAAGGGAGAAATATCTCTATATGAATAAAAGAAAACAAGCTCCTTATAAACTTTACAAGAAACATTCTTTTTGAAATAAATCTAATGGTTTTGGGGAAAAGAAAATTATGTGTTTTGCACTCACACTGATGAATGCAAAAATTATATACCGTATTTCACTTACTAATATGAACTAGTAAAATTCATGGCATGCTGTTTTACAGGCRGTAAAATACTTTTTCCAGATGTGGCTTCATAATTCTCCAAAGACTATCATAGTTATCATAAGATTTATGGGGGATAATTTATTAATCACATTTTTTTTAACTCTGGAAATCTGTTTAGTAAGATGAAAGGGAGCTTTAAAATTAGTCATTTTAACCAAATGTGGATGGCATTATGATATCAAGTTACTCCTTTTGTTCAAATTATTTTTAATGACTTTATTTGTTTTATAGCCTCCACAAGTCAGTACCAACTTGGTGGTAATGATATATCCGGCAAAACTCTAACGTTTTGAAAACCAGCAAGAAAACTCTTTCTAACACACTAAATTAACTGTGCTATACTATTGTTACAGCTTATTTAGGGATATGTAAGCTACTTAAATTTATTTTTATAAGATTTGAAGGAGACAAAGCTTGTAAAAACTATGCCTCGTGACTTTAACTCAGCTTCTTTAATGAAAGTTTGTAAGTGGATCATATGCATAAAACACTGCAAGGGCTGAATGCTGATTTAAATTCTGTATTTTACAACCAAGTTTATATTGCTGAAGCAGTTTTATTAAACCTGTAGTGAATATTCGAGTCATGATAGATCTGATCCCGGAAGCTATTTCATGCACAGTTGGCCTGATCCTCCGTGTAGCATGGCTTGGGTAAATCATGTTCTTAAACCTTGTACCTTTGGGCCATACCCAGAGCTCCCGGTTAATTGATTTCAGCACCAATTCCACAACAGATCAATCCCTTCATCAATCCCTCCAGCTGAACCATGTGAATGGTGGCAAATGCAGATAACCTGTGTATGAGATTTGGGAATGACATCCCAGACCACGAGGGCTCAAGTCCGGTTGTCAACAAATAGGCATCTGGTGCCTGCTCATTTGCTTTAGTCTCCTGCTAAGCTTCCAGTGGCTGAACCAAGAGAGTTTTGTTCCTCAAAAGGCTTGTGACACAACTTTCAGCCCCGTCCAGTCGTCTTAAGATATTTTAGTGTGTTTTAAATTCTACTGGAAGCCTAGGTTCAGAGGAACGAGTTGAGCTTTAGCTCTCCATCAGATCTAACAGGATCTCAGGTACTCGCATGCTTGTATCTGAGATTCCTGTTTCCAAGATCCATACTTCCTGACATCTAAATGCACCTAAAACTGGATCCTGCCCTGTGGGTCATCAAGCCATGAGGGAGACATGAAGACAATTCGAAAGCCAACCGACATTTGTTTCATTGAGTGCAACAGAAAGAAAAAATAAAAGTTTGAAATAGATTAGGGTTACTGGTTGGAGCGTGAGAGGATATTGGAGAACTGGAGGAGAAGGTAAAGGATCACAGATCCTGTTAGGGGAATGATTCAGCACTTGATATACAGGTTTGTAAACTGATGTTTTTAGGTAGAAATGATTGTCAGAACTATTTTCTATCTGTCTCATATCCAAGCTTTATCCATGTGGTGTGACTGCTATGACACCTATCAATGCCTTCACCACTTTGCAACAGACCTCATGCAAACAAAGTGGAAATTAGCATTTCCCAGCTTGATGAAAATTTTCATACATGCTTTAGAGCTGCAAATATTTCACCTTCTGTTAAGCACTGCCTAATGCTTAAGCAACCCCTTAGCTTTATTTCTCATAGAATGGTTCTTATGATTTTAGGATCTGAGGCTTAAACTGGTTAAATAAGTCTATACCTTGTGCATTATGTATTGTAAGGTGATGCCTGTAGTAAAGTCACTCTTAATAACCTTCTGGTGCAGAACTCGTCTCCTTTTAATTTCCAAACACACATATGAATGAGTTAAGGGAGATGATGTGGAATTCATTTGGAGCTGAGGCTTACAAAATAGTGAAGGAACTTTCCACCCCAGTGCTGGTAATATTCTTGCTCAATTTCACAGCATTAATTTGAAAATCTTGTCTGGGTAACGTGAGTTGTTTCTGTATGTGACATTGCAGAGGCAAGTTATCAAGATGAATATTTCTGATATAAATCTTGATAGAGACAGTACATCCTGTGCATGAACACAAGTAGATACACGTATGTGTGATATGAATGCAGATTTTGAGGTAACCAATCTAAACCTAAGAAAATTCAACCATGTAGATGGTTTCTGTGCCCAAATACATGCTATTATAGCTCTAAAAATAATGAAGGTGTCTTGCCTAACTGTAGACTACATTACAGATGTTTATATCCAAGGTAGTCAATCACATCTGTCTTTGTGTTCAACAGAGAAAAATAAACATTTTCTGGGAGTAAATCACATGTTTTAGAATGTGGATGAATTGTTCTGGGCAAAAGCCTGTTTCTCTTTACTGATTACCTAGGGCCTGGAAAACTTGTTCAAACTTAGATGTCTACTTTGTAGATGTCTAAATTTAGGCAAATTAATCCCATACTCTGTGTTAAAATAATTTCCTACTGATTTTGAGTATTCCAGATGTTCACAATTTCATCATATCACGGTCTTATTCAGGCTTACAAAAGCAAATAATCTGCATTAGGGGAACCCACCTTTTTAAATGAAGTGAGATTTGTTCATGCTGTAATTCTTCTTTTTTCTTATCCTTGCCAAAATAATTTCCTTTAAGAGAGTGAATAAGTATAAATCATTTTTACAATTTTGAGAATTGGTTTATAGTATTTTAAAACATTTTTATGATTTTGGAAATTTTTGACTATTTCTTTTTCTTCCATTGCTAGAAAGACTGGTGTGATATCYGAAAAAATAAGACATCAACATGCTTATTTAGTCTTTCATATGGTTTTATTTTTCATTTCCAACTGATACAGAAAAAGCTAGAAGGCAATTCACAGTCTCTAACAGCAAGTTCACACAAAGCTTTATATGCTCAGTGAAACCYTCCTCACTGTTGGTACAAAGAATATTGGAAAGATAATTTCTTGGAGTCCTCTACAAAAAATAAGATTTTTTTTTTTTCCTGACACTTAGCTAAACTTTTCCTTGACAAATAGTTCAGTAATGAAATTTACTGGTAGAAGAGAGATTGTATTACAAAACTATGTGTTTATCTTAAGAGTGGGAGTATTTTGCAGATGATTCAAATTCTGATTGGGCTCTAATACTTCAGGCCCCACAACTCTCTAGAAACATTAAATATCACAACTTTACTACTTATATATGGTTTCTATTTTATAGCTTCTTTTATGCTGCCCTGAGGGCTAGAAAAACTTTTTTCAAGTGAATTCTGGCATATTCACATATTATATAACTCAACAAGGGAAGAGAGAAACTACCAAAGCTCACCAAACAACCATATTAAAAAAAATGTGAAAGCTGGTAATCCTGTGCCATTCTTTAAGAAACTACAAAAGCCTTACAGATCATTGTGCCTTATCAAGGAAAGATTGTAAATAAAAATCTGACTTTGACATTGCTGTTCAACAGGTTGGCCTTCATAAGTCTAAGGAGCCCCCACTTGCTTTACATGAATTTCATTTCCAGACAAGGTCTTCAAGACTAATCTCACTGAACCTTAACACCTAAAAGCAAAAGTCTACTCTCCATTAGGGAACTTTGTCCCTTCATGAAACAATGGAAAAAATAGGCATTTCCAGAGTATGACTCATCTACAGGTTAATAACTCTCTGACAGTGCCTTTTTCTCCCTATGCACCTAGGAAAATGTTCCTAGGAAAACCTAGGAAATGTTTGTGAATCASTGTCATTGATTTTTATGCAAAATGAATCAGGTTTATTGGATATCTTAAGTGTTTCGGTTGCAAAGTTTCGCCTATATTTTTATTTACTTCTTTCCTGTCAATCGTGTTGATAATTTATCGGAGTTGAATTGCTAGGACTTAATTTTCCATTCAGAATTACTAGTAGCCTTCCCTTAAGAAGACACTACTATTATCTTGCTTTATATACAAGGGCAAGCACGATAATAACTATAACAAAAGGTTTGTGCATAACACTAATCAGGTATTTAAGTTATTTGTCAGATTGCTGCCAAAAAGTAAATTGCCAAGAAGAACAGAGCTTGATGCAAAAAAGTTACACTATTAACAACCAAGGGACAATCATAAAGTCTAGCTCTCCCAAATGTGTACTATAACATATATAATAAAATCTGCTCTGAACTTTAAACTACTTTCCTTGTTAACCGAAATGTGTAAATTATGAACTGGTTGGCTATTAAAGAAAACATCCATGGATAAGACATCTTCTCTAACAAAAGMATGATTGTAGCCCAGTTCAAATTATTTTGGAACCATCCCAAACTGAAGAGAGCAATTCACAACTCTCAGGATAGCATGACCGAGAAAAGGCAGGCGTTCTTTTAACAGCCATGTTGGAACATGATAAAGCAAATTCTGCATTATCTCAAAAATTCCTGACAAGGATACCTGAGAAAATGCTTCTAGATGATCTGATTATAGARAACCAAAGTATCCATTCCCTTAACTGATCAACAGCTACAATTTTCACATTGCAGCTGTATCCAAAAAGCATACAGAAATATTACACGATATCATTAGAAAGAATAAAAATGTCCTTGACTAGTGTCTCGCTTAAGAAGCTTATCAGCAGAATAGAAGAGGACATCAGGATAATTCCTTGCTTCCAAGATAATCTTCTTCCTTTGCTGTAGGACCCTGCCAAGGTCTTACAACATTTTAGCATTCCTAATCTCTGTTCCAGCAAGACCTGTACTTCCATTTTCTCTTTTCATTCAAGGGCATAACACAAACTGCCATTAAAAACATATCATACAAATTAGAATAAAAAACCAGGCATAGTCTAAAGTGTCTTATTCCATTAAGTCCAAGACATCCTTTATAAGAATATGTAACATATGAACTCTGAGATGAACACAGCAGGTTTATTGCAGAAAGGTTTTGAAGAGCAGAGTCCCTCTGGTTTTCACCCTTGTTTATTATTGCAGCACACAATAAATGAATGTCGCTCTCCTATTGTCAACAGCTTGCTACCCTCAGTTTGAATGTGCCTACCTTTCAGCACTGACTGAAAAGATGACCAGTTCAGACTAGATATAGACTCTGTAGATAGCTAACTTCAGATGCAGTAAATCACTTCCATTTATTTCAGAACACAAATTAATGAGGAGTCGTACAGAGTTTCAGTGGGACTTATGAGATCTCTTTCCTCCCACTCCCCTCTGCCAGTCCTCACTACTCTTGTCTGCCTGCTGGGGGATCTGCTCACCTTCTCCTCTCTGGTCKTTTTCCCACACCAGGATCTGCTCTGATCCAGGAAAAGGAAGGTGTAAGATGCAGGGCTTTCAGCATGGCATCATCTGCCTCAAGCAAAAGTAGCTGCTAGCCAGCTCCAAAGCTCAAGGCTATGATTCTATCACCCTCCCAGGGCTTTCAGGTCATCTCCACATCATTCCAGATGACTCTTTAAAGGGAGAGGCAGAGTGTTTGGAGGGGAAGGTCCCACCCCATAGCACAGCAAGAAGGATGCATGGTGCCCACAGGGCCATTTATAGCCTATTCCCACAGACTGTTATACTGCAGGCAGGAGAACAGCCCTGGAGCCTCATCTTCYCTGTTCCGTGGTTATACCAAACCCCTCCAGTCCTCTGGCACTTGCTGCCTGGAAGGACCTGCATCATTCTCAGCTCAGAAATGCAGCTGTGGTGTGCAGAGAACCTCCAGGAAAGTGGGCAGCCCGTTTGCAAATTGATATTTCAACTCTATTTTCCTAACTCATGGTATACCTTTCTAGGTTTCCTTGCTCTATGAAATGAACGTCCAGATTTTTGCATTTTTCTTCAGTTTCACACAGTTACTAAATTCAGATTGCTTTCTTTTCTTCTCCCTGAATGGAAAACAAGGTAACAACACCACGAAAATTCTACCGTCTCCATTGGCTTTCCTATATGCCCTCAGGAGGGGGAAGAATCACTGAATTTGTTAGATAAAACCGGCAAATCTAAACAAACCTTTTGTTATTACAAATGTCTGTGTCATGGTTTGAGAGAGCCAAATCAAGCTATACCCTGGTAGTTGTTTACAGTCTGAAGAGTCACAGACAGGTACATGAAGTTGTACCACATTTCTTTTTTAATGTTCAGATGGGAATTCAAAGGATTACTCAACAAATTATATACTCTGATTTCTTGAAATTGACAGATGAGTAGAAGTAATGTTGTACTTATTGTTGAACTCTTCTGATTTTACTGCTTGTAAACTGATATGAAAGACTCAAACAGTAGGAGAGAACCATCTTTACTTAATTTCTACACTTTATTCAACCAAAGGGAACATTTTTTCCCTTTTCTGGGAGTAGAATGCRCAGTGTCTTTTGCAATAACTTTGCACACATGTTCATCATGGTTCATAATGGCGGGTGGTTTCTCATCTTTATACCATCTTTTAATCATAAATTTTCTATGAATCACGGAATGTTTTCACTTGAAAGATTCACGGGATCAACATCTGTTGTATAGAGTGATACAGCTGAAGAAGAACTAATGCAGGCAGTTTAATGTTACTTAAAGATCAGAGATTGCAGAGAAAGTCTTTGTACACACTCTGAAGCCATTTATGTGTCTTCCACAACTTCTTTCCAATCTTTCTGTTCTATCTATCCCATCTCACACCACCCATGCAACCTTTCCTTTTGCTTCTCTTGTTTTTTTCAAATGAGGGCAAGAAAAAATGCTTGCTACAAGAAAGGAATGAGTCATTGTTTGATATAACCAACAACAAAACCATTTTGCAGAAAAATGCTTCATTTTTGCTTATATACCATCTAAATGCAGGAACTTGGTATTAGTTAAGAGGCAATAGACTCTTGTTAGGCAAAGGTCCGTTCTGTTAATTTGCAGATTTATTTGCAAACTTTTTATTGTATTTTAAAAAGTGAAGCCAGATAAATTGTGGGAGGAAAAAAAAAAGGTGGTAGGTTTTCTTTAGTTTTCAGATTACAGAAACAAAGGAGCAGAAATCATAAATTACTTATGTAAGGCTGCATAGGAAACCTATACCAGAATCAGGAATTGAACTTTTTATCTAGGAACCCTAGCAGAAGTACATGTCTTGTGTCTTGTCTCTAAAATTAGCCCATCATCACATTGTAGTTTTTCTGTTGAGTCTTATCTGATAGTTTTGCCAATTGTTAGACTGTGGCTTGGGAGATTTCCAGGTTCTGATGTACAGTGTACAAGTTTGTTTCTTTGTGTGTGGTGTTGGGTTTTTCTTAATAAGAGATTCAAGAACAAATAAAGGCATAGACAGTGAAAGAAATAATTTTCCGCATCACAGCTTCCAATTATGTATAATCCCTTTTGCATGTCATGTTGTTTGCATCTGCAGATAGTCAGAATAAGTCTCAGCAACAGCATGTGTGCATTCAGAAAACTTTTAAGTGTTTGGAGCACAGTATAACCTATATTTTTTGTAGTCTGCTATTTAAAAATGGCAGAAGGTTTCAAAAAATCATCAAATGTTTACTATGTCAGAAAAAAATTATAAGGTACACATGCACATAACTATTACCTGCACATATATTATAGAAAATATTTAATGATTGATATAATTACCCAAACTTTTCAGCCGGACACTTCTAAAAGTTTTTCTTGACCCACAGGATGATACCAGACTCTGCTGATTTTGCAGGATGGTTATGAATTTGGTGAAAAACCAAATTCACGTCAGACTCACTATGTTTTACTGAGTTCAGGTGTTGCAAATCTTGAAGGATAAGCAAGAGGGCAGCTTTCCCCTGGATCTAGCTGCTTCTCATTACCTGTAACCCAGGAATTTGACTCAGATGGTGTCCAGCCTGCCTCCACAGTCTAGTGATCTTTGGCAAGTGCAAGTCCCACTGGGGCTTGAAGAAGTCTGGACCCATGGAAAGACAGCTTAGTGCATCTGGAAGTTAACAGTAAGCAGCAAAGAGAATGCTGAAAGTAAAAAGGTATGATTGAAAAAATATGACTGAATGGTGGGATGTGGACAAAGGAGACTGGAAAGGTAGGGATAAAAAGGAAGAGTTGTGCACAGACTAGTAGAGCAGAAAAAAGGGAACTCTCTCATTATATTGAAAATTTGGAACTTACCAGAAAAAAAGGAAAGAGATCTCTAGATCACATTTTAGTACAGCGGGTAAAACCTCTGTGAGTCAAAAGGACTGAAATCAGCTGGATAAAAATACTACTTAATTAATCCTAATGGCTTTTTAGTTGTCAAACAAGCTCTCTCTCCCCACCATTTCCGTGTTTGTTAGGCTGTCTTGGCCCACCTGAAGCAGCCCAGGGACACTCCCAGTGAATTTGTCCACCCTTGGATCAGGTCCCGCAGGGGAACCATTTCACCAGACTCTGAAACCCAACCCTTCTCGCATGAAACACAGCTATTGTTTAACAGTTCAGAGCAACAAGCTGAGGGCAGGAAATGAAGAATAATGTCTCACTTGAAACAGCTAATTATACTTGTGTTGATCTAGTGTTAAACTTTCCTGTTATCATTGGCTACACAGCCTTGTGTATCTTGCTTRTGTTGAGGTTTTCTAGTGGCTTCATCTTGGGCTGCAGTCTGTGTTGTGCAGAAACATGAGACAGCCTTTTTCAACACCAGCTGCACCCTGCATTTCTTTAAGCCCTGCTTGCCAATATAGCTGTACTTTTAACACCAGATTGCCTTTGGTTAGGGTGGAACATCACACATGTAAGAATGCAAGGAAATTTAAATATCACCTTGGATAAGTATTATCAGCTAGCAATAAGATCTCTCCAAGCAGGGGAGACAATTTCAGTAGCAATATCCTCTGTTTTATTAAAGAAACTTTATAAGCACAGCACCTTACCTTTTCTTTTATCCTTCAAAAGTCTGGTGTGCCAAYATTTTTTTATCTCAAAGTCAAGAATTACTTTCTGAAATGAAATCTGAAGAGGATGTCTTAGTTGTAAAATTAATTCATGTACTCAGCACTAACATCTCTGTGGCTAGGTGAGCTTAGCCAGCAATAAAAGAAAATTGTAGCCAAGTTATTGAGTCTTTCTTAGATCTGCACTTATTCACAGTCAAAATCTGGAGGCACTTTGTCCTGAAGCTGCCTRAGGTACTCATGAATTCACAACAAACTGAGGCACTAGTCTCTTCTCTGGTATCTACCCACAATTATCTTCCTGTCTCCAGAAAAACTTTATCCAGTTGAGGGATCTGCCCTCATTTCACAATGAGGATGGGATCCAGAGGTTGCCCAATCAGGTGAAATATGAACCTGAGCTTTAGTTCCTTCTCCAGCTGACCCACACTGAACACACCACCAGAATTCAATGGTGACTGTGTGTTAAAAAGAGATGTTAGATGCAATATCCAAGTGCACTCTATAATGAAGGCATACTAGATGCATCCACATGGCTTCATGGTTCCAGCTATGAATAGCCATGTATTTCAGTGTACCCGCAGGTGGAGACTGGTATGGAAACTCGGAAGAGCTCACATAAAGAGCAGTGTTCAGGCATCAGGTTTCCAGGAGTTGTCCAAGAAACATGTTTGGGTGGAAAACAGAACTATTCATTCAGACTGACATTTGAGACCCTCATAATTTGGGATGAAGAGAATGCTTCATATTGTTTTGGTTTTGTGAAGCTGGATTTTCATGACAACTTTGTATTATATTGTTGTTCACATAGTGCCTTCCTTTGATAAAAGGAACATTTTTCAAAGACAGTAAGTGTATTCTCCTTGCCAGACCAGACTTTTAAGCAGCAAAAGCATACACCTCTTCCCAAATTTTAGAAGAAAGTTAGTGTCTTTTTATTCCATTCTGCAATGCTAGAGGAAAATTATCCGTATCTTTGCAGAATCCAGGTTTCTGTATGTCTCCTCTCAATATTGCTGCTTGTATTACTGTGTGACTCGCATTGCACTGGTTTCCGCCTCTGGACAGCACCTACCTTCATATAAGCATACTAAGCAGAGGCAGGTCATGACCTTTGATTACTTGCACACCTCTTGGCACTGTTTTGATTCAAAGTAATACTCTTCCAGATAATGTCTGGACACAGTTTTCAGGTCTTAACTGACTCAAAACTCAGCAGCCTGTTTGGAGGCAGTCACATGGTTTTCMAAAGTGGAAGAGTTCTGCTGGCCGATGGTGTGAGTTCACTCCTGTCAGTAGGTCATGGAGCCAGAGCAGAGCCCTGCTCCATTTTTTTGTACTGGTATAAATGAAGCATCAGAGTTCTGCAACAGCAATGGTGCATACTAACAACATGGTGTTAATAACTACTCAACATTTTCCCAATTCAATTTCTATGTGAGGAACAGCTATTCTACTTTTCAGTTTTTACAGCAACCCCCGCAGTTGCCATCCTTTGCATTAGCACAGTGAACAACATTTTTTAAAAGATTGATTTGCCTTCTGTAGATAGGTACACCACTAATTTGGATAGCTTCCATYTTTGTTGAAGATGTAAGTAGCCAGGAAAACAAATGAGAAACAAAAAAAGAGAATTTTATGTAGTGTGACTACACGACAGATGAATAACACAAGTATATCTCTTAGCCAATAGCAAGAAACAGAGACTGACCAAAGTTTATGGCTTACAGGCATAAATTTATCCTTTGTGATGAAATGTAACTGGATCCTACCAGTTTCAACTTTGAAGTCTTCCTGAACCTGTAAGGTTACAGGTCTGAACACATCTCCACTCCTAGTTAGCACATCTCTTGATCTTCTGCATTTTTTAAAATGTAAAAATAAAAGAAAGCAACTAAAGCAAACTACAACATGATAGGAATTTCAAACTTCTTAAAGAAACTCCACAGATATATATTCCATAGCACAGTTAATGATTCTTTAAAAATACAGGGTGCAATACTCTCAATACTTCAAGAAGGCAATCCTTTCACACATTTCTTCCTAGAAAGCGTGTATGCAGTTAAAAAATAATCATGGCATCTATGCTAGGAAGGCGGTCTGCATTTCTTCTTCCACTTGCTGAAAAAATTGCTTTTTAAAAYTTTGTAATTTACGAACAACCTTTCTGAGTAAAATATGAAAAAAAAAAATGAAGATACAGAATTGGACAAAGAACTGTTTGCTGTGTTTCTAGGATTTTCTAGTGGAGTCTTTCTATTTCAAGACTAATATTAATGTGAAAGGGGAACTAACAAACTGCTTTGGTAAGGGTGATGAATGCTGATTTTCTTGAGCAATACTGTCTGTAATTCCCATCAGCAAACACACAAACAGAGCAGGTGAATCAGCCCCACTACACAGTTTTCTCCCAGAGGACACTCCCTGAAATCAGTGAAACTACAGACAGACAACACCTCTATTTACAGTGAATAAAAATATCAAGAGCTGCTCAAGAGGCTGAAGCATTTTCTTACATAGCTATGTGACAAGACTTGAACCTTTCCTAATATAGCTGTGTCAACTGTTGTTTCAGTCATTTTAAATTTTTACGGCATAGTGTAATTTTGTTTGGAGGAGAAAGCAGTGTTTCACTGCAACAGTGCATAATGAACCCTTCCTGATATTGCAGGCTGGAATGAGATTCAGTTAAGTTGGTCTGAAAGTATGGTTCTAGTCTTAGGCAAGCTTAAGACTTAGGCATAGTCCCCTTTTAGTCAGTGGAGAAAGAAGTGAGGGTACCTCTAGAATGCAACTCCTAAGCCAGGTGTGACATAAATCACTTTGTCTCCACTGACAATAAAGGGAGGGAGGCAACTGGTTTTATCTGAACTCCATAACTTTCAGACTTACTTAAGAAAATAGCAGCATCTATCACCAGGTTCAACCAAAGGTCCAGATAACTTATTTTCCTGTGTTCAACAACAGACTGAGTGAATTCATAGAAAGTGTACAAACAGGGCAAACATCTGCAAACTTGTCCCTTTATTTCCTTTTAGTTACACCAGTTGGGATGCTTTTTCAGTACGCAGTCATTCCTCCACCTGCGGGGAAATTTGGGTTTCAGAGACTTCCTCCGAAGTGTTCAAAGTTGTTTTTCAGGGGCTAATTCAATTTCAAATAGTAAAGCTGGAAAAGGTTAGATGGAAACACCATCATCTTCCTGGGAGATGGGATGGTTAGATGCAGAACTGGTTGCTTTTATTATTTCCTGAGTCATTCAAGCCATATTCATTTCCCTGTTAGAACAGCCTCCTGTCAGCGTGTATGGTCAGCATCATCATGCAGCACAGCAGTTCTGTGCCACAGGAATGCAATGCTCAAGTTTGTGGATTCACCACAGACTTTTTTTTAATTTTCCTGTTCTGAAAAAGAAGAAAAAGAAATAGTCAATTAAATTCATAAAAGCTGATGGGGAAGGAGTTTTAAAGCTCCAAAGTCAAACATGTGAAAGCTGGAAAAATTCAAATGAAGCATGCCCCATACCACATGAAATGGGCCCTCCACACTATACCCTGGCTCATGCAACACACAAAAGGGATCTAAACTGAGGCACAGGCACCTCTGTGAAGGGAATGGTGATACAGCATTCCTCAAGCTTCACAGAAGCTGAACCTTTCGTCTAAAGGACTTTCAAAGCAGTAAACTGTGCATGTGCACTTATCTGTGCAATATGAGCTCWGTTCTACATGCAGTGAATCCTCTCTGGTCCATGTCCTCTATGATGGAGATCAAACCCAGGGAGAGTTCTGTGCATGTAAAAGACAAAGCTATAGAGGAAGTTGTTTGACAACTTTAACTGCAGTGGGGGTGGCTTGTGACTTGCATCTGGAAGTCAGTGCACAGCTCTCAGCAACCTCCGTGAGGCTGCCATTTGCTCCATGGTCATTAAACCCCTGATCCCCAGTGAAATGCCATTCATTGCATAGGATAAAGGTTTTAGGATGAGGTAAAAGACAAAAAGACTTAAATCCTCACCTGAGACATCTCCATGGTCTGGAAGAAGTACTGCAGAAACCCCAACAAGTGTGAGTCATGAATTTTATTCAAACATATGTGGCTTTTTTAATCAGCCAGGAGCCTGTTACAGGACATTGGTCACTCCTACCTGCAGCTAACTAGTATTGCTTCCAGAGGAACCAGATAGCCAAAAAGCACACTGCTCAGTCACCTCAGTACCTTTATTTCCTCACTACACTGTGAACTGGACAATAATACCCTGACGGATAAGAAAGACAATACTCTCCAGRGTGCCCTCACTGATTCCACATCCCTTCTGTCCTCCCGGGAGCTCTAGCAGCAGAGAGCTTTCTCTCATGGGTCCGGTTTTCCCAGAACAAGATAAAAGAAATAATTGTTTTTATCCCTAAACCCCTCTGCTGTTAAAATTAATCTATAAAGCATTAGAAATTAAAATTAATCTATAAGGCACTGTGTAAAAGATGCTATTTAAAACAGTACCCATGCTCAAGTTAATTCTTGAGGACAACTTGTCAGCTCTAAATCAAAATCCAAAGACTTCGTGCAAGTGTTTTTCTGAGTACTGTCAGGATATTTTCATCACTATAGAAATAGTCATTTTTTAGTCCCTGACCATTACAAAAGCCTTTCTAATTCATGATCATGATACTTAAAAGAACTTAATTTTATGCCAGAAGCCCTTGATCTGGGATTATATTATATTCTCGATACATTTACAGAATTTTGACGGTCTATATGTTTATCAAGGACATTTTTATTAGACACCTAGGATTTTAGGGATTCGTGATATGCGTGATACAAGGACTTTTGCTAAGGTTATGCAAGTTGCTTTTGGAATAGGATCAAAACATAGCCCAAAGCTCCCTACCTCCTTACTTACAGAGCTCCTGTTATTGTATTTAGGTTTGGATAAACTTTCCTCTGGAAGGTGATTGCTCACAGCAGTTAATTTTAAACTTGCAGTCTTAGATCTGGCTCTATGTGTGTGAACAGGCTGTCATCATGCATTCCAGGTTACTCTCAGAAATGAATGTGTCTTTCCTCAGCATTTCTCACTGCTGGGGCATCAGACATTCCTTCTGCTCTGCATTAATCCAATTACTAAACACCTGCAGACATGCAATAACAGTTTTTGTGCCAAGTCCCTTAGAAATGGTTTTATAGGAGAATGTAATCTGCTGTCCTGCTATCAGGAGTCGCATTACACACCTGCCAAGTCCTGAGCTGAAAAATAACAATCAGCGTTCTAATTCAATGCAAGAATGTTTTGGGGCACATTAAAGAGGCAAAACGACATTCTTCTTAATTTTACTGCCATGGAGTCCATTAAACATTTTGAACTTGCAGTTAATTTTATTAAAAGCCAATTTCAGTACTAAAATATTTACAGTACAGCATGATAAAAACGGACTTCTTATGGCAACTTAGGCAAGTTCCAAAAGATCCATTAAAGAGAGAACTGTTTCAAGCACATATATAGTGTCATTCCAATTCTGTTCTTAGGGATTTATCTGATAATCACCAAAATGCACTTCAAAGTGGAATTTTAAACTATGAAATAATTTGTTTTTCTTGTGCTTTTTTTAAACTTTTCCCCAAAGATGTGCACTGTTTGTGTCTTTGATTTTAAAGTGGTTGTGCTCCTCAGAGCTGAAACAAAACCTGGTTTAAAAAGGAAAAACTTTTCAAGGCACAAGCGTTAGTTGGGTGCCAAAGAATAATATACAATGGAACAGAGATTTAGGAACATGAGTCAACTGCTGACTGCACCCCAAGTTTTTTGTACAGCTTTGGGTAGTTCATTTCAGCATTTTGTGGCACAGCTTAATTTGTAAAACGCACATTGATGAATCATAGGATGTCAGTATGAATAGTAAAAAAATTAAGGCATTCCTAGAAAGACTCTTTGTGAGTCCTAAGTTTCCTTCATGAAAGTGTGTCCTTTACTAGCTGAACAGCTCATGTTTTCATCTGTAAGACTATTTATATACACCCAAATGTCATCTTATTTCATCATGGCCCATTAGTCTCAATTACAAGCATAGGAATTCAAACAGTTCAAAATTATTTAAAGAAATACAACAATACCAAGCATAAATTTGAATGGAATTCTCTATAATAATCTGTAAGGTTGTTACCTCTGTTTACCTTGGCAAGGAATATGCAGCAGTGATAGCATGTGCTGTGTTCAGGAAGAGAAATTGGATTTGACCAGAGTCACCTGCAGTTTATAGCACTGCAGTCACTGCTGAGGGCTATACATGATGTCCTGAGGGGTCTTTTGCACAGCTGTAGACAAGACAGCAAGAGAGCTCTGGCCAACAAAGAGCATTCCAAGGCTACGGCCCCGTGTACTAACCCCTTCCAGCTAACTTTACATTCCCCCATCCCATATGTAACCTTCAGCCCCCCACTTGAAGCAGGCGGTCTGACAGTAATAATAGTAGTCACAAGAAAAGGTAACCTCTGTCATACTAATAATTTTTGAAAACTTAAATGCCCAGGATGTGATTTTAATTAAAATGCACACTGCCTGGCTTGCCTGTTTCCAGRAGAAGGTTTCTCCTGCAGAAAGATGGTGACCTGTTGTACCTATTTGCCTCCCACACTCCGAGGTCAGTCCCATCATTACACAGCCTGATTTGTAGAGAGCACGTATAGTGGTACATAAACATGGGGATGAATCTGTTTTGCTTTAAGTTTGGTTTTGCCCAGTAACCTTTGCATGAACAGCATTTTGGAATGATGAAAACACAGGAGATTTTTTTGCTATGGAAGCTCCTGTTGGTGTTACAGTTTTGCGCAGTCTCTGGTATAGCTTCTAGTAAGGGGAAGGTATTTGAAATTATTATCTCACAGATCCATTATTGTAGCTCACTCATAACTAACACAAAGGGATGGTGATGTATGGATTTACAAGCAGATGGGCAAACCTCTTCCATCAGTGTATGCCAYGCAGAGAAGCATGTACAGAGTTTTAGCTCTACAATTGTATACATCTGCCTCCACTCATCACAGTGTACCCGGTTCTATGATTTGATACTTCTTAATTAAGATCATCTTTAAGATCTTAATCAAGATCAGGATTTTATATAGCATTTTGGAGATTTGATTTGTCTTGTTTTACAAAAGAGAGTCCAGATTCTCCTGTCCTTTTTGGGGKAGTGGGATGGAGGATCACCAACATCTATATTTATTCATGAGCAAATCTGAAGTTTTTAAAATCAATCTTAAGTGCATTAGAGCAGGACTGCAGAAGTTGGAAAACTCATACCATTTTTTCCTGTACTGGCAAAAAACTTGTATTTTTCCTTCCACAAAAAAGTATGGCAAACTCTGTCCCAAGACAGTGCAGGTAAAATTCTTACAAATTATTTTGTTCAAGATCTGATGGAAATTCTAAGAGGATCAGAGTGAAAGCTTAATATAACAATCTACTATACAGTGATCTTCTTTTCCAAAGTAAAGAACTTGGTGCAAAATGCTTTGCCTCAGCCTTTCCGTACCCTCCACTGCCATCCCACTCTAGGGACTGCAATTCACAGCCCTGTGTCACTGCAACATCTCCAGCTACTTTGTACACACAGAAGCTCTATTTGCAGGGAAACCGAAAAATATTACTCTGCGTGTTCCAAATAACGTGCATTTTAGATAGTCTAAATATTACATTTGCATGAGTGATTCCCATGTTATGGACTCTCAGGGATCCATATAACTTTCCTTATTAATTTTTTGTGTTCCCAGGGGCAAGCTTAATGCCCAGTCCCTTTTACACAGAAGTCAACGAGAGTCTTGATACTTACTTCAACAGGAGGAAGGTCTGTACAGCTGGGAGTCCTATGCTGCCTAAAAATGACACAATTTTTTGGACAGAGGAAGGTCCCAAAGGCTCCATATGTTGCTCTCATGCTGGGCTGACTTATTTGAGGAGAAGGTCAGCCCATTGTGCAAAGGGTCAGGGAGTGAATAACACATTTGCTGTATGCCTCAGAGAGGAAGCTTGAAGCTGGGAAGCAGGTCAGGCTTTTTAATTCCCGCCAGGCCTAGCATCCTTCAGGAGTTATTCCAGCTCAGAGTCTGTACAGCTTCAGCATGTATTTTCAGATTTGCCTCTTTTTATACAAAACCAAAAAATTCTCTAGGCTTTGGAGGATTAAAATGCAGGCTTTGATTATCAATCAAAACAGTAGTCTCCTACTCTATACTGATGCTGTACTTGAGAAGACAGTGAAATATGTGATCTGGAGATGGAATCTTATCCTCCTCCACTTATTTTCAACAACATCATGTGAAATGATCATTTGCAAAAGGTATTTCAAAGATCTTCGCTCTCAGATTATTTTTTTTTTTTGCATGTGTGAATCAGCAGATGTATAGGAGGACATGAACTTCATACCAGTGGATTCCTTCTCCTGAGGAAACCATTCCCTCTCTATGATGGTCAGTCAAAACATTTCCTCTGGGTAGAGAGCAACTTTCACAGCTGTGCAGTCCAAATGGCACAAAAACTTCTCTGATAGAAATTTAAATGCTATTATTATGCATTGGAGAGAAAATATACTGAAAAAAAATCAGCTTATTGTCAATGCTAAGTTGTTTTTTCCCTTGTATACTGTTTAGCTTTTTAGAATTTTTCTATTGGTTCTAAAATCAAGACCAAAATAAGATGCACTTTTCATCTTTCAGCAGACAAAAGGCAGTAGTTTAATATTTCATGCAGAAATAGAAAATCAGTACTTTGATTACCTATGGGGTTTTTCCTTTGCTTAGACTTGAGAAGAACATTTAAAGCTACTGGCTGAACTTACTAAAATGAAACTAAATCAGACAGAAAAAAAGACCAGCAGATAATCTTAATGTAAGGGACAAGGATTGACAAATTATTGATTATTTATTTGAAGCAACGCCCAGATGGCAGAGTTATCACCTCATGGAAGGAATACATATTATATGACAGAGGAACTGATCGGATAGAGCACTGGAAAGCTGTCTTGGAAAGAACCAGCCACAACTGCAACAAATTATCAAAATCCACACACAGAACTGGAAAATGCTTACAATCTCCTAAATTTATCCTCTTACCTTGAAATCCTCCACTTACCCAGCACATTCATGTATCACATCTAAACTATTAGGGAGCCACTTGCTACCGATCATCTTCAGCCCTGTCCACCAAGATACTGTCCTCTCCTTTTGTACTCTTCATGCCATAGGATTATGAGTGCCAGTGTCTGAAAGGATTAATGCCCAGATTAATTCTGCACACAAAACAAAGTTAAGAACACTTTGAAGAGAATAAACCTAAAATCAAAAATATGAAGTGTACAAAATCTACAAAAATAGATGCTCTGACACACTCTCAAATGCATTTATACTGCAAAATATCCTAGGGTCATGTATCATCATTTTAATGTTTCATCACCCAGATTACCCATTTGCTGTAAACCCACTGCCCCTGTTAATCTCTTACTCTCCACTTGCTCAACACAAACTTTGTCACTGTATTTGGCTCAGGTAAGAATGGCCAGAAAAAAAGCTGCTTTAACAACTTGGAAACCTGCATCATCTTTGCCAAAATTACCACTGAGAGAATCAACATCACATGATACACAGACATGTCAGTGACACACCTCAGTCGGTGAACTGGAGGAACAATTGAAAACCTGCAAGGATAAAGCTGTCTTTAACACCAGCATTGAAAGGAAAGTTCAGGAATACACATGGTTCAAGATACTACCCGAGGATTAAGTGGAGCAATCACACTTCCAAAAATGTTGGAATGCTTTAGAACCTTTCAGAAACATTACCCAGAGCTCAAGAACTGGAGCGGGTCAGAAAAATACAATTCGCATGACATTTTTGAGAGTATTCATAAAGGTACACTTGATCGCCACAAGCTTAATCTCTTTAGACACATCCTCTACAGGAAGAGGAGCAAGGTGGGCTTCTCCTGGGAGCCTTTGGGAGTGACTCTATTAGACTTAAGGAACTTTCCTGAATACCCCCTTTCAATGTAAAATAAATGCCATGTTTGGATTACCTATCCTCATTTTCAGGCCTGCTCTAGCCATAAATCTGAATGCAATTCACAATGCAGGTCACGTTGCAGTACCTCCCTCTTGGCTCCAGCCCAGTGACTCTATATGAGAAGTTGGTTAAGTGCTTTGCTGGAGCAGAGCCACGTTGCTTCGTACCTCAGTGGATGCAGCCCCAGACGGGTATGTGCATATCCGTACACAGGAACATCTCTGAGGCCATCAAGGAGTTAAAATCAGACAGTACATCTACCACAGCTCTTTGAGCTGAGATCTGATCCAGTTTTACAAGGTGAACCGGATCAAGCAGGGTCATACAAGAATCAGAGACATATAGAGATCCTCGGAGGCTGTGGGGAGTCATTTTAATACTGCAAGAGGTGGCACTTTTTCTCAGTGTGCTTATACTGAACACAAATCAGATTCCCTAAACAACTGTGACCAGAAAAAAATGCACAAATTCTTAGGGAATAAGAAAGAAAGAGGAGAAATGTTAATTTTAAAGTCCTGACAGGATACTGTTAGTTATAGTTAACTGCTACAGATAGCCAAAACTGTAAATATTTGCTATGAAAAGTTAAGAGTAAATGAATGTTATCCATTTTCTCAAACAGAAGAAAAAGAGGATGTTTTCAAATTTCTCTTTGATTTTTACCTAAATTACATTTCTAAACAACTGGTGAAGTCTCAGCTTGAATATCTTGTTCAGTTTTGGGTGCCACAGTGTAAGAAAGACATTAAACTAGTAGAGACTGTCCAAAGGAGGGCAACAAAGATGGAGAAGGGCCTTGAGGGGAAGTCGTGTGAGGGGTGGCTGAGGTCACTTGGTCTGTTCAGCTGGAGAAGAGGAGACTGAGGGGAAACCTCATTGCAGTTACAACTTCCTGATGGGGGGAGGAGGAGGGGCAGACACTGATCTCTTCTCTGTGGTGACAGTGACAGGACTGAGGGAATGGCCTTGAAATTGTGTCACGGGAGTTTTAGGTTGGATATCAGGGAAGGGTTCTTCGCTTCACTGGAACAGGCTCCCCAGGTGAGTGGTCACAGCACCAACCTGGCAGAGTTCAAAAAGCATTTGGGCAATGCTCTCAAGCACATAGTGTGACTCTTGAGGATGGTGCTGTGCAGGGCCAGGAGTTGTGCTTTATGATCTTTGTGGGTCCCTTCCAACTAAGCATATTCTGTGATTCTATGAACAACAAAAAAAATAAAAAAAACCCCTGCATTTTTAGTTGAAATTTAAACATGAAAAAATATCTTCAAGAACTCATATGACAGGGAAGATCGTCTCAACTCTTCTGATTCTCAAATAGTTTCAAAGAAATAAAGAGTTTTCTCACCCTTTGGCCCCAGATAATATGTACAGTTCTGTTGTGTTTTGGGGTTTTCTTTCAATTGCTGATGTTGTTTGGGGATTTTGTTTTGATTTTCCTTTTTTTCTTTTTTTTTTAAATTCTGAAATGGAAATATTTCAATGCACAGAAGCCTCGCACGTAACTATCAGGCTGCAAGGTGTTTGGGGATACGACCAACTGAAAAACACTAATGCTTAGCACATTATACAATACAATACAGTCCAATCACAAAGTTGAACAGAGTTTATTAAGCCACGCAGGAGACAATATTTTCAGCCATTTGTATTTAATCATTAGGTAAGTGGACCAGCAAAACAGGCAGGTTCAAGCAGGGAGGCCCAAGGCTCAGACCCCAAGGTTTACTGCTCTCTGCTGAGCTCTTGGGTGTTTTTTCTGAAGGAGGAGGGCTGTAGGTTTTCTGTCCCAGGCCTTTACCATCAGCAGGATGCTGAACATCCAAGCCAGACATGCTCCCTTGGGTAATCTTATTGCAGCCTTTCAGTGCCTAAAGGGGGCCTACAAGAAGTTCGGAGAGGAGCTTTTTACAAGGGCATGTAGTAATACAACAAGGGAGAATGGTTTCAAACTGAGACTAAGTTTAGATTGGATGTGAGGAAGAAATTCTTCACTGTGAGGGTGGTGAGACAATGGAACAGGTTACCCAGAGAAGCTGCGGATGCCCCATCCTTGGCAGYGTTCAAGGAYAGGTTGGATGGGGCTTTGAGCAACCTGGTCTAGCGGAAGGTGTCCCTGCCCATGGCATGGGGATTGGAACTAGATGATCTTTTAGGTCCCTTCCAACCCAAATTTTGCTATGATTCTATGACTCTCTCAAAACTCCACTCAAACCCAACTGCTCAGGAAACCGTGCCTCACAGAATAGCCCTTCAGGGGAAATTGCAGCAAGAAGGCAACTTTGATGTTTCTCCTGACAGCTTTTCAAACAACAGCCTTCGACCAGAGGCAGGCGAGGGCTGAGCGGTGCTCCCAGCCCGACGGCTCGGCTCTGCTCGCAGCATCTTCCAGCGCCACCTGGTGATCCCCACCTCCTCTCTCCTCCCGGTCCGACTGCCACGTTTCCAGGCTGTTCTTCTCCATCGACAAGATGGAACTGAGTGTAGACTTAAATGCACCGAGTTCTGTTTCCATARTGGACCTAAAAAGCAGAAGCTGGCTGGCCTCTGGATCTGCCTCTGCTATGGTTTCTTATACCTTTTCTTGCTAAAGTTTTCTGGGGGTAAATAGGGTTTTACCTCTAAAGCAACAAAAGAAATAGTTCATAGAAATTAATTAATTTCATAGACAAGACCCTGACAGTTTAATAGCAGCTTACCTTTCCTCTCAATGCAGAAAAAGAACTTCAAATGGCTGCCCAATTCACTTTCTAACATGGAAAGAAAAGAAGTTTGAAACCAGATTTACAGTCAACTGTCAGGAGGCAGATGAGAGGATCAAACACACTGTTACCCTGGGACTAGGCCRTGCACCCATTGCCAAGCAAAAGCGTTCAGACACTGATTTCAGCAGGAGCTGCTTGTAGTCAGTAATTGTCCATCTGATCACTTGATGGATGCCACAACCTACAGCAGACGGAAGCAGACATGTACATTCCTGTCACCCTAGAGGAAAATAAAGCAAGGTCTAAATTTGCAGAAAAATTGTGGCTTGAAGGGAATAAGGATTATATTATAATAGAAGTTAGAGTTGTATTTCATAAAATCATCGGTTCATAAGTTCATGACTTGAAACAAGGCTGYTCAATGTAGTCCTGATACAGCTCCAAAATGAACACTAAGGAAAGGGCAGGATCATCACATCTTTGCTTTTTTCTCTCTCCATTAATAAAGAACGTATGTGGAATATAAATCTGGAAGGAAAACAATCACCCAAAAACACAACTGCAAAAGCAGTTTCTTAAAAACACTTATCCACCTGGTACACACATAATAAAATTTAAGTTCAGTGGAGCAAATACATTTTAAAACAATGGATCTGTGCATTCAAATTTATTATAAGATGTCTCAGATACACAAAAAGAGATGGGTCCAGGAGCCTAAGTCTTGCTGCTTTCCACGAAATTAAGAAATATTGTGGAAAAGAAACCAATCCCCTTTAATTAATCCAAGAAGTTATAATAGTAATCATATTTATTCATGAGGTTCCATTATAGAAACAAACACTAAACACAAAACCAGTCACTGGATTATTTGATGTATTGAGTAAATGGAAACAGCCAAGTCTTCAAACATTTCAGTGCTCTGACAGTGAATGAGTAATATAAAGTCAAGCAACTCTGACAAAATATATAAAAAGAGTTTCAAACTATGGGTCTGTGATGATTGTGTAAGCTCATCCAGTTCACCTAAAATAAGTCCTGAACCTTTGTCTAAATGTCCTGGGCCTGGTAAACTGGAGTTCCTACTTCTCCTATGGGCATATAAGTCACACAGGCAGGACTTCTCTCTAGAGACAATCAAATGCATCCATTCTTAACACAGACCGTGCTGGAAACTCGGGCACTTCCATTAGGGGGCCTGGCTATCTCAAAGTGGAAGCTGACAGAGTTCAAAAAGCCATGGCAGAATGTCTCCAAAGAGGTAAAATGCTTTTATTGCACAAGCAGCAGTTTGCTTTCTGTTTCCTCTTTATGAAAGGTGCTACTGCACACCACCTTGCAAACATTTCCTAACTCTTTTCAAAGGTCTTTTGAGACCTTGAGGAAGAATGGAATGAAACTCATTTTGTACTCCTGTAAAATCTGTACAGTTGGCCTGTGAAAAATCAAAGACTCCAACTCATTTCCAGTCTAATATCTGACATTTGTGCTACTCCAGCCTTGGCTTTTATCTATACTCTAGAGCATGCGGGAGTACTTCTGGCTGCCCTTCTCCATAAAATGCAAAGAAAATTAGATTCCTTTCCCTTGCCCATTTTAGAAAGAGCCTATCATAATACATGTATAACATTTGCAAACATATTTTTATTCCTGGTATTTATTCCAAAGGTTTATCAGCTATTTTAGCACTGATCTTCTGACTCTCTTTAAGGTAGTTTTCATCTTATTCTGTTTAAAATCAAAGGTGCGTCCTGTCCTAAGCTTCTTCTCACCAT
This sequence comes from Amblyornis subalaris, assembly GCA_018881555.1. Classification (NCBI taxonomy): domain Eukaryota; kingdom Metazoa; phylum Chordata; class Aves; order Passeriformes; family Ptilonorhynchidae; genus Amblyornis; species Amblyornis subalaris. The sequence continues at coordinate 4,470,068 of JACAXG010000032.1, read as the reverse complement.
TGAAACAGTCGAGTCTGAGGAATGGTAATTATGGAACAAAATCCTTGAGATGTTTGAGGGGTATGAAAAACCACCACTGCCCTTCCAACTCTTTTGGAATTTCTATGTGACTGCAACCTATAGTTTGTGTGGGGCATCCTGCATTACCCCCTTCGTATGAGTAGAGTCCAGGTTATGGCTGCTAAATTCAGCATAGCAAAGGGTGAAATATTCTAGGTTTTACTAGGAAAACAGTTTTACCCATGCTGAGTACGTCAGTCCCAGTAGTACTCTTGCATCAATGTGTTGTGCCTTCCTTTTTTATTGCCTCCCCAGAAGACCATCTCTGTATTTACACACATTCTCCTTTTACTTTTTTTTTTTAATTTCACTTCATTTTGTGAGTGAATTATTTTCTACCAGGAAAAAATTTTTTTGCTTTTTAAGATCTTAATAAGAAGTACTTAAGAGAGGTCACTTCATGATAGTCAAGAAAATGAAGTCTTTTTTCTGATAGATTTGTGTTTCGTGGTTGGCTGACAGTTTTAGATGAAAGATATAAAAGTTGCAGCATTAATTCACTCTTGATGGTTGTTAGAAAATCTACATGGGGAAGAGATGCTGTGAATATTCCAAAGTGAGGGGAAATAAATTATGAGATATCATATAGCACTCACAGGAGAGAATCCAGTGACTGATTATCAGCACAGGTCAAACGAAGCTTTTCTCTGATTTCTAGTGAAAGTTGAGCTTGTACCATATCTTTTCCTTTGGCAGCACTAATAAGGCCTCTTACTTTTACCTAGATGTCTGTTTTCACAGTGCATGATGGAACTTCATCTCTGAAAGATCTATAATATGGGGTTGAAACCAGTCATCAAAATCAAGAGCTATCAGAGGAGGTGTTCAGCTGCGTACACAGTCAGCGAGCCCTGGGTTTAGGAACTTCTAAACCAGTTTCCTAAGAGAAATACCTGGAGAAAGGTGTAGGAGACCTCAGAACTTACAAGGGAGAACCAGGATGTGTTACTTTCCTCTGTCTCTTTCTCTCCTAAGCCAACAAGCAACTCAATATTTGGGATTTACTCCCATGTTTGTACTTTTCCTTACTATTCAATGCAATTGCTTATAAAATTTATTCTCCTTCCTGTCTCCATTGACTTCAGTTAGTTCTAGTTCTGAGCACACTAACTTCAGCTTCTGAGGAAGTCAGGCAGAATTTAGACTGTACCGTCCTGGACCGCTTGAAAGAGTTAAGCACTGTGTCTCGGCAGCAGACATCTCTGGCATTGCAAGAGCAGTAAAATTTGCAAAGCCTCTGTGGGAGAGTTTTAGCTGGGAAGGGAAGTGTCTACTACTTTTAGATGCCTGAGTTTCAGGCAGAAGTTAAATACACTGGATTCTGCCATTAATCCCCTAMGAAAAATCAGGTTAAAAGTAGTACTGAAAACCTTATGTTCCATGCATAAGTAGTTTTTATTGGCTGAGTGAAAAACTAACAAGACATGAAAAATGTTTTTAAAAGAGAAATTGCAAACACAAAGACTGATTTGATACTGGCTAATGCCACATCTACAGTAGAGAAGAGCAGCATGGCCCAGAGTATGAAAATTAACAGGCTGCTCAATCCAGCTAAACATCTAGAACCAGATTTCCCTCCTCACGTTAAAGAGTCCATTTCATGAAAGAGTACAGACAGAAGAGGCCCAAACAGAAAACTTACAATATAAGCAAAGCATTTTGGCTTAAGACTTTAAGAATGCAGAAAGATTATCGTTTTGTGACTCGCAGATTTCTGTTGTACGTTTGTGCTTAGGTAATCTCTTTCCAGATGTACATCTTTTGTTTAAAATGGCTTATGGCTAATTCTTTTTGATTCACAGAAGGATTTGATTGAAAAGAGTGAGTAAAGCTGGAGAAACCTTACAAATGCAATGACTGGGATCTTTCTTTTCAGTTGCCAGGGCAGAGGTTTCCATTGTTTGTTTGTACAATGATTTATCTGGAACAGCAGAGGGTGTTTTCAATGAATGAACCACCTGTGTAACAATATAGGAAACAGAAGAAAGATAGCTTTCAGCATTAGTTAGTTGTATATCTGAAAAAAAAAAACCAAGAAATATTGTTTGTCTCTTAAATAATTGGATGACTTTCTGAGGATCACTTGGGAATACTGGACAGAGATATGCTACATCAGTTCCTTTCCATGTGCACACACTGTGCCAGGGAGATTTCTCAATTAGATGTTCTGTGATAAAATATTAAGTTCAGTCTTCAGGCAATCACACTGAAAACTCCTGTGACTATCTGCTCTTGCTCTTGCACTTCACTTGATCATTGCTAAAGTACAGCAAAAGCACATTGAGAGTGCATTAGGCTTACAACTGCTCCCTTATTCTCTGCCACTTCCTTTCCCAACTTCTCTTTCTCCATTCATCCCTTCCATTGCTGGTAAGAAATAATCTGAATCTTCTCATGATGACTTTGTGAGTAACAGATCTCCATATATAATGGGGAAGGAGTGAAGAGCAATAATTAATATTAGAATTAAAGTGTAACTTTTTCAGGAATCTAGTATAAAACAAGGCTTGGAAAACATTTATTTATTTGAAACTTTTTTATTTCACTTTTGACTGCCCCTCAAAAAGGATAAAATGGTTCTTTTGTTTGTTTGTTTGTTTGTTTGTTTGTTTTTGACAAAATGATACAGCTTAGAATAAAAAGTTGGAACTTCCATGTTTAAACCCCACAGAAATATGGAATAAATTGAATTGTGCAATCCCTTTCATACCCGAAAATGTGTACAAAATAATACCTTAACTTTGCAAATAGTTTTAGTCAGCCAACATTTTTATGTATTTACTCCCATGTTTCCCAACCTTAGTTGCTTACCTGTGGCTTATTTACTACTTAACATCCTTATCTACAGAGGCATATGGGGTTTTAATCCTCCTAAAAATTAGTGAGCCTCCCAAAGTCAAAACAGAGAGGTTTTTTTGTTGAGTTTAGTATATCTAGAAGCTTAAGCTGAACTTTTAAAACTTTGAAAAGAAAACTTGCCATTGTAAATTTACACTTTTTTCTTCAGAAATATATCATGGTATCGTTGTGATAGGTGAAAGTTTTTGCATTATTTTCTTACTTTCCCTCCCTTTTTAGGCATGTGAATGAGGACAGTTAAGGGTGAAAGCATCTGTATCATTCCAAAGGAGTAGTTAGTGCAATGCTGGCATTTCCAGTGAACCATCCAGGTAGAGGGCTCCAGTTATTGTTACTACTGCCACACATTCGTCTGGTGGCCAACACTTGCACTAGGAAACAAGGAGAGGAGGAAAAAGCTGTGGCGTGTGTGTCCAAAAAGTGTATGAGTATGTGCCCCTGAGTGCCAAGCACGTCCGAGTAGAATACAGCAAGGGAGTGCAACATAAAGCCCATCTCATATATACCAGGAGGGCTGCATTTGACTTCAGTTACTTATGATTTACTCAAGTGTCAGCCGGAGAAGGCCCACAACCCATGCTTTAAAATGTTTTTATATGCTCCTCTGAGTAAAAAACTTGGAGGACTTTGTGAAAACAAGCTACTGTTGCTGATTTGCCAGGTAGGCAACCTCTATGAGCTCTGGTTGAGAGCTGATCCAAATAAAATGTTTCTCACAGCTATGACTGTGTTGCACTAATTCAACTAGAATAAACTATTACATCAGAAAAATATGTTTACTTTGGTTCTGGGCCACAGAGACTGGGCCCAAATATGATGTAGAACATATGCCTGTTACTGCTTATAGAGACAAATAATTTTACAGGTGGACCCCAACATTCCTTCCTTTTACTAAGCATACTCCTCCTGGCAAAATACATGGAATGTCTGTTTATTATTTATGGAACTATACATGAACTTTCTTATTTAAATAGACAGTGTAAACAGTAACTCTGAGATTAGAAACAAACAGAAAATTTCATTTCTCTCTTTGTTTACAGGTACACGACTATGATCCTTTCATTAGAGCTACACCTGTTTACACCAACAAGGACTGACATTTTCAGCTCCTCGGTAACCTTGCACTGGTGTAACTCAGAAGTAAATAATCAAAGCCAGCAAAATTTCACTCATGTAAAATTAGCATAGAGGAGATTACAATCAGTTGTGTACTTTTTTACTGAACTCATCAGAGTTGATCCAGACAGCCAAAAGTGAAGGGAAAGACTATTTAGCCAGGCTGTTGGTTCATGTCATACAATATCATTTCAGTCTAGAATTTTCATCTCTACTACCAAGGAAATTAAACAGAAACTTTACACGATTTTTATTTGCCTAAGCTTAGCCATCTTGTTCCAGTATAAAGGTAAAGGAATTATAAATTGGAGTTTAGTTTAAAAATTCCTGGTCTAAACTATCTGAGTGTATGGCTCCTTTGTTTATCGGTAAACTTTCTGTTGCTAACAGAATATAAACAATCTGTATGCAACACAGAAATTAAATAAAAAAATTAACAGTGAATAAAACTGAGTCTGAAATTCTGCCCAAATTTGTCCCAAACTTGAGGCTTGTTTTAATCTAAAGTTCTGGGTTTAATCTGTTGAAACAATATAATGAGATCTGTACAGATTTAAGCTACATCAAAATTGCATCTGTCTTTTAGTTTGGGAATATCTCCATCAGAGAGAACTAACAAATAGAAATTTTTAGTTCGTACCAATGCCACCAGCACATAAAAAATGAAGCAATAAACACCCATTGGAGTGGGTGGAGAGATGATTATCGAGACAAATTGAATGAAATAGGGCTACTTCTGAACTTTTATTTTATTTTTAAATTCAAACCATTGTCTTTACTGAAGTTCCAGAATTATGAGAAAATAAGCTAAATTTCTGGGATATTACAAGAGCAGCTGCTCATACATTTATTTCTATCCAATCCGATGTCTCATAAGAATGCTCCCATGAGATGCCGACCCGTCCTGCAGACAGCAAAGGCATTTAGATGACCCACATGAGTTTTGGGAGTGCTTTTGAGGTTCACCTATTTCTCCCACATTTGTAGATCCCTTCCGTTTACTTCATTAGCTGTGTGCTGTAGGATCTTATTGAAGCAATTAACAGTGGACAACCTGATGACCTAGTGACTGGTAGTGACTACCTTATGGGGGTACAGGGGACAAAGTCATTCAAATCTCCTAAGGGATGTTTGCATATACTTACCCTTCTGTCCAGAACAAATTCAAACTTGGGTCAAAACACTGTGCCTTATTCCCCAAGCAGTTGCATTGCCATGCAGCAGACTTCTACATTCCTTCCAGAATCCGCCCTGCAGCATTTCAGTGCTTGCTGAAACTGATGCAACAGTCATGAGGGTTTTACTGATCTGATTACTAACTTACATAACTGGAATATGTATTCACCATCGAGTTTGAATGCTATCATCTCTGGAGGTGAAATTTGAATATGGAGAGGTCTCCTTTTTCCAGAGCAAGAGAGAAATGTCCAAAGAGAATATAAAAGTCCCCATTGCTGTGAAAATCAGTTATGCAGCCTCCAGGTGCGGAGTAAAATCAGCCCTAACATGAAGAGGCACCTCTGAGAATGTTGTTCTTCCTGGCAGAAAGTGAACGGAGATCCTCCAGTGCAAAACAGCAGAAAAATCCAATGTTTTCATAAATGATATGCAACCTAAACTGCTCCTTTTTATGTGGTATGAGCTGCAAAATGGCTAAWGTGTTGCTGAAAATGTCTTCATTCTGCAAATTAAGGGTAAACTTGTAATAAATTATGTTTGTGTGTTTTTATTAACCCTTGAACTGCTGCTGAGCAATGCATGTGTTTGAACAAGAGTTGAAAAGCTACTAAAATATTTGCTTAATACTTTACTACAGTCTAAGAATTGAGCCCCAAAGCCTCTGGGATTTGGAGACGCACAAGAAAGTTAACTGAAAGAAGTCTGGGAGAGGTCAGCATGCTCAAGCACACTCCTACAAAATCTTCCACCTCCCTTATCACCTTTAATAAACTTGACTCCTACTTTCTGCTCTTGAAATTCAAAGGACGCATGCAAAGAATTCCCATCTATGTAGCCTGTGTTAACAGCAATTTCATCCTTGATGTATGAATGTAGAGTCAGTTAAATGTCTAAACTTTGGGCTTATTTGCTATTGGTTTGCTCCAATTTTACACTTTCACATTCAACTGCTTTCTGTAGCATTAGGCTACACAAGAAGCAAGCCACCTGCAGATTTTATTAAAAATGACATGGGCTGTGAAACTACAATATTACCTCTGATTTCCTTTGCTCAAATGAAATACTTTTCCTCCTGTGAGACGTATCTTTTCTTGTTTTTGCATTTCATACACTTTATCCAAGATTTATCTCATGCCAAACAGTAAAACAGTTCTCACAGAACTGCCTGTAACCCAGTTCACCCAATTCTCCCTTTGCCTATACCCCTAAGGCTTTAATCACTAGCAGTCAAATATCACAGTCACATCTGTTCTCTCTTTCTGGCTCAAGAAATGTTTTAATCTTTTGGCTTGATAGAAAACTCCASCAAGAAAGTCAGAGCCCTGTGAACAGGGTTACAATGCTCCTGGAGAAGGTGGGAGATGCCATTCTGGAATCTCACAGGGTAAAGTGGAATATAATCCTCTCTCTGCCAGGGAGACAGGGTCACAGTTACTTACACGGTGGGAGCCCTTGCCTTGGGTTTTGAAAGAAAAATGCCAAAGCAACATTTTGTGAAGATTCTTCTCCTGTTGGAGCATGTTGGTGCTCCCTGAGAGGCCTGCAGCATTGTAACTCCATGAGGATTTGAGAGACACTTTCCTTTTAGAGTTTACTTGAGCTCAAGCACAAACTAGGTGACAAGCTACTCATTAATGTCAAAACTGGGCTAGTTGTCTATGTAAAAACTGTCCAAACACAAGCAGTGGGATTCATCTCACCCAAATGTAGACCTCTGCAATGTAGAAAACTATGTCTCAGCCAGTCTCCTTTGCCAGATTTTTTTATTGTTAGTAAAGTCTTATCACATCTAGCTAAGGCATTTACTTCAGGATGAGACAACTGTCCCCTTAGAAGCAACTGTTTCTCTTCACAGGCAAAAAAGGGAATGTTGGCAGTAAGCTCAGATAGAGATCCCTGCAGTACAGATGACTGAATTTGGGCACATGAACTCCACCTCCATGCCTAAAGAATATTCATGCCAACAGCGCTGCCCCTGGGGGCTACATCCTGGCCACTTTTGCATCCTATTTCTGAGTGGACTTGGGTGTTTAATCCTTTATGGAACATAAAACTTACTTGCACTAAAGTCAGAGAGTCTTAAGGACCTTTTAAAATATTAACTTTCTTTTGTTATGGTAGGAGCGAAGTCACCAGGTGGTCATGTTAAATATAATCTTACACATTCCTTTTCTTAGTCTACGAGGAATACATGCACTTTCAAGGAATGTTGTACTGTTAGTTTTTGGAGATTCAGGTTTATGGGGGAGCTTTTGTAAACAACCAGGGAGTTCAACCTATCTTATGCTCTCTGATTAGATTTAGGTCTTGGTGAGAATTATTTTCTGAGAATCTGAAAGTGGCTTTTGGGTTAAGACTTCTAAATAAGGTTTTGCCTGCATGTAGTCTATGACCACCTATGTTCAGTGACTGTTGTACACAGTATAAATAAATGATTCTGAGATATTCTGTATCACTGATTTCTCCCCTGATAGAAAGCTGAGTTGCAAGCCTTCCAAATCCATCAAAAACAGTCAATAGTGTTGTATTTCGGGGTCTATCCTTATTTTCCCAAATGTGCACAACTGCCATTAATTTTCATTGAAATCACTTGAACTCAAATGCAAAATAGATGTTACTTTGGGATGCAGTCAGTTAATATATGAGAACCTTCTGAGCCTTAGAATGAGTCTGGGCTGYGAGTGGGTTATTTGTTTGTTTATTTTATTCCTTAATTTATAAAAGGGATGACAGCCCACCCAGTGGAATTTTCCCATCAAAAATAGTATGAAACAGAATAATGGAATGCAAGATTGATTAGATGGTGTGCTTGTTGCCAATGGGTGCATGTACTTCTTAATCTTAATGGATCATAAAAAAAATCCTTTCATACTTGCCATAATGCATGTGCTAAGTTGTGGGTTCCTAGCCAATGCAAAGAAATATTCTATGATTTCCAGAGATGCAAAGTAAGAATTTCGTACAGCACATAAGTGGGGCCTCTCTTTAAATGCATAAAGATAATTTCTTAATTATGACAGTGATATTCATTAAAAAGCTTTCCAATAGTACATGCAGTTCCCACACTGGTCTCTCTCCCACTGTCTGACAGACAGCTTGGTTACACATGCTCAGAAAGGAGGGTGGGGGCCCAGATTCTTGGCTGTCTTGAAGTGGCCACATCCTGCCATCTGCTGAATCCTTATGCTATTGGCAAATCCAGGGAAGAATGTTTCTGAGGTGTCTTAAAATATTCCACACCTCTGCAGAAATGTTTTATGTAAGCACAAGCATACAAATGCTTTCAGGGAGACAGAAATCAGCTTAAAATATTAAAAAATAAAATAATTTTTTAAAAATCCCCAGGTTTAAAGAAAAGACCACAGAATCGCAGAATATGCTGAGCTGGAAGGGACCCACAAGGATCATTAACTCCTTGCCCCACAGAGGACAGTYCCAAAAATCACACCATGTGCCTGAAAATATCATCCAGATTCTTCTCGAGCTCAGTCAGGCTGGTGCTGTGACCACTGCCCTGGGGAACCTGTTCCAGTGCCCAACCATCCTCTGGGTGAATAACTTTTTTCCAATATCCAACTTAAACCTTCCCTGACACAACTTCAGGCCATTCCCTCAGTCCTGTCACTGTCACCACAGAGCAGAGATCAGTGTCTGCCCCTCCTCTTCCCCTCACAGGAAGTTGTAACTGCAGTGAGGTCTCCCATCAGTTTCCTCTTCTCCAGGCTGAACAGACCAAGTGACCTCAGGCTCTCCTTACATGGCTTCCCCTCAAGGCCCTTATCCATCTTTGTTGCCCTCCTTTGGACACTCTCTAATAGTTTAATGTCTTTCTTATTCTGTGGCACCCAAATCTCCCCCAGCACTCGAGGTGAGGCYGCCCCAGTGCAGAGCAGATGGGACAATCCCCTCCCTGGCCCAGCTGACGGTGCTGGGCCTGATGCCTCCCAGGACAGGGTTGGCCCTCCTGGMTGCCAGGGCACTGCTGACTTGTGTTCAACTTGCCATCGACCAGGACCCACAGGTTCCTTTCCGCAGCACTGCTCGCCAGCAGTCTATGCACACTTCCAGGGTTGTCCTATCCCAGGTAAAGAACCCRGCACTTTTCGTTGTTGAACTTCGTATGATTGGTGATTTCCCAGTCCTCTAATTTGTCGAAGTGTCTCTGTAGGGCCTCTCAGCAACTCGCTRTTCTGTATCATCTGCAAACTTTCTTGGTAATACTTATAGATGTGCCAGGAAGTCTCATCCTGGTGGAGGATCAGTGTCTAAACTTTACCATGTTTAGCTGATCACAGGACTACACAAAATTTAATCCTTGGGGTCTTTATAAAACTTGTAAGTCAAGAAACAGTCAGAGTTCGTATAGTAAAAAAAGACAGACACCTTCTCCTTGGAACACTTTACTGCTGCAATCTCAGCAACTGCATAATTTTTAAGATGTGTATGGTTACATGTATATTTAACTGACAATTTCATATTATTTTTTCATTTTCCTACTCCCTTTCTCTATCTGCCTCTTTTCAATACAACCTTGGGGTTTCCTCCAATAATCTCTTTGTTGCCTAACAATTCAAACTGTAGGTTTCCCACTTCTTCATCTCACATGCCCAAGATTCTCTCCTGTTCCTTAGTTGTCACTTAATATGAAAAGTGTCATGCTCCCTAGAAAACCACTCTTAATACTCTGGAAGCACCCTGGAAATGAACAGGAAAAGGTATCAGAACAACAATAGCCCCTCTTGAAACTGAACACGTTGCTTTTGCAAGCCAAAAGATCTTAGACCTGAGTCATTGGGCTGAYGTCGCACACCTGAAAAAGTTGTGTGAAAAAGAAATACATTCAGTCTAAATGAGCCTGATGAAAAATCCATGGTCTTCACCTCTGGAGTATGGTTAATGTGCCATTTCGTCCTGGGAAAAATTTCTTTGGAGGTTGGCCCTTCATTATTTCAGAAGCTAGTATTTTCTAAATTCAGTGATAGTTTTCACTACATAACATTTGAGCATGTCATTTTGATAGAGCAAAATCCCCTCTGAAATAAACGACAGCTTTACTTCGATAGGTATGTTCAGGCCAGGCCTCTAATTAATCACCACTGACATTTACAAGAATCACTGCTCTCTGCTATGCCAAAGGGCTTGGGTTCAACTCCCAGGAGCAGAGGATATGGACCTATTTCATCAGAAGGACTTCTTATGACTACTTTTCTCTGTCATGTAGCCCATTTTTTAATGGAAAAATACTATAGAGTGATGAGTATGTTTACAAAATGACAGAAAAATGTAACCCTCCAAAAAGAAAATTCTCTCTATAGAATGTAAATGTCCACAAAACTACTTCCCTTTTTTTTTAAAATGCATGTGACTCTTCTGGACTTGTATTACAGCTCCTGCTGTAAAGTTTGTTTGAAAAATGCCCATTTAAACTGGAGTCCATCCTGGCAATGTTTTGCTGAGTTATGGTATTTTTTTTTCTTTAAATACTAAGATGGCTTCTAGAAGAGTAAAAACATATGCAGATTCCTTAATATTGTCTAAAGGGAAGCTAGAAACTACATCATGAAAAATTGATCATGTGAAAATGATATCTGACCCGCTGTAAACTGCWAGCTATGCAGAGTATCTTTTGGAATAGTGCAAAGTCCAAAGCTACACCAGCAACTGTGCTAAAAATTTAACAGTAAAAAGTGATTCTAGTGATTATCATCACAAATGGATAATGCCAGGTAGCAGATCTGCTCTCCAATACAAGTTTTGCAAAGAAAACTGCCTTGTCCACAAAGGAGGAAATGGTTCATGGTGTTAACTTTCTTTTCTACAACTGCGTGGGGAGGGTCACAGGCTGCCTCCATGACCTGAGCTATCGAAGAACTGGAGATCCCCAAAGGGACAATCTCTCCGCAGATTTGGAGGTTTGAGCCTGGATTTTCTTCAGTCTTGACTTTCACATACCTCTGCGATTCCATCAGCTGCCAAAACTTCATTCCCATCAGGAGGATTCGTAAAAACTGCAGGCTGTCCAGGCTGCCAAATTCTGGGACAAATTGTTCCCATCAGAGAACTTTTGGAGAGGACGGAAACATAGAATTCATGACTGATAATTATATTATGAAATAATAAGAACCGTTTCTTGATTGTTTCAGGCCAACGGGGGGAAAAGAAATTATAGTGATAAAATCTATGAAATCAGAATTGCACCTTCTTCAAAAATCATCTGTAAAAGGCCAGGTATCCACGAAAGTCTGTGTGAAACATTAAAGGCCTCTGGGTTTAAGAAACATCTTTATTTTGCACTCATACCCCAGCACATGGTTCAAAATTCAGTGATACTGCAGATACATCTTTGTTTGCAGCTGCCGATACGCTGTCAGCCAGACAATTTATCCTGTAGGGTCTTGTAGTCTGAGCAAATTGTGCTGCAGCTGCAAAGTTCATTCCTGTTCATCTGGATGGGTTTTTAACAATGGTCTCTGCTCTCCCCACTGCCCAAACAAAAATATCTATAAATGGAAAACTCCCTTCCTCTCCCTCCAAGGCCCTGAGGTAGCAGAATGAATGCAGCACACATGGTGCTAAGTGTCTCAGAGCTAAAACATGCTTAATACATGCAAATACCAACATTAACCATTATGAACAGGCATGATTTATGTGCCTGTCAGCAAGACATCAATCATGACAACAGAGAGTCAGCAGCAGTATCAACAACAGTAGCAGGAGTGGAGGGTCAGAGCCAAGATGGGATGGTCCTTCCCAGCCACCCGGGGGGAAGAGAAAGATGGATGAAGTAGTAAGAATCCCCAAACACTGTCCTTTAGGGAAAAGGATGCTAAATTTTAAACCATCTCTTGAGCCCAGTCAATGTCCAACATTATTTCTTTGTTAGATCTATAAGAAAGAGATAACCGGTGGGGACATTTGGAAATGCCATCGGAGAAGGGATCTGGATACATCAAAAAGAAGTCAGGGTTTTAAAACTATGATATCAAAAGTATTTAAAGGGATCTTTTCAGGAGACATTTTTAGCAGTGGGATCTGATTTACTGTCCTGTGCAGATGGCAAGTGTATTTAACTGTGAAACTCTTCCTTACCAGAAATTGGAGGAAAGAAATGAACTGCATCAGAGCTGTCTTTGTACAGATTGATTGTATAGCTCAGAGAACATGACATCTAAGTCCATTCTGTGATAACTAACTTTGGCTTCTAAGTAATCTAGAAAATACCAGTTCATGCTAAGAATAGGGCTGGAAACTTGTTGCATTTTGGATTTTTTTGCTTTTTGTAGCTGGCAGGAGAAGGCTGAGCAGGAGGAGGTGTTGGCTGAGATGTCAGTAAAAACAGTAACATCTTATTTAAATATCTCAGGCTCTACTTGCTGTTGGCTGGAGCCACTGGATAAAGATACTTAGATTTTACTAATAAACTGATAGGGAAGGAAATAGATATCGTTGAAAAAAAGTCTGTCAAGAACAAATAGAAACAATTCTGCATGTGTTAAGAATAACTGATTTGGCATATTTACTTCCAGCTGGGACATACAGCTGAAGAGTTAAGAAATGTCTCACAATTGCCTAAAAATGGATTGCCTGTCAAATTTACAGGCTCCGACAAATGCAGGTAGCATCTCATTCCCTAACTGGGTGGACTACAGATTAAATGATGAATAAATTTTTTGAAAGCAAAGGCTAAATTACTCCTGAAAAGAATGAGGCAAAAAATTCATCCAGGTTTTTTCTGTCTTGCACTTTGCAAGGGATTTTGCTAAAACAGATCTTTTTTCGCACATCTTCAGAACAGCAGCTCGAGATATTGCAGAAGCTGATTAAATTTCTCACCAAGGAAGCACTAAAATCATCATAAATATATTGTGAACTAGTCAAAGAAATGTAAAAATACAGGTATGGAGAAAGGCAAAGAATGTATTCATTACAAAGAAGGAAAGAGAATCCAATTGAGGTTACCTTTTCTGAGAGCAGAAATATCCAAATTGTGCTTTAAACAGTTGACAATACATCTTAAGAAATGTGAGCAAGTGTAAAAACAGTCCAAAGCAGGCAGATATTCTGATCAAGTCACACGGTACCAAAGGGCTCGTAACATATGCTGCTCTGTGATGACAAATATTTTAAGAATTGTTTGSTTGTTTTCTTAATTAATATTGTAAACTGTTACTGACTTTCTCAGTTTTGCTCTAACCCTGACAACTGTAGAGCATTTCATGATATTGGTTGACAGAAATCAACAAAGTTCAACTGCAACATTGAAATATCTACTTCATATATACTGTTCTGCAGTCCTTTAGGAGTCAAATTCATCTGTGTGAAAGCAAAACAAAGTTGACAATTTCTGTTTCTCTATTCCAGTGCTGAACTTCTCTGGATTGATGAAGCACATGTAGATGATTACAAATGGAAAGATTTAGGGTTTTTGAGGCTGCAGGGAATTTTTACTCTACACTACCTTTTGATGACTTCTGTTTGTGTTAATATCTCTCCTGTAGCCACAGAATTCTGATGGAAAGATTGATATTAATGGAGAATTGATGATATTTGTTTGATTTTTTTATTTTCAGATTATTAACTGCCTTCACTGTTCAGTCACATGCACCTCATTTACAGCTTGATTTGGCAATAGGACTTTTGAGGCACAATTCTCTACAAACAGATTTAGGAGTGAAATCATTGCTTAAATAATGCCATGAGACACAGCATGTTATCAACACCAGATATGGAGGATAGCTTTTCTATTTTTTGTAAAATTCTCAACATACTGTTTTGCCTAACAACAAATTAACTTAAGCTACAATACAAATGCTAATTTATTTATTATTTGATTGATTTTTGTGCAATTTTAATTAATATTTCTTCTTGATGTCTTTCTTCCTAAAACTTGCATAAATTCTCTCTGTAATAAAATAGTTTTTGATCACAAGCTAGTTATAACTGAAAAGTAGTTTCTTCTACTTTAAATTTTACTGTTACTGTTTTTCAGACTTTCTTGAAATATTAGTACTATTAATCAGCTCAACAGAGTTCGATAAGCTCTGTTAAAATAAAATGCCCTTTTTTGGTAATCAATCCCCTCAGAAATCTTGCCCAAAGACCTAATTTTTACCCTAAACTAAGTTTCTTATTTTGATCAGGAATAAACAATGCATAAAGGAATTCCATTCAGCCCTTTGGACAACATGAAAATTGAAAATTTGGGGAGTGAAGGTTTTTATATGTGTGTAGCAAGACTTTCCATTAGGTTTGATACTTGAAAGAGAAAGAAAAAGAAAGGAAGGAAGAAAGAAAGAAAGAAAAAGAAAGGAAGAAAGAAAGAAAGAAAGAACAATGTACAAGATTTAAACACTCAGTGAGTACCCACAGTTTTCCTTGACTTCATATATGTCAAAAGTCAAAGAAACACCCAAGGATGCAAGTCACAATTCTGCTAGGCTGTGAGTTCCCAAGATGAATCTCAGTTATAAATCTATCCATTGCTTCATTTCTCCTCTTCCTGTCTCCTTTTTGCTCTCTTTCATAAATCTTCCTTCATCTGGATTGTATTTGAACGTCACTAGAAAGGCCTGTATCATGGGTTTGGAGCTAATTCTTAGGTTACAGTTATCCTACATGAGTCAATTGCATCTTAAGAGTGACAAAAACATGCCATTTTTATACAGTATTTCCAATATTATGCTGTAGTATTTCTAAATACAGTAGCTAAATTAGTGCATTCAGTTGAGCTTTACCATCCAAAAGGAGAAATCCTATGGCAAACCTACTAGTATTAACACGTCTTTCTCTTTGGTGATGAAAGATCTTCTGAAGACCTAAGCTGTCRGTAGATACGGAGATGAATCTGTCACATGAAGCAGAAATACATGGAACTTCTATTAAAAAAAGAAAAGAGTAGGTACTTTTGTGTACAATGGATAACCCCCCTGTACCTTGCTTTGTATGAAGGCAACTGCCTAAGGCACCTGGGAAATACAAAGACTCTTCTTAAGAAGGCTTGGCCTATACTCTGTCTTCACTGCAATAAAATGCATTGTTCAAAATTCTTAATGTTAAACTAATCTGACAAATCTTCTCACACATATTTTGAGACTGAGTCGATTATGTTGATGACCTTTAACAAGGTTTTCTCTTCAGTCGATGTGTATGAACATTAGCACTTGTCTATACATAAAGAGGGGGTTTTCTGTATAGATCAATTGATGTAAACGTACCAGCAAGCCTTTTTACAGTAAAGGTGTTTTTTAACATCTTAAATAATTTTTTTCTTGTTAGATTAAGCTCATAAAGGAAAAGGAAAGGTTTGTCAGTATAACTGCTGATGGGAAGCAAACAAACAAACAAACAAATATATATCTGTATGTATACCTGCATCTGACTGTTGTCACTTTTAAGTATAGACAAGACCTGATAATAAAAGCAGAAGGGTGACTAATAAGGGAACATTTCTGTTCTCAGCTACCTGAGCACTTAGTACTGATATCTGTAGCTGAGTCATGTTTTCAGAGATGCTGTACCTCTGGCAAGAGTTGTCTTTATGAGGGAATTACAGTAGCAAGCCATTTCGTTTGCACAGTTTTATGGAAGTCAAACAGAGCTCAATAGAGTAAAATGCTCTTTATTGTTTTTTTTCCTTTAAATGTTTTTAGCCTTTTAATTGTGGACTCRGTGTGACTGCAGAGGATTCAGGCATGGATGTCAATTGCCATATTTTGTGAAGAAAAAAAATCGTAGGTAGAGTCCAAAGTAAAAGCGGTTTGGGAGTATGTGGGAGGGTGGCCTTGGAGATGTCTTCTCATTCCGGATCTTTCTATGACTTTCAGAATATGTTCATAATCCTGCTCTGTTTATGCGTCTTTTATAGTCAGGTAGGTTAAAAGTATCTGTGAAACACTCAGATATACCAGAAATGGTAACTATATATTAAAATATCTTCAGAATAGCAATCTCATGAGCACTTGCCATAGACCAGCTAGAAATATTTCCAGAAAAACAGTCTAATCTGTAGCAGAACCAACTCTATGTGTGGACAGATCTTGGAAGTTTCAGGTAACATCTCTACCAGTAAACTAAACAGTGCCAAGCCCCCTGGGCTGGCCAAGTGGCAYGGTTTGGCTACATCTGTGAAATTAAGGTCTTTTAGTTTAAATTGTAACTCCACCCAGACTGCCTCCTGGCAGATATCCCCCAGCAATGCTAACTCCTGCACATTATCTAGGAATGCTTGGGAAGGGGTTAGCTGGAGTGGGTCAAAGCCATTCCAGGGTCTATGCTAACAATTTARCAGTGTAGAGTTTCAGTGTCTGGGAATGTTTCCAGGTAGTCTTTAACTTGCCATTATAGAAGTAGTTTCAGAGCTYCAGAAGTTGAGATCCTCAGCCAGATGGTATCTGGCTACACCTCCTGCCATATTTCCTTTTCTAGTATGGTTTGTTGTGTACTGTTGGGAGGGGAGGGGAGGGAAGATGTGAAGAAGCTTTTTCTCAAAATTTATTCACTCTRACATTATTAGTCTGTGGACATCAGAGCTGAAGGAATTCTGCCGTTTTCCACCTGTTCATATTCGTACTTGCACAGGGAAGGTAAGAGAATAATAGGATAAAAGACTGTCTTTATTTAAGGCAGTAATTATTCTTAAGGCCTTAGGTTGATATAAATGAAAACCAGATATTTGCACCTATATTTTGTTTACAATCTAACAAAATTTCATATGATTGGATAAAATTAATAATAAAAGAATACTTTTATAGCAAATATACATGTATGTGTATAGCTGGAACAAGTGTTCCTTTCTTGCTTTAGATGGTAGCAGCAATTTCATCTTCCTTATTGTTCATAGGAAATCTAGAAAGTTCAGCCTTTAAACAAAGAAGGTTTAGTGTTCTGCTGGTGGTGGTGATGTGTTTCACTTAGAAATATTAGGAATACCTTTTTTTCTTCAGTTTTGTRTCTTCCACTGACTCTGCCTTCACAGAAGATTCAAAGCAGAATGCAGTCATAATGTCAGCTATTTAAAAATTAACATTGAATAACATTATTTAATTCTGAAGGACTCTCAATGGACTTCTGAGAAAAGAAAGAAGGAATTCAAAGTGAGCTATCCAAGACAATCTCTAGCCATGAAGCTCAGTGTGATGGGAAGAAACTACTTGTGTATCTCTGAGGACTCCTAGCTTTTAAAGTGGGGTGGTTGTGACCAAACCAGTTACTGGGAATAGTCCCTGACATTTTCAAACTCCAAGAATGTGCCCAGAAATCATTTAGGGAAATATGAAATTACCTAGGCCAAATACATCAGGCACTATACTAGCAATCAAATATGATACGTGAGTAAATTTCTGTATTGAAAACATTATCTGTCACTATTTAATTTAGTAGTGAGACTTAGCCATTAAGAGTGATATGGTTTAGAATTTTCATAACAAAAGAGTTACAATGAACAAAAGGAGTTCAAAGAAGATGTAAATAARGTGTGAGTACTGGTAACACAAGGAGTATCGTGATAAAACATACCAGCCTTCAGCCCAGTAAGTAATTACAATACATCTGTTTAATCTGATTATGAAAATTACGCCTTGGACTCCTAGTTGGGATCCATGATGCTTAAAAAGACTTCAAACTCTAGATACCTGTYGTCCTCACCTTCCTTTTTTCCTCAGTACAAATATTAAGTTTCTTGTGAAACAACAACTGAACAGCTGTAATCTAAATTTTTACAGCAAATTAAAATTAAAGTTACTTTACCTTGTAATGCCAGACTCTAAAGTGCAGGATTTGCTTCATAAGCAACTCTTTTTCTCATACAACAGGGCAGGACAGAGTGTTCAATGTATTAGCTTTATGAGATTTTCTACTATCTCCACTTGTGAGCAAAGTGCCTTAACAGGTGGTACATGGTAGTCATAGCAAGTGCTCACCAGCTGGTAGGTGGTAACTGACTGGGAATATGCTCCACTACACACTCTGGTGTAAATTATGTGACCCTAAACTGTATTTTTGAGAACACAGAACTCATTGCTCTAATACCATGGTCATTCTATAACTTTCACTTATGTTTCCAAAGCTTCAATTGGRAGCTGTATCTGTGAGACTTGCAAGCGGTGAGATGTAGCAATTGAGTCAGAAAAATTGTTTGCAGCCAGTCAGAAGGAGAGGCTGAAAAGTCAAACATACACGGGAGTAATCCAGCACTGAAATTTCCAAGAGATGCATATTTTCAGTAGTAATCTTAGAAAATCACACAGACAAACCAGATSTTTGTGACCAATCTGAAGTGTCATCCAGTATATCCTGAATACTACCACAAGTTGACTTATTCCTATTCATATTTCAGAAATAAATCTTCTAGTGTTGCTCTATGAAAATACCTAAAAGCAGATAAAATCTTGACATGCTTGATCAACTTCTTCACAGACAATGCTGGTAGCTTTTATTGGACTGGAAAACCCCCACCCTAGTGAAGCTAAAGGGCTAGTGATGGGAGAGCTCCTCCTGCATGGAGCCATCTGCTCGAGCCACGCTGAGCCGTGGGACTGTTTACTGTAGATGGATCTACAATGCACTACACAGTAAGATGCTGGCACAGTGTTCACAGTCTGCTATGAGCACTAGGAAGCCATAGCAATATTGGTCAGTGCTTCATAACTTCATTTCCCAAATGTTCATAATTAAACAATTTTTATTTAAGTAATCAGCATGAAATCCTTAGCTTTGTTTTTGCAACCGGTATTGTGTTTATGGAGCCAAATATTGAAAACTTTGATACTGAATACCTTGTATGTGTTAATTTTGGCAACCTTTAAAGATTCTGTAGATGCCTTGCTATGTTACCACCACCCACTCTTCAACCCCCCTGGCCATGAGTCCCTCCAAACCACAGAGACGTGTTTCTCTTTTAATACTTTCTTACAGTATTTCTCATGAAAATCACAGGGAATCGTGTGTGATTTCAGCAGAGTGAAACTTGATCTCAAAGTGTCTGTAGGACCAGAAGTTTTTAAAGAAAACATTTCTTAAATCTTGTGTTCACTGCTGCTTCAGCAGGCCAATTAGACTTGATGGGAATTCTAGAAAGCTGTCGCCAGGCATTGCAGCAGGAATAGCAAACAAGGCCCAAAGCAAATAAACGAATGGGTAAAGTGTGGCCATCCTCAGAACCTCCTTGCTGATGACCTTCTCGTCTTTGCAAAGGGTTGGTGAAGGTACTGGATGAAGGGACTCCAGGTTAATTAGGTTTGACATTAGTTAACAGCAGCAATTACTAGAGAGTAATTAATCAGGGAAAGTCTCCAAACAGAAGGAGAATAAATAAACGGGCGGTAACATTCTGATCCATTTATCCCCCTAGATAAGGATGTGCCCCAGGTGTCAGGCTGAGGTGGGACTAATCTGTCTTGCTCAGTTTCTCCCTGGAACTTGGGTGACTCTTCACACATCCATCTTCCTTCACATGGAGACAAACAAGCATTCACTAAGCCATTAATAGCACCATTCCTATAAAAAGTCAGGATAGAAAAACATTAAAATTCCTCTGTCCTTCCCACACCTTTTCTTTAACTCCCCCCCTTTTTGAAAAGCTCTTCAACAAAGTTCTGCTAATGCAAATGAAATCACTTTCTGTTTTCATTAATTAGAATAATTTCAATACTCTAGTAGTAGTGGTTTCCACACCCACAGCCAGCAGTTTTTCGTTGCAGACAATACCAAAGAATTTCAGCTCCCTGATCTGTAAAGAGCAAGTTCCCTRGTTTTCCTTTTCATGCAGGTCAATGGGGGTAGGTCACGTGGAATATCCCAAAAAACTACAGTGAGCACCACCAGCTTATTTAGGAATCAACCATGGCCTTACCACAAGCACAGGCACCTGCATTGCCCCAGAGGCAACTCACTAGACTGACTCAGTTGTAATGCAGCTCCTGCTCCTCTGCGGTGATCCACAGGAATCCTGTACCTGGCACAGGTTATTTCCACTCCCATGTGCCAGCTCTGTTCTGCTGGCTGGGGCAGCATGGGAATCAGATGCAAGGCTCAGAGCTGTCYCACTTACACAGACTGGGATTAACACCACGGAAAGTGCTCTCCCTGGCACAACCAGCCGAAAGATGTGAATACTCCATGCAAGAGAGAATTTCCAAGCCCTTTCTTCCTTAGTTATGAATTCCAGACACTGAGTTTATAAGGACATTTTTTCCCCCAGTATATTTTCGAATGTTGAAGGACTGAAGAGAGATCAACAATGCTCATACAATAATAYGGGCATAATATTCAGAGTCATATTGCATTTGGTTACTTTATTTGATAAGACAGAACTTCTCCAAGTAGAGTATTGTTAAAGTTATCGGGGTTTCTTCATGAAGATGTCTTCATCTTCACCATGAGAAAAAAAATCCCTGAAATATTGATGCAGAACAAAAATGCAGATATAGGAGTCTAGTATTATGGGCTATACAAATTTGATGTAATTCTGTACAGTGCATATTTTGTTAAACATAACTAGGTTTAAATAACCTAACCTGATAAACCCTCCTAAATAACTACATAAAATCATCATTAAATAAATACCACTTGATAGTTTAGCTTTTACTTAGCTGACAACATGTTTGTGGGGAAGGAGCAAGCAAAATTTTRATTATAAAATTATGGTTGTTTCCAAATAGTTTACTGAGAAAAGGTAAGTTTATAAAACTCTGCAGAAGTCAGTAAAGCCACTATGGAAAAGAAAAAAGGGAAGAAAGGGAGAAAGAATTTAGCTAAAAATAAACATAACAGACCAAGTTATGAAAATGTAGGGTAATACATCTAAATCACTGCACTCTGATTTGTAGTTAGTTTTTGAACCTACTTTCTACCATCGAATTAAAAAAAAATAAGCAAATAAAATAAGCAATGTAGATTTTTGGAAGATGAGAACACATTGCATAGAAAGTCTGTGGGTGAAAATCTGGCTCCTGTGAAGCCAAAGGCAAAACTCATATTGACTGCAGCAGTGCTGGAGTTTTCTCTATGTGTGCAAACTCCCACTGACCTGGAGTACAGAAGCTAGCCTCTGTTCCCTTTTGTCTTTCAATTTTTTTTCTTTCATAACATTTGTTGTTATCAAAGCTTAGATTGTATGTGGAATGGTTACTTAGACAACACCTATCAAAACAGTGTGCAACACRTGAAGATTCAGCAGTTGACCAGTATTCACCGAGTTTAAACACTCTCCTGCCAAGAACTGCAACTGGGCAACTTCAAGGTTTGCTCATGTTTTGAACAAGTACAGAATTTGACCTGTATGCTGACACATCTTTACAACCTGGCAGAAGTAAAGAAAGGGAGTGCTAATCTGAAGATGGGGCAAGGCATATGAAGCATTTAATTTGGCCTGGAATACTACTCTAATTACTTTGGCACTGCTGTTCAGTACATCAGTGGAAGRAAATAGACAACTCAAGGGGTTTGAGTTCGATGGAGGCAGAGGCTTCAAGTTACACAAGGTGATTACACCTTCCTTGGACTTTTCCTGTGACCATAGGTATGTCACTTAACATTTTTGTGCCTCAATTACTCGTTTGTAGATACTAATAGTATTCTCTGCCTAAAGGGGAAGTTGGGTTAATATAAATGCAGCAAAATGCATGAGGTTTTCAGAAACCTCAGTAATAACGATCAGAAAAGTACAATACATGACAGTTTATTGTAGATGCAAAAGAGTTCCACTCATATTGGTGGAGATGTGCAAGAGTGCAATGCAATGACAGCCCCACTGGTTTGCAGAGAACATCACTGCATTTATGCAGAATTGCATTGAGAGAAAAAGCAGCTTCAAAGAGGCATGGTGACAGCAAGGCATGAGCACAACTGTCCTCTTATTGGATTCCTGTCAATGTGTTTGCAGGATGCTGATACACACAGAGACTTTACTGGCTTCCATTTGCATGAGCACAGGCACATTCCCCCCACTCCACTGCAAATGTTGACATGTCCTTAGGTTTAAGGAATGAGTGATCAGAGATTCTAGGCCTAAAGCACTGAAACAGGGGGCTTGGAGAATTTTGGGGGGTACTTGTAAATGCTGCAAGATTTTTTTTTTTTTTAACTATTTTAAGTGCATTGTAACAAAAGAAAAATCAGTTTTCCTTTTCCTACAGCCATATGAGTTGACACAAGGCAAAAATAAAAAATTTGGTTTGTTTTTATTTAAATTTCTTTTATCCTGATTACTGGTGCTTATGGAGAAGAGAGGCATAGTTGGAGAGAAGCCATACTTTTTCAAATTGATTAAAAACACCTTTTGAACAATAAATAACTTTAGCTGGCTGACCTCTAAAGCAAATGATACTGCAAAGTTCTGCAGTATAAAATAAGAATCCTTTTCCCAGCAGTTTTGAATGCTGGCTTGTCAAGTATTCCTTTTGACAAGCTTCCGGCTAAAAGTTCTATTGTCAAACAAGTATGCTTCCAGTAGACTTTACAGGTTAAAAATATTCGAGAGAAAACAACATATCTTTGCTCAGTGTGGGTAATTTCAGTGCTGTTTGATCACATATAGATAACACTGGAGAAATTGCTGGCATTGTTTCATGTCATCTGATAAAACAAGGCAATAAATTTTACTGCAACTTGGCAGCAGGAAGAGCTGCTGCAGGTCAGGTCTGAGGTGAGCACTACTTTTATAAGTATTGAAGGAGACAGTGAAATTAAGTCAAATTGCATGAGCTGGAGAAAGCAAAGAGCATAAAACCAAGGATTTGGACCCAGCTTTCATTTTTCTTTTTTTTTTTTTTTTTGCTTTTTGTTTGTTTGGGGTTTTTTTTGTTTTCATCTGCAGAACTGGCTTATAGACTGGTGCCACAGATATTTAATCCACAACATCTGTCAGTCACTTTTTAAAAAAAATGCAAAAGCTCAGAAAAGCTCAAAAAAGTACACAGGGTAGCAGGAAAGTGACATAAATGAGCAAGGAAAAAGGCATCTGGTATGAAGACACATTAGTTTACCCTTTGAAAGGATCTCACTCTGCAGGGATCTCACTTGCTTGTAAAGCTTGGCTGCCTAAATGAGGAGTCTACAAACGAAAAATATTGTTATTTTCACAAATGTCGCCAGGCTGCAAGTGCTTGCCTACTGTTAACCCAGCTGTCTACCCAGCTCTTCTTGCTTTTTTTTTTCAGCTAAACATAACCTGATATAAAATGTCTCCTCAGAAAAAATATTAGATGTTATTTCCCCTCAGTCCTAATGTACCAAGTTTTTATTGTTTTCCTCAAGGTCTGAGAGGACAGGATACCTCAGCTCTTCTCCAGCAAAAAGTTTGCTGAAGCCTTTGTATTTCTCTTTAGATACTCCTTTAGCAAATAATTTCCATCACTAGATCAGCTGCAACTTAGGGTGAAGGAAGGAACGTCTGTTGATTCTTTTCATGAATTTCAAATTGCATATGAAAGCATCAATCACAAGTTCTAAGTGCTGAGTTCAGTGTAACCTCCTCTCTCTCTGCTATAGCTGAAAACTTTGGAGCGGCAAATGTCTTCCATGAGTTACCAGGTTCCATTGCAGTTTACAAAGAAAACACAAACATCATTAAAGCAAAGCATTTTCTTCAAAACTGTTTATTCAAGCTCCCAAGAGTCCTTTACAAGACGTGACAGAGAATCTAAATTTCAAAGTCGAAGCCTAACCTAAGCATTCAAGTGCCGCAATAGGCCCATTGCTTCTTGTAAGAAATACTATTTCACAGATATTGGAAAGTTTATTTTGCCTTTTAAAAGGATGCAACGCTTACTAAAACTCAGCTAGAAACTTAAATCTGGCGTCAGCTTTTGCCTGTGGGACATGAAGAAGTAATTAATCAATTCCGGAAGCTAATTCATTATTGTACGTATGTTGCATCTTCACATCTTGCAGTGAAAGAGGTCATTTACAGAGAAAAATAATTAAAAATGAGGTATGTCTGTAATTGTGACAAACTGAATTTATCTTCTTTTCATGATACCAGAGAATGAGTAACCTCAAGCAAATGTGATGCATCTTGGAGTGCAACGCGACAGAAACTGGGGCATCCTTTTACTTACCACTCATGTAGACACTGAAACTTTTCAATACTTGACATAAACGTAAGCTTCTTTTGAGTTACATAACTTCTTTTATAGGTTGCTGGAACACTTTAGATAGACATCTTGAAAACTGTTTAATTGCATTAAGAATTAATTGATTTTATTGTATTATGGTATTAATTGTATTAAACTTTCAGCAGAACAGAATTGCCGGCTACAAAGAGGTAACATTTTATACCACCATAGTAATTTTTTATGAACAGGTGAACATTCTAGAAGGTTTAAAAACTACCATGGTCACTCATAATTGTATCTAACATTACACAGGCTTCACATCCGTCTACTTAATAGAATGCAAAAAACCAGGATCCTGGAAGCTCAGTTGTACAGTTTATCACACTGGGCATGTCCACTACACAAGAACAGTCTTCTGAATATTCCTTCCAACTACCTTAGATTTTGCATTATGAAAAGAAAGGGGGGGAAAAAGGGTAAGATCTTACTAATTTTGTTTTTCATGCAATGCTCAAAAAGGAAATTAAGAATTATTTCTGTTTTTTCAATATTATGATTTTGGGTGAATTTTCAGTTCTCTTTAAAGATGTACATTACAATCCACAATGTTTAAATTCTTGATAGGTTTTATTTTTAACTTGTTGGGTTTTTGTCAACACAGCAAATGTTAGTGAAAAATAGGAATACATTTTGTTTTAATTTTTTTCTAAATCAAAATATTTCAGACCCTTATTTCTAGAATGTTTGTGTTTAGAAAGAAATTCTGTGTCTCTAAAAAGGTGACATCCACTTCTATCCGAACACTTGCAAAGCTAGTCAAAGTTCTGATATTCTGGTCAATTACAACTGAGCTTCAATATAAAGGAAAATGTCACATAAGTCACTGCTATTTCAGCCAGCTTAAATCTGCTCATTTTTGAGCTAGAAAACATTTCATTCTGTTTCACAGTACAGGCGAGGTCATTCCTTCAGCCATGACTCATGTATCACCATCAGAATAAAACAAGTTTAGTACGTCATTTGTAGAAGCAAATCACTTTTCTTTATTCTGCAGTGTTAATTTGAGTTAGCTCTAATTTGAATGTAAAAAAAGTAGTCATTGTAATAGCTATAAACAGAGGGTACTGATGTACATCTCCATTTACATTGTCATCTACAAGGCCTGATAAATAGAAGCCAACAAATTATTTATTAAGATGAGTTTATTTAGTGGTTTTGTACACGTTTCCATTCTCAAACTGTGAGTCAACCACTTTAAAAAAAGGATGATGGACTTTTCTTATAGTTAGTTTTAATGACTGGAAGTTGTTTGTGTAACCCTTGAGAAACTGGCACTTTCAGGGTGATCAATCTGTTGTCCAGTGACCCCGTAGCGAAGAGTTAGCCCAAGGTCAGTGGGGACCAGGAGGGCTGCCTAGAGCTCAACCATTTTCTGTGGGATGTGGGAAACATCCAGAGAGACAGCCCTGCTTTTCAGGAAAGAAAACATACGTTTTCCATCTTTGCCTCAGTTTAATATTACCAAGAGGAAGAAAAAGAAGGTTGCTTAAGTCTTTGGGATCTCCACTTCTGCCTGCTCAGGGGGTTTTCCAGGTGATGCAGTGATGCTTTAGATGGCACACATGACACTCCTTTTCTAACAAATAAGTAAACTCAAACTATCATTTTAAGACAGTAACACTGATCTTTCCAGGTTAGACACAGTTCAACCTATATAAAAATACTTATGCTGAAGAATTTATTATCAGTATAAGGACTTTTCCATGGTAAAACTGTCATTTTAGTGGTGTATAGTTTTGTCTTTTTAAGTATACCACAAACCACCTCCCTGCCTGCATAGCTGAAATTCCCTGACTTCACCATTTCTCAAAAATCAATAGCATGGATATTGTAACTAAAGATAGTCAGAAAAAAAATATTTACTTTCTTACAGGAAGGAAGGAAGGAAGGAAGGAAGGAAGGAAGGAAGGAAGGAAGGAAGGTCGGTCCTTAAAATTAAATTTTCTAGGCTAGTTAAGTATGTCTTCCAAAGAATAATTTTAACAAGACTTTATGGTTAAAAAAAATCTTAAATAATTATCATTTAAAAAAATTATTCATTTGGAAAATAACAAAATGAATAGGTTTGATCTTATCAAGATAGTTCTGTATTTTTCCTCTAAAAATAATTTCACTAAGAATTGCTTCCCTATGTAGAAGAAGTAGGTTTTGGTAAATCAGCAATTCTCCAATGCAGATACATTCTGTGGGAAAATTTCCAAAAAGGTCTGGCTGTAGATATTATCAATTTTATGGTACCTGTATAAAATTGCAAGCAGGAGGTTAGAGTATACCTATAAACATAAGTAATATATAATTTACTTGTCTTGCTTTAACCAGATTTTGAGAGAAAATGAGTCTTTTGGTATTTTTTTTTCTGGAGAATATTTGCTGAATTCATGTGCATTATATTCTCTTATCTGCTAATATTTTTACATACATCTTTTTTTAATAAAAATTATTGATGCATTTCATGAACTACAGGCTGCTACCGGTTTACAAAAGTGTTATCAAAACATTTGTCCACATTTCCTGTGCTATGAGGTTGAGAGCCCTCTGTTCACACAAACACACACATGCACAATGGTGAGTTCAGCAGTGAACTTCTGACAGCAAATATAATGAGAACTGAAAGCACACTGAGATTTACTTAGGAGAAGTTTTATGTGAGAGCTAGTAGGAATCATAACAGTGTTGGTCAAAATAAATAGCTCACAAGAAAAATAAATGGCTTGAAATGCATTTGCATGCCTAATTTTCTTTTAAAGTAGTGCCGTGAAGTGAAGAAAAGAAACAATGCATCAAATTTTTCCCTACAAATAGGTCATCCAACTGCAAAAAAGCACCACCACATTTCTTTCCAAAGGCCCTTGCATGCCCCGCACAGAGCAGTGAGCAAATTTAGATCTCTATCAAACTGGAAGTACCTGAACCAACTCCCTCCCACACCTCCTGTTTCATGAGCTTCCTAGTGTCTTTATTTTCTCCATTTTGTAAATCGTTGAAGCATAAAAATAGAAATGAGGAAAGAAGCCTAAAGATGTCAGGAGAACAGAGTGGGAAGGGGAGGTTTTAACAGGTTTTTGAGCCAGACATGTTAGCACATGTTTCACATTACAGGCCAGTGTGTTAAGAGGAGACCACCACAACACACAGGTGGAAGTGTGAGTCTGGGAGCCATTGAAGTTGGAACACTGAGAATTTTCCCAGTGTATCACAATTACAGAAACATCTGTGCTAAACAACTTTGTGCCAATCTGCTGTGAAAATTTGGTGTTCAACAGCCCCTAACATTTCTAATTTCTTACTTGCTGTGGGGTGGTCTCCTGTGACACACTGTGATCACTGGTTTCAGAGCCATGACACGGGTTCTTTTTCACACCTTCCTTTTATGTGTGTGCTTACCAATTCAGAACGCTTTCTGTTTTCATATATGGCATGATGTGTACTTAAAGGTAAGTGAAAATTAGATTTAAAAAAATCTGCAGAAGGGAAAGGCCTTGTACTGGATTAAACATAATTAGACCAGCTGAAAATATTAATTCCAGGGTTAGAGGCAAAAACATATTTCAAAACTGATCCAGTATTGGCTAAGGGAGTGAATGTGGGAATGAAGATAAAAACTAACCACTCTTTAAAGATAATATTCCCTATGTTATAAAAGATCAGAAAGTGACCTTTGTGCCAACTAGGGTAGTTGTAGGTATACAATAAATAGCACTAACAGGACTGCAGCAATTTCCATCTGGAATGTGGCAGAAATGAGAAGAAAGTGCCTCTGAGACTCAGAATTCACAGAAGTTGTTCCTAAGTGCGTGAAGCACATACAGCTTCCTCACTCATCACTTCTCCCCTCTCACTTCTGTTAAGTGGAATGGCCAAGTCCTGCTATTATTGCAATTGAAAAAGATCATTTAATAAACTGCTGAATTAGAGCAACAGATTATGTCTGACTGTCGCTCATATTAGAGAATCTGCTCTGCAATTTGTTTCAACCACTTTAGCAGTTTAAGAGTTAGGTGCCTGCAGCAATGCATGAACATCTCTCCAAATCTCAAGGAACCAGAAAGGTACCTTAAGAGGACAGTCTATCCTGTATCACCGCCATTGTCTCAAAGCTGGGATTCATCACCATCCAAAAAGAAAAGTATCTATTTCTCCACTGCCTACACAATGGACTTTAGTAACCAATTTAAACTAAATGCCTAACATTTGAAAGTTTAAAATCACATGTAAAGAGTTCCACTGTCAGTACTGTTGATGGGTCAGAATTTATAGCAATGACAAGTTTCTTTGAGGTATTGTTCAGCTTCTCCTCTAAATCTCTTCTTTACTGTGCTAGTCTTTAGCTGGCAGGTGGTTAGTAAAGCCCACAATCTACTTTTGGGATTAACCCCGATCTTTTCCATCTACAGACAACCAGTACAATTTTGCTCAATGATAGATGAATGAAGGAGCAACTTTTCTAAAAAGCTTTAGTTTTCTAAAATAAGTGATGCTGAGAATATATGTGGGGCAAAATCAAACTATTTGGCTTGCTTGCTAAACACTCCTCTCAAAAAGGGGATCTGATTATTTGGACTGAATTTACAATTACATATTTGGTCAAATTGAATCCAGATGTCAATAAATGTCAAAATATAGAGTAAAGAAGAAAAAGATAGCAGAAGTAAAAAATTCTACTAGTGGTGATAATTGATCATTAAATCAAGATTTAAGCTAAATTTCTGTTCTTAGTTTAGAGTATGTGCAAAATCCATGCAGCAATTAAACTCTGAAAGATCTAAAATGTGACCCACTAAGATGGGTCACACACACTCCCTTCTGTTCAGAGAGGTGTTTTAGTGGTGTTGGATATTCTGCATGTCAAAGCCTTCTTTATCTTACAAGTTTTGAGAAGGCAAAACTTCTGCTTAACGCAAATTTTCAAATAGTTTCTCACTCACTGCACAGTTAGTTCACCGACAGCTCATAGCTACATACAAGAAATACACTCCATGCAAAGAGATCTGAACTGTCCAAGATTCCCACTCTGGTCAAAATATAGCCAATGTTTACCAAATCTCTTCGTCTCAAAAGAGGACATTTCCATAGCAAGTTATGCGCCAGATTTTCTGCACATGAAAATGACCACAAGTCCCATTTTTCCTATCAACATTTCCCCATTTATAACACAAAGTGTTTGGCTGTTCATCCTTCTCCTAAAGCTATCTTAATGAAGGCTGTTCTTAAAAAACAGACTTTTTTAGTTATTCTTTTTATGGGACAAATAATGGCTTTGTGGGATTGTTTTGAGTTTTGTAGTTTTGTTATTCTCAAGAATTGCTGGAACATTTTTTACATAGATTTCCACCAAAAAAAAATCACTTACAGACAGAAACTATGAATACAAATGTTGGGAATGGATAGTGATCAATTAAGAAAACTATGAGTGAATTAAAAAAAGGATAGAATGCAAGAGTTATGCAACTTTAATTATGTTTGCCATTGCTCTTCTAGCTATCAACATCACTAAGTAAAAGTAAATTATGAATCTTTTTAACATTAGTTTGTATTATTGTTTCACATTATTCTTGTTTAGCTCAATGATATAAAAAATAAATACAGAAGAATCAGTTTTTGTTCAAAATATTGGTTATTTCAAACTGGCATATTACTAATCTAAGAATATCAAGCCAAGAAGAAAATTAATTTGATATTTAGCATCATTAGATTCACAATATCCATTTTGGCCAATAAACATTTGCGAAATGTCCTAAAGGATTGTTAGGATACAATATACAAAAGGGGACATAATAGCAGATTGAATGAATGATGGTAGGAAGATGCACAAAAGGACAAATTAAACCTAACTATGCTTTAGGGCTAACTTTTCATCATCACCTTGTATGGTGGTGGCTTGACCTGCAGCTGGAGATGCTGCAGAGGATAAGCCAGCCGCACAAGTAACCGAGGAGCCAGTGGGGCCAGGGAGCCCAGGTGTATTAAGTAAAGGCTCCGAGGTCCAGGATCTCCCCCTAGATTGTGGTAAGGAGGAAAGTCTCTCTCACCCAGGCCTTGGAGTGGTATGCTCCCCCATTCATTTGGTTTATCCTTGTCAATCTATGTTCTGTATATGGTTATGTTGCAGAATGTTCTCCCTCACTCGATGCCCCATTGGCTTTGTTCCCCTACTCCTCCCCTTGCCTGCCCTTATTGGTTTGTGTACTGCTACCCCACCTTTTCTCCTCCCCCTAACCCTAGTGTGGTTGGCCCTCAGTGTTCTCTCTGCCCCTTGTCTGTACTGTATAAAACCTTGTGTCACCCTATTCTTTKGGCTCTCCTTCCCTGACCCTCCAAGAATAAAGACCTTCTGTGGAACATCATAAGGAGAGTCCACCTCCGACTCTTTATTCCCGTCTCAAGGTGTCCACTGTGCGACTGCCTGCTTAACCACCTGCGCTGGTGGGATTAGCGGGTGGAAGGCACGGCACTGTGCCCTTCTCACTGGCTGTCGCACACCGCACCGAGGGACCGCCGGACAAGCGTGAGGCTTCTAGGAAGGTTGCGGCCACTGACCTCCAGCTGGACGAGGTCACGCCGTGACAACCTTGTACCTTACATTCTAATTTATAGGATTAACTTGAAGAAAAAAAACAGGATGAAATGCACATCCTCATATTCTCTGCCCATAGCAGCAGGACTGAAACTGGATGGTCTTTAACGTCCATTCCCAACCAAATCATTCTCTGATTCTATGATTATGTGAAATGCAAATTCTAGACAAAATCTAAGAAAATAAAAACTCTTTTAAGAAATATGGAAGCAAAAAATAATTATCAAGGAGAGCAAAAAAACAGGGATTTTTATCCTTTTCCTAAATGAGATAATGGTTGGGTTTCTTTCTGTAGTTTCAAGGACAACAAGCAGTCAAACTTTTCTGGAGCAGTGTAGGGTATTCCCTCACCTTCCTCGGTGTAAGCACAGGGTCCGTGGAATTGCTATAGGGTAAAAACTGAGTCTCAAGCACATGAGAAAGAACCCAAAGCTGCAGAAAGAATCACTCACGCAACCCTCAGTGCAGAATCAGAGCTTAAAACAATGGTAATCTAAGTTGTTGCTACTGGGGAAAAAGAAGAAACGAAAAAAAAATAAGAAGAAAAAAAAGAAACTAAAAAAAGAGAGAAGAAAAAACAAGAAAAGGATAAAAAGAAGAAGAAAAAAGAAGGTGGAAAAAAAAAGGCAGATAGTGTGATTGCATCTCCTCGAGTAAATACTGGAGGCCAGGACCCAGTCTGTGGCAGGGGGCCAAAAGGACGTGGCGTGACTCACACTCTCACCACATCAGCATTGCTGCAGCCAGATCGCTCAGGCAGCTCCACAGACCTTGCCAGGCAGTGTGCAGGAGCTGCTTGCTGGCCAGGGCCGAAACCATGCCCAAAACCATGCCCAAAATTGTGCTCATAATTTAACAGCACGCCCTGGCCGTGTTTCACTCACCAGTACTGACACTGCCACAGGGAACTCATTTGAGGAGGAGTGTTGGAGGAAGGTTGGCTCAGAGAAAACCAATGCTGTGACTGTATGGGGAACTTTGCCTGTGAGTTTTTGTTATTCAGCTGAAAGGCCAACTTCCAGGCCAAAGCTGAACACATTTCAATAGAAGATCAAGTCTCACAAAGGGTTGCCCCAGTTCTTACTGTCTAATAAAGAGTCAGCAAATTTATGTTGTAGTAAAAACAATTGGGAGTAAAATTCCTTTAAAAAAATACTCCATTCATCTGACTACAAAGTGAGTTGCAATAAATACAGTATTGAGAAACAGAGCAGCTTAGCAGGGTTTTAAGTAGTCTCTGCATTCTCACTGCTGCTCCCACACATGCACACACACACAGGCTGCCACACTCTCCTCATCGTGCTGCTAAAAGCAAACAGTGGATATGACAGACAAACAGTGCAAGCACAGATGTGTCCATTATAACCAGCATGAACCATGCTCATGAGGAGCGCTGTCACTTCTGAAAATCTGAGTGTGTCCGGCTGCGAAAAATCAGTGGGGTGTGAGAACAAAAGAAAGAGATGTTGTGATTAAGGCAGGGCTAATGGTTCATTAACAATATCCAAGGCCTGGCTCTACAGCTTAGAAGTTAAGGATTTATTTGAAAATTACCTTTTGCCTTTTTTTTTCCTTGTTGTTGCTGATCCTTTCTTTTCTCTGCCTTTTGAAAAGGATTTGTAGCTTCCTTTCTTGCCCTTTTGTCTGATGGCTCCTAAAATATGAAGCAAATGAAAACACAGATCTAGTGAAAACAATATTTTTTTCTTTCTGATCTCTTTTCAGCTCTCTCTCTGATGTGTGAGTCTAAGGCCAGGATAGGGGGGAGAGGCAGCACTCCTCGGTTCAATGATGGTCCTACCCCAGCCTTTGGGGGTCCTGCTTGGCAATCTGAGGGCTTGTGTCTATGCTGATAAATGAAGAAGGCCAATGAGTGGGCCTTGGTGCAGTAGGACTGCTGTCAGATGTTCAGGGACAGTTCACAAATCAGCAAGTGTCAAAAACCTTAGGTCAGCTTGGAACAGGTTGCCCAGACAAGTTGTGCAGCCTTCATTCTTGGAAGTTTTAAGTCCTATCACAGAACCATAAAATGGTTTGTTTTGGAACAGACCTTAAAGGTCATCCAGTTCCAAACCCCTGCCATGAGCAGGGACATCTTTCATTAGACCAGATGGCTCAGAGCCCCATTCAACCTGGCCTTGAACACTTCCAGGGATGAGGCATCCACAATTCCTCTGGGTAACTTATTCCAGTGCCTCACCACCCTCACAGTGAAGAATTTCTTCCCAATATCGAAACTAAACCTGCCTCCTGTCAGTCATCACTCCTTGTCCAATCATTACATGCCCTTGTAAAAAATCCGTCTCAGCCTTCTTGTAAGACTCCTGTAGGTACTGAAAGGTACCAGGTTCTTCCTGGATCTTTCTCTTCTCCAAGCTGAACAACCCCAACTCTCACAGCAGAGGTGCTCCATCCCTCCGATAATTTTCATGGCCTTCTCTGCATTTACTCCAACAGGGCCATGTCCTTCTTATGTTGAGCTCAGTACTCCAAGGTGGGGAGAGAGCAGAGTAGAGGGGAAGAATCACCTTCCTCAACCTACTGGCCACAGTTCTTTGATGCAGCCCAGGATACAATGAACACATATAGCAGGGTCATGCTGAGCTTCTGGTCAACCAACACCCCCAAGTCCTTCTCCTCAGGGCTGCCCTCACAGCCTGCTCTCACATTCTCCACCCAGCCCATGCTTGAGATTGCCCCAAACCAGGTGCAGGACCTTGCACTTGGCCTTGTTGACTTTCGTGAGGTTGGCAYAGACACACCTCTTAAGACTGTCAAGGTCCCTCTGGATGCCATCCCTTCCTTCCTTCCTTCCACTGTGCTGACCACCCCTGACTGGATAAACCCTGACCAGCCTTGTCTGACCTCATAACTTACCTTGCTGTGAGGAGGCCGGACTAGAGACCTGATGATACACTGTCTGATCTGAATTATCCCATAATCTGAAATTTGGATGTGTTGAGCCTGTTCATTGGAGGCTGTCTTCTTAGTGAAGAGAAACCAGCAGCTCTAAAGGGTTATTCTTCCGACCTAATGTAAACATCTAGCTAGAGCTGAGATGGCTTGCCTGTGAAGGTTCTTGTTTCAATCCACAAATAGAATAAGTCATTTAATCAACCACATGTAAATCACTAAAATTTGGTAAGAAGTATCCCAGTCTTGTACCCTGTCCTTGCTTTTGCCTGCTGAGATTCAAACTTTCCAGCAATCACGTCCTGGGATGCTCCTGGAAGCCAAGGGACATCCAGATGATATCTTGTGCAGAGAGCTGTTATAAGATACATGGGTAATACTCATATTAGCAAATAAAATAAAGAGAAGGTGCTAGCTAAAGCAGTGAACAGCAATTGCCTGTACTCTTCAGCTGTTAACACCCTCTCTGTCATGGCTGTAGCTCCCGCCAGATGCCACTCTCAGACATAAATCTTGGCAACATTTGGGGACTACCTTGTTTGGGCAAAGACAGAAAGCCAAACTGTTACTGCAAGCCATGCTGTCCCAGGTTGGAGACAATCTCTAGCCCTGTAACAGGCAATGCTGCTGCCCTAACCATAGCCAGTGGACAGTCCTGAGCAAAACTGGTAGGAGTGTAATCCTTTCCTGATCACTACACTTCAGTTTATAAAACCTGTTTTATTTTCCCAATAACTAAATGACCTTCCTGTGTTAGCTTCATGACTGGAGATTAATACACTCTGGGATCACTGCCCAGTCACTTCTGCCAACACAGGAGCCATTCCAGGAGACGTGTTCCTCCGACTCCCTGGTTAGATTTCAGTATATTTCAATTTTCCATTTGTAGATTATAATTTTTTCCAGCCCATGGTGTTCTGGTAACATGCTAGATCTATTGGAAAGTAGAATCAGCAGCACTTTCCCATGCTAATTAATCTGCCACTGTGGCAGTATCTAGATGTCCACTTGAAATCTCCCTGGATAAATAAATCTTCCCCTATTGTAGTGAACTATCCGGTAGTTTGTTCTTTACATCATACTGCTCTAGATGTTTAGCAGTAAGGCTGATAATTAGAGAAAAAAGCCTGGAGTGAAACCGTACAGTATTCAGCATCAAAAATCTGATCACAAATGTGAACAATGCATTATTATGAATCTGATCCTGCCAATCCTTCATATATTTTCAACTTCAAGTTCCTGTGGGAATGCCTACAAGTTTATTTAAAGACACAAATTAATAACAGATACAGGCAGCAAATCTACAGGCACTTCCCAGGCATGACTGGAGGCCACCACCACCCTCTCAGCTGAGCAGATCCCTTTATACTCTGAAGATGACACTGCTCAGTCTAAAGCAAGAAAACCACTAAGTGGTACAGTGGGTTAGAATATCTCTAGGCCTGCCTGGATATGAGGTAGAGGTTTTCTGATCATAATTCCCAACCCCTCTTCTACTCCAGATGCCTTTTTACCAAATATGTTGTTATCCATATTAGTGGAGTATCAGACAATTGCGGGATGCTAGTGGCATGGGAATTCTGCAAAATTAGGATCTTAATCAACAACTCAGAAACCATTCTCTTCAATAGCAGTAATGATGCTAATTGTAACTAAATTATTCATACGAGGGGTTCATCAATCATGATATGTGGACCTTTAAAAGTTTTTTTGCCAAGGTTAGCATTCAGTGCTCTCCATGTGTGATATCTTACATAAGTGCCTCACTGATCCTGTGAGAAAGTATTGCCCTGACAGGGTAAGGAGCTGTGACTGACATTGCCTTGGCATACAAATAAAACTGGCCCTGGCTCTCTGAGGCTGCTGGCACAGATGCACCATTCTAAAGCCTGCAAGAACTGCTCTTTCAGGCCAGCATTGGCTCAGGTGTGCAGCAGGACAAGGAAAGGCACATGGGACAGGGACAGCAGCACTGGTCTGCACACCAGAAGGACGTCAGGATCCTGGGGTGATTTGTCAGGATAGGTGCATAGAGCTAAATAAAGGAATAGATGTGGACTAGAGGCTTAAATGGGCTTGACAGAAAAATCAGCCAGGTGAGGGACATGGGATTGGAGTCCTTTGGAGACCATAAAGAAGACATGGGGGTCAGAAGTCAGGAGACCAGGAGCTGCTGTTATGCTGCTTCTGAGGGCAGCCCTCAAACAAACTCAGTGTAAGAAACACCTGGCTTATTTCACAGACTTCCTCCCACCACTGTAAGCAAACCAGAGCACCAATCCTGTGGATGCTCAGCTACAAATCAAGGGGAGATCTTGCTGCCAGAATGGGGACTGACATGAAAGACATTAAACGTGTGCATATAGTTTGGGTGCTACTGTGATAAATAATAACTAATAACATGCATAAAAACAGACCTACCTTTTAGCAGCCATATCTCATCTATATATTTGTAGATCCACAGCCATAAACATTATAAATATAGCTGAAATCGTCCAATATATATTGAATGCAGATATTCCAGGATGCCATAAAACACACTGAAAAACGTGAATTGATTACATAAGCAGCTTTTTAATGAATAAGGTCTATAGATTTTATAGTATTCCTCTCTCTCAAATCTTGTAAAATACATGGAAGTCTTAATTATAGCTGAAGATATCTGAACTATGTTGGCCTTTTATTTTATAATACAATATGCAATTCCTGCTAGCATAATAAACCAATAAATTCCATATTTGTTATAAATGAGTTTAAATTTATAAGACCATCAAAATACCCCCTGGTTCCTGTTAATGTTTAGGAAAAATTTCAGAAATGTTTCAGGTTGCTGGCTGAAAGAATTGCCTCACTTTTTACTGAGCTTCTGTCGATTCAAAGTCTTGAAGTAATCAACAGTTGTATGTACTATGCAAGTAACACACATTCAAATGTTGTGTATGTAGGTAAGAGAAATACAGAAGGAATGGAAGGAAAGCAGAAGTAGTAGTTTATGTGTAAGTACTTCCTCCAGTAAGGTGTTTGGATCCAAGAGGCCCATCCTGAGCCAGTTACAAATCACATTTTGCTTCAGAAGGTATGAAATAGATGGGCTACACTTCAAATAGCACCCTCAGATGCCTGCAGGTCCTGGCCAGGGACATTGAGTTTTCTAGTGTACAGCCAGCTGGTGAAACGCATGCAGTACTGCTGTCACGTGCTTGGCTTTGCAGCCTCGTGCTGGGACTTCAACTCTTGTTTTTTGGTCGCATTCAATCAGCACTCATGTGAAACGAGTTCCACTTCTCAACCTGGAGATAATCTGGGTCACATCAAAAGGTGCCAAGTGTCAGGTGTTGTGGCTGAATATGGTTTAAAAATGTTGTCTCTCATTCTATGAGTTGGTGCCCCCCAACGTGGCTCCTGCAGCTGCAAAGAACCAAACCCGT
Organism: Amblyornis subalaris; assembly: GCA_018881555.1. Lineage (NCBI taxonomy): Eukaryota > Metazoa > Chordata > Aves > Passeriformes > Ptilonorhynchidae > Amblyornis > Amblyornis subalaris. Next base: position 4,432,827 of record JACAXG010000032.1, on the reverse strand, counting down.
AGCTGGAAGAAAAGACAGTTGAAGGAGATGTGACTTGTTGGCTGGTATTATCAGGTGAAATATGTAAAAGGAAGAAGCATCTGATTCTACTTTTAAAACTCAAATTTAGAGCATGTACTACCATAGTCTGGTAACGTTTGTGACAGAAAACCAGTAAAATTTTCTTGTCAAAATACTAAATACTACATAAAGGAGTTACAGATGCTGTATTTAGGTAGCTTAGCTAAAACATGGCATAAACTGTAGTTTCTTGAAATCCTATCCCCAAGGCAAAACAAAAAGGTTCAATGGCTGGGGGTTTTTTGTTGTTGTTGTTTTCCTCAACAAAAAAAGAACTTTAAAAATATCTTGCTTATAAAGTGTTATACCTTCTAAATTATGCTGGCTTTTGGCTAGGTACATGCTTTCTGTTGAAGTTCACACCATAACCAGAGACACCTTAATTTAAAGTAAGCATCTACTCAGTCAGCTGTTCAGAAGAACAATATAGAAATATCCATTCAAGGCCTTTCATTCCCTGAAAGCCCGAGGAACATTTTGAATATTGCCTTTCAGCACTAAAGCTGGTCAGCTTATGGTAGCATTTTCTCATTTCAGTCTTTGCAGGTCCAAACCACAACGATCCACAAGGGGATTAAAGCATATATTAATGAGCTTTTTAGCCCCTGTAGATTTTTCCTTCTAATTTGCCAGAATTTTATGTACCCCTTTCCTGACCCTAGAAGCGATATTTTCTTCCATCTGGAATGATTGTTTCATGTTAATATGTTGGTTTGAATATAAAACATAAGAATGTTGGTTAGCACAAAAACTAATGAAGGCTCTGGGGTTTTTAGCTTTTTGGCTTTATTTATTTTTTTCCTTAAAGAAACATTACTCATTTGTTCAGGCCAAGAATGTAAGGTTTCAGATGTTACTCATGCAAATCTAATGTAAAACACAAACATCAGGCAGCAAATCCATATTTAGGCACCTAAATAAGCAGCCTGATTTGACACATTAGCATTCTGGTAAAAGCCCATGTTTTATTTCCTGACCTCTGCCATCTGAATTCAGTCAGACTTATTAAGAATTCAAATTCCATTTTATAGCAAGGACCTGCATACTAACTGGTGTAACCACCATTATGACAATTAGACTGGACTAAGATCCCAGGGAACATTGGACTTGGACAAACAGACAACATTTTATTTAGGTCTGTTATCTTCTGAATGGACATTGTAAAATGGAACCATACCTCCCACTGGAGGAAAATCCAGCTTGTCCAGTTACCCATGCAACTTATCCCATAGAGGGTCTGGTAGCTGAGTACATTTTTGAGGGCAGAATTTTCTTGTAATGTTCTTCTGCTGAGAATTTAAATTTGCTCCATTTTTTTTAAGGTTTTTTTTTTGGTTGGTTGTGTTTTCTGTTTTGTTTTCTTCCTTGTATTCTACTTATGCCGAAGTAAAAGTGTGTTTTCTCTTGAGTTAATGTAAAACCAGTAATCATTGGGCCCACTGAATTTTTAACTAAGCAGTTCTGCAAGAACAAGAAGGAAGAAAAAATATACAAATGGTAAACACAACAGTGCTGAAGTGGATACCCATATATGGCAAAACGTATGAGTTAAATACTAACATATTTGGCAGAAACACATGACAAGAATCTCTGTCCAGAGCCAAAGCCTCATAGACAAAGGGCAGAATTTACCACAGGCTTCCCTATCTCAGCTGCACGCAAAGCACGTTTCTTTTTTGGATGCATCTGGACTGTCATCCATTATGCATTCCATATGACACACATCTCAATGGGGTTTACTTCACCTGCTTTCATGAAACGAACCTTATTCTTCTTGCTCTCATATAATAAGAACATTTGCTACTGAATATTAAAATGTGTGCAACATGTGGCAGACATCTGTGGTGTGCTGCCATTGCACTTGACTTGCACAACAAAGTGAGCCATCTCACCTTCCAAAATCAACCCTGCCCCCCTTCAAAATACATCTTATTTCAGAAATGCAGGTGCAAGGCAACGCACCTCAGCAAACACTGAACACTTAGAGAGCTTCAAAGAGGTTTCGTTCCACTGCATTTCGCTTAGATGTGTCATGAAACAGCACATATGTAGGAATCAGTTTTCACTTGGTCTGTTCCAGAGTTTTCAGTCAGTTGGGCTTATTTTTTCCTTTTGTTCTGCTTTCACTCATTTTTTTTTCACCAAAACTTAAAATTGTCCCTAATAATGCAGGTCTCTCTTAGTGCAAAGCAGTTTTGTGGTTCCAGTGCACAGTGTACCACACCAGTGTGGTCCATCAGACAAAACATGGCATGACTAGATTCCTTAAACTCCAATGGTGAGGTAAAATGCATGATCTTCTTTTGTGCAACAGGGATTTGAATGAATACATCTTACTTTACAGTTCCAATGTCTTAAGTGTATGCACAAGCCAAAACTTTGTAGCTTGTGTTCTTTTAGGAATCAAAGTGAGATAACTTTGATTCTTGCATAAAACTCCTTTTAGTTATTCTTACCTAATCCCTTTTAGCATCTGATTTGCACTGTATCTCCTGAGCATCCTTGTCTCATCAAGTTCTGGCTTGCAGGTATGGCAAGTGGAAAATCTGCTGCTGCTCTTAGGCTGCACCCACAGAAGATGTATGTCAAGCCTCTCGTGCCCAAGTGTCGGCATGTGCTGCCTCTGTTCACATAACTCTGGAGTAATTTTTTGCACCTGTGCCATATGAGTTCAAAACTCTTATTTATTATCTGTCAAGGTACAGACTTGAAATTATATTTTTTTAACATCATTCTGATAGACAAGGTAGAATAAGAGCATATTAAATTAAGTCCTCTCTCTCTCATCTATCACTTGTCTTAGTGGTATATATTTACACTTACTTTGTACTTGCCTGGTCACCAAACTGAGGTGAAAGAGCCCGAAAAACTCAATCCATTTTATGCAGAAGCTGAACATTCAGCTTGTATTACTTTCTTAAGGTTTATTACATCAGAAATGCTTCCCCATATCAGTTATTAATATGTAAATGAAAAGGTATTCATATTTTACTCGTCTTGCATTAGAATGAGAAAGATCATGAAAGAAATTCAAAACAGACAGGATTTTTGGAATAAGTTGAAATGATTTAAGAGAAAACTAAAAAATTTCCAGCACATAAGGAATTTCTAGAAGCAGGTAATGGGTCATTCACCTCTGTTGTCTGCAGTGGATAACTTAGGCAAGCTCACTGCTGCGGGATATCTGCAGCTACCACCTGACTGTAACCCTGTGCAATCTCTGTTACTGCAAGAGGAGGTGATGCTCTGACTGTCACAGGCAGGAAAAGGATCCACTTGTGTGGGCATTGTGTACCACGAGGTCTGTTTCAGTACCAAAGTCCAATGCACGTAGACACATATGCAGAAGAACACTTATCCTTTCAAAAACTACTGAAGGAATGTCTGGCATTCATCACCATACTTGGCTCTKCAAGGGTTACCACTGTGAGCTGTGTCATGGGTGTTGCAGGCATGGAACACTTGCAGCGGATGAAGAGAGCATTTTACCATTATTAAATGATTACAGCAATTCAAAGCAATTTTGACTGAAAAGGCCTTATTTTAATTCACAATTAGGACCCTTCCACCACTCTTGCAGCACAAAAATACTTTAAAATGGGTATAAGTAATCCAGTAATCCTAATCGATCCCTCTCCAAGGGACATTTATGCTGTTTTAGAACAAATATGAAAGTTTAAGCTGCCAAGGATTATGTGTGTAAAGCACTGGCTGTATCGGACCCACTGTTATTGTTTCTTTGATGGCAGCACTTCAGGACAAAGTAGGGAATCACAGCTTCACCACATCAAATTCAATATAGAAATAGGAATATACTTTCTAGAGAGGTGGTCAATGCCCCATGCCTGTCATTGTTTAGGAGACATTTGGACAGTGCCCTTAACAAAATGTTTTAACTTTTGATCATCCCTGCACTTGTCAGGCAGTTGGACTAGATGATCATTGTAGGTCTCTTCCAACCGAAATATTCTATTCTACAGCATGTAGGAAAATAATAAATCAGTGGAAGCTATATCCAGCCAGATCCAAACTCATGATACAGGAAAGTTTCAAGGCTACTTTAAAATGATGGTAGGAATCAGAACAAATAGGGAAAAGATTACACAGAAAAATTACTCTAGTCTAAGGAAACATTGTGTATTTACTTTAAGATACTCTGAGGCTTTATGATATCTGATACCACAGCATTGTATGATTGTATTCCACAGTCATGAGGGAACTATTCTCTGAAGGCTCGAGCATGTGACTCCAGGCATTTCCGCACTGTGTTTTCAGGTGAATCCCAAGTTATTTCTTCCCTAAGGTGCACACTCTGTGCTCGCCACAGTGTAAGCATGAAAGAACAGTCAGTGCTTGGCTGTTGTTTCCCTGTCAGCCTGCACTGCCCTTTGCAGTGGCCAGGTAGCTGTACGGACACAGCCGCAGGTTGTGTTGCTGAGAACTTGTCTTGGTGTCATGAGTTGTGATGCTTGGCCACAGAGCCACAGAGCCACAGAGCAGCCCCCACGTCACTGTTATATGTCTGTAGTTCAATGGGCACCAGCTGGGCACAGAAAACGACAGATGTGTCGTGGCTTCCCTTGGCGTACGTACCCTGCACAGAGCACTTCTCACAGTCAGCATCCAGAAGCATGGGGAGCTCACACAGTGCAAATTCAAACCCCAGCATACCACACACTAATCTGCTGCTTTAGGCAAACCCCTCTTTCTCCTGGTCTCTTAGGATGGTGAACTATTCAAGGCAAAGTGTTTTACTGGATGTCAGTTTGCCGCCTAAGTTCGTAGAGTAGAATCACAGAATCATGAAATGGCTTGGGTTGGAAAGGACTATAAAGATCATACCATTTCAACTCCCCTGCCACGGACAGCGAGACCTTCCACTAGACCAGGTTGCTCAAAGCCTCATCCTACCTGGCCTTGAACACTTCCAGGAATGGGCCATCCACAGCTTCTCTGGGCGACCTGTTCCAGTGTCGACCACCCGCACAGTAAAGAATATTTCCTATACGGAAATGTATTTATTTTGGTTAAATCCAATAAAGAGGATAAGGGTATCTAAGAGAAGGCATTCTGTAGATAGGGCATTTATATAAGTCCTTGTACCACCACACAGCAGACCTGAGCAAGGCATGGCAAGGCTTTGCAGGAAAAATTATGTGGATGTTGGAAGTAGCAGAGCCGTGTTAGCACATTGCTGCACCTGAACTAATAGTGCTGGCACCTGAACTAACAGTGCCATGCTGAGGTGGTCACATCCTGATGTGGGCAGAGTTAGATCAGTAGATCTGCATTATACTTTGTAATGTATTTGTGCCACAGGCTGTCCTTCCTCAGAAAAGTCATCATAACATGGCCAGCTCCAAGCTTTAAAGAGGGGCACTTTTGTCTGTTATTTGGCTAAGCAAGGAAGATGCCATCTGTGCTGAGGGTACAGCTGTAGGTGGTGTTGCTCATACCAGATTAGAGAGGAATAGCTTCCCTGAAGACATCAGAGTCAGTCAGACAGAGAAATAGGGGAAGTGAGATGTGAATTCAGTTGCATTCATTTTTTTCTGTCCCAGCTGATGTGTGCTGAGAGTGAATGATCCTTGGCAGCAGACCAGGATGAAGGATATTGAGATCAAAGGAGTAACCAGAACACTATTCTGTACTTCACAGGATAGTGTGTATTTGGCACAGAAACACCTCTGATAAGCATTAAAAATATCTTTTTAATGGATATTTTATTCTCTTGACAGAGGCTATTTAGGTTTGAAAGTGACACAAAAGTAATTTATCCTCACATGTAAAAATGCACTCTGCAGATAGAGATATCACATTAATTTTACTTATTCATGTAACACTCTGAAAACTAATCTTGGGTTCCTCCCTCAACACTGTGGAAAGTAAAAATTAATTGACTTGGGTACAAGGAAAGGAATTAATCTGCACTTGCTCTACTTTGAGATTCTGCTTTCAAAGTAACAAACGTAGGTCATCTGTAAACAATAATTTGTTTTCTACTACAAATTATGTTTCATAATGCATTTAGTATATCGTTTAGTTATTAGCACATTGGTTCATTAATTTCTATTTCACGGCACACTCTACAGCCCATCAGGTTTTTAATTTCTTCAGTCATCTGACATACTGTATATAATGCAGCCATAGTTGCACTTTATATACTGCCTTTTCAGCCAGAAGAATCCCAGAGCAGGTTCATATACTATCTTCTATGAATAGGCTTATAAACAATGGTTTAGGACAAATGTAATTATTGATCCGTTATACCTTTGCATACATTTTTCCAACTGTTTTTTTTTTTTTTAAGTGGACATGCATTGCAGATCTGTCATAATATTGGCCATTAACACTTATTTTTCTTGCTAATCAGGAAGCTTCTTCTCCTCTTATTCACTTTGAATGTTCTCTTGGTTACTCCTGGTGTTCTTATCAGAATTCCAAGGCATGGAAAAATTTAGCAAGACATTGCAAAATAAGAAAAACCGACAGTGAAAGCTACAAGAGAGAACATCGTGTGCTTTCTTTGCAAGACTGTACTGCACCAAAACAAAAATGGAGGCCTGTCTTTGAAAACAGAAGTCTCCTTGCATGAAGTAAATTTTGGTTCAGAGGTAACAAAGGCAGAAAACTATTAGAATTTGCATATGTCCCAAGGGGCAAATTTCAAGAGCTATTTACACAGAGCTGTGCATTATCTAAGTCTCATGGAGCAGAATGAGAAAACTGCAATGTAATGTGTTTCCTTGCCTTAAAGACAGACAGACCCTAAGCATAAAAGAGCATTTTTTGCAAGCTCCAGAAAGGACAGCTCTATCATGTGGAGAAAAGACAACTTTGCTTTGAAGTGAGATTAATAACTTCAGGTCGGTGTTAGATTCATCTACAATTGAAATAAGTACAGTCCCCATATCTTTGTACAGGCATGTTTAAACATGCTTTCTTGGGGAGTAGATCATACAAGATATGTTCACTACAAAATGAACAGGACAATATTTTGAACTGATGATTTCTCTTGGACAATATTAATGAAAACAAAAATTTTTCCTCTATTTTTTCAAGGAAATCAAGTAGAATCATAGAACTATAGAATAACCCAGGTTGAAAGGGACCCACAAGAATCATCAAAGTTCAACTCCTGGCCCTGCACAGGCCATCTCAAGAATCACATGTGCCTGAGTGGGTTGACCAAACGCTTCTTGAACTCCAGAAACAAACCAAAATTTTAGAAAACACTGCCTCTGAAATGGTTTTGGGGAACTCAAAAACCTGCAGTTCTGATGCCAACTCCCTTCTAGCTTCTCAGGCTTCAAAACCAGGCTGCATTTTTTGATACTGCCCCTCTTTCCTCTGCTCAGTGAGTTGCTTTTTTGCAGTATGGGAGTCCTTGTGGTTTTAAACAATGCCTTCATGAACAACCTATCTCCCAGGGAAGAATAAAGTCTTGAGACTCCCAGAAACACCTCAGTAACATTTAACAATATCTTTCTGTGCTTCCTGAGCTACTATTTAAACAAAGATCCATCTTTTTATAGGGAAAGCCAACACTTTCTTTTACTTTTTTCATTTAGAGACTAAAGGCTTGAAAGTATTAGTCTGGGAAAGTTTTGATGAACCACACAGACTGGTGAAGTTCAAAAGTAACCAAGTCTTTCTCTACTTAAGTTTTGGACCTTTTCTCTGAACCAATAATAAGTCATCCAGCAGCTGGTCACACACACTCCCTTCCCTTTATTAGTATCACCACCAGTAGATAGGCTGGGTAGACTAAAGTCCTTTTCTGTGAACTTCGACTGTATTCCTAATGAAACAAGGCTAGGTACAGGAGCAAGTCCTGTCCTGTGATTTTCTCTGACACTGAATTCCTAAGGCGCTTCAAGGTATCCTCTGGATGCAGTGACTCACAGTGCAGGAACACAGCCTGGAAACAGCACAAACCAACCAACACTCCCAACCAGCAGCCTGGACAGAGCCACCCTCTTCGAGGGGACTTGTGCACAGGAATCATCCTCTGTCATTTAGCTTCAGGGCCAAACAAGCAGCCCTGGCTTATTTTATTTAAGACTATGGGTGTTATAGTGGTTAGATGACTGATCTCACAGGAATATCCTCCCATATCATGTGTTCTTCTGTTCAGATGCTGTGAACACTCTTCAGGAAACACACAGTTGGAAAGTAGGATGGATTGATAGCCAAATGACTGACAGTATTTTATGGTTTCCCACAAATTTGCRTGTTGCAGCTCAGAGTAATTACCCTGTGAGTCTGACTGATTTTAGAGTCCGGTTGATTTTTTTCAGTGGCAGGTTTTCGTTCTCCAATATAGGTTATGTGTATCCATCATACATATTTTATTGATGGATGTGATTCTGTTATCAACCCATTATAGAAATTCTAGGGTCTTCATTTCATATTTTTAGCTCTGATGGTCCTCAATTTAATCCAGAGTATCAGCCAGCATCACAGCTGTCACTTTAGTATATTAATCTTCAACTGCTGATTTTACACCATTGTTAGTTTATGAGATGGAGTGTCCTGGCTCTCTAATCTTACAAGGATCTGATTTCTCAGTAAGCAGGTTGTGACATTTTCATATGCATGTTCTAAATAAAAGTATCACAAAACATTATTTAATGACAATGTTACTGACTTGAAGTTATTTGGCTATTTTAAATTAGTCGCTCTTAAATTACTTCATTGCGTATGAAAGTATCCTTTCCACACAAAAAAAGCCCTGAAATGCAGTAAAGGCCTACGTGCAGAGTAGGGTTAAATGAGATTCATAATTCATGCATTGAATTCCATAACATTCATACAAGGCTCACTATCTTCCCTGGTATTTCAGTGAGACTTGAATCATTGCTTCAAGTCAAACTTGTTCTGTGTTGTTTTTCTGAGCAGGAATGGACTTACGTACATTCCCCCATTGGTCTGCTGAGCCAGCAATTCTAAGAGCAATTAGTATCAGCATTAAGACCCCCACCAAGACATGACACCAAAATTCAGCAAAGGCTGGATAAAATTGCAGCTTGCATTCTTTAAATATTTATACAGTACATCAAAACAAATGAAACTGGAGATTCCATTTCCAGCATGAGCTGCAACATTGCTCGAATGGGGTCTCTAGTGTCATGCCACTTATTTTCATTTCTTTGATTTTTTTTTTTATGACACTTCTACTGAATTACTAATCAGGGACAAGGGACAGAGTCATACTGTTTAAAATCTTCAGTATTCCTAAGAATAAACAGATATCCAGTGAAGCAAGTTAGAGAGACCTTTAACTCTGAATTATTTTGAGAGCATGAAAGTCACTTGCAAAGATCAAGTATATCACAGCACTGAAAAGATGTGTTTGTATTAAAATTTTTATACTCCAAAAAAAACACCTAAGAAAAATCTGCCCTTTTAATACAAATTCCTCATTTAATTAATCAGGCCTGAGATACACAGCTTCTTATGCAGGTTAATATTATCTCTGTAGAAATGTATCTCTTACTTTATTTCTCTATTTTGGTGGGACATGAATGCAGTAGCAGATCAGCTGTAGTATCAGTGACTTCCAAGTGAGTATGACATTTCAAATATTTGATATGGTATTTAAATAAAATGTAAAATAGTAAAGGCTACTCCTGCCACAGTGCTCTTTTACAAGCTCTTGAACACTGTGGTTACACAGAGTCCTGGAATCCAATCCAAAGCAATGGTCTGCATGAATAAAATGCTGTACACACACAAGTTTCTGCTGTTGTTATTACTTTTAATATAGATCTTTATTCATGACTTACACGACATATATTTCTTTTACTAAAGATATAATGGAGTAGCCAGAGTAAGGTCTGATCCCAAATGTGAACTAGGACTCAGTCTACAAAATAAAACCCTGAAAGAAGGTCATAATAACATATAAAAGACTGCAGCTGAGAAAATGGGAACAATACACTTTCTGCGGAGGCTGAACAGACCAAAAATTAGTATGATGGAACTGAAACATGAAAGAGTCATATTGGGTCTTAGGTAACCACATTCAAACAGAAGCGAAATATCTGGGGAAGTTGTAAACTCTCCATTATTGAAGGTATCTAAAATAGATTGGAACTACTTCTGTCAGAAATTACAGAAATACAGCACTTTAAGGCAGGAGAAATCATTCCCGGCTCTGTGATTCTGTAAGCAGTTCATGTGCAGGTGCTTGGAGGAGGAAATGGGATGTTCTCAGCTTCCCTCAGAATGGGGCCTGTAAAGTTTATCCAGTTGCATATTGGAGAAAATGTCGTTACCAACCTTCTCATTAAAGAAAGCAACAATGTTTCAGCCAAGATCTCTTGGGTTTTTTCCTCAGTTCCATGAAATGCTGGAGCAGAGCACTGCTATCCAGCTTTTTGAATAGTGATGATTTCTACACGAGAAAAACCCACAGGACTAAGTCAATAAAACATCCAGCTGGTTCAGTATGTGGACTCCAGTAGTGACCAGTAGAAAGATGCACAGAGAAGAACAGAGAGAGCAAAGGGAGCCAATCATTCCTTGTCACCTTTTCCCTTGCTTCACAAGATTTTACAGACCTTTTCCAGTCCATTTAGTTTCTTTCACTGTAATGTACTATACTGCCCCTGTTGAAATACATTTTGGGGAAGATGGACAAGGGAGGAATGATAGCTTGACTCTTTTGTTCTTTTCTGGAAGGAATTGAGCATTTTCAATGACAACAAGACCACTAACTGTAGTGAACTAACACACCTTATTAAATGTTTGAAACCTTTTGCACTGAGACCCTGCAGCCCTGGATCTCATTATTTCCTTGCATGGGGAAAGGAGCCTTAGATTCTGTTCTAATAACAGTTTGTCTTCTACATGGAAGTATAGAATTCACAATATACCGGAAGGATGACTACCTACCTTATAAATCTTCCGTACCTTACGAATCCCATAGATGAGATGCCATATTTTAAGGCCTATATTAAAAAAGAATAAATTTTTACTCCCTTATGGTGGTGAAAGCAAATTTTTTCTTGCAGTTTTGTTGATACAGTTACAGTCCACACACATGCCATCCAGAACTCTGCTGAGCCAGAAATAAAATTTAAAAATCACCTTCCACATGAAATGTGTTTTCCCACAAGTGTGTCTCCTGTAAGTGTGATCTCAGTGCACCAAAACTAAAAGCTGTGAACTCCCTGGGCTGAACTCAACTCCAGTGTAATTCCCATCAAAATGAGTTTGTGCCATTCCAGCTTATGAACTTGTACAGAGTTTCTTCATGCCTATGTTAGTTCAGCCATTTACAAGCCTAAGTTTCAGAGTTTCAACTTTCAGAACCTCCCCCTGCAAACTCAGAGCTAAACCAAATCCACCAGCTGAATCTCATCTGTTTATATATTTATTTATGTATACATATAATTGATTTATTTATTGGTCCTAGAATAGAAGGGGTATGAAATCCCCTGCCTGCTACTAGATTTTTTTAAACACCATCTGTTTGAGCCAGGCTTACCGAAAGAATTGCTAAGGCTCGTGTTCTATCCTTCCTCAGTTCATTACCATGGTGGCCAAAGGCCATTTCTTTCTTTTCTCCATTTTCTCTCCCCAGCCTCCTACCAGCACATTATAGCGAACTTGCAGTGAGTCCCTCTGCCCATGATCTGAGCATGCTCACGAAGTTTTCAGCTCTCAAGTTCCTAAAGAAAATTCTGATTTGGCACAGCTTCAAGTTCTTCTTTTAAACACAAACACTATCTTCCTTGCTGTGGCACTCTCCTTGTTTTTTCTGTCAGCCTTTTCCTCTCCCTTCCTCCTTGCTATGTCTGCCCTCCCTCTCTCTCTCACTCAATTCCTCAGCGAATAAAGCTAAAGCTCTTAGAAATATCCATGTTTATATGGTGATTTTCTTAGCTTAGAGCAGTGCTACTGGGCAACATCATAAATAAAACATTGTTGCAGGCCACTGTTAGACAATCCATATCACACTCTTTCCTAGACTTGTATGTGTTTCTCTCATTTGGAAAATGGTTTTACTCCTTGTCAGTGTTTCCAACTGTTCTAATTTTGTAGCTTTGGAATGATGCTGCTTAAGACTTTGCCTGACTTTTGCACTGATTTTAGGGAAACTTTAAAATTTGAGACTGAGCGCTGCAATTTCCAGCAATGATAAAGTACTTTTGTATGACTTACAGTTCCTGTGGTAACTAGATGCTCAGAAGAAACATCTGTATCAACATCAGGAACATCAGCGCAGACAGACCGGGAGCTGCTGAATGATACTTCAGGCAGCTCCACTCCTAACATGGAGCACTCCACAGTATGTGCCCAATCTCCCAAGGAGCTCTGAATGGAGCTTTTGCACCTGGGTATTAAAGGAGAGGAGCAAATGGTGTAACTGAACTTAGCCAACCTGTTACACAAAAGTCCTGACAGAAGGAGGCTATTTTACATTGTCCCAGTCTTTTTTAAGTGTACATGATCATGCATAATGAACTCTCACCTAGTGAAAGAGAAATACTGTGGTCCTTGCCCTAAGGAATCCTTGCCTGGTACAATTAAGGCTGGGAGAAACTGCTGCCCTGATGGTTTCTGTGGTAAATTTGCAGTTGATCTCAACTGTGTGGGGATTTTCCTCTTTGGTTAAGATAAATGAGGTCTGCGGAAAGTTCTCTGAAGGTGACAGACATTTTAGGGACAAAATAGAACTTGCAGACCATATTTGGTCTTTTCAGATATTTTTCTGAGGTCCATACTAATTTACTAGATTAAACAGCATTAAAAATAAATCTGTCTAGATACATACTAATGTTACTTTTTAAATAGTGTATTACCATGTATTAAATCACAAATATATCCTTCTTGTGGTTTTTTTCCTTGGGGGCTACATCTACTACTTATGATGGTTTCTTTCATCTACATTTGTATTTTGTGACTTTCACAGGAGCAACTGTTTGCTGCATTCATAGTGATTTATGTGCAAAGGCAAGCATATTCATATTAAGCAAATAATGACAGCCCTGGAACACTAGTTTACATTTTGCTGGCAACCACAGTGACTTTGGCAACAGATTTTAGATGACCTTGACATTCACATCTAAAACACATGCGATAGCCAGCCTCAGCCTTCACCCAACCGTTGATCTTTTAAAACAGTGAACATAAGATAAAGATCTGTTGTGGTTCTTTTCTCAGCTCTCCATAACATTTCATAAATAGGTCTGTTTTAGCATGTTTATATAAATCGATTCCCCTTCTGGGAATGCTCGGCTGTGATAAACAGTTCTTTCCAATTAGTTTGGGGTTTTTTTTAAATAGTTAGGGATTACTATTACAGCTAAAAATATTTTAAATGTAAGTATCTTCTGAGTCAAGAAAATGGTGTTTTCTGTCTGTTAATGACAGACAAATGCAAATGCCTGATCCTGTTCATTTTAAAATCAATATTGCAGTCTCCGTGCATGTGGACATCACCTTTTTGAAAATACACAGCAAAATTAATATCTAGTGGGCAACACAGTGGCCATTACCAAGAGTCATTTTAGCCATAAGGAAGGAGTGACTGAGCCCAATGAGGCTGCTTTGGTTATTAAGCCCTATGTTTAACAGACATCTACAGGATCAAAGCTGTTTTGTCATATTTGCTTTAGAAGTCATTCTGTTGGCTTACAGATTTGCATATTTCTTTAGATGCCAGCCATCCTTTTAATTCTCATTAATAATATATTTTATTTGATTTTGTTGTCAAGCCCATTTCTAGAAACAGTTTGCATGGAAAGTCATGTCAGCCGGTGAATCAGTCATCCAATAACCTCCATCAGCAAGGAGTGGCACAGGATGAATCAGAAGAAGACGTAAGAAATTGTAAGAAATCATCACACAGAACAGAGCAGATTTTAGCTTTTTGACCATTATTACTAATCTTGATGATCATATCTTTCTTCAGAATGATTAACAGAATGATGGTGACGAATCTTGTGCCTTAACTCCTATTTTATCATATCATTGAAGCTTGAGGGGACAGACAGAGGCTCTGAATGAGTGTAGCACTGCTGCTCACTTTGTGGTAGGTCACATCTGACAGCAGATGGAATCCCTGAGACATGTCAATGTAATTTTAGGTTGTGTGCCTAATGCACACGTTGCCAATTACAGTGGTGTATGATGTCTTTCTAGGAAGGAGTTCTTTCTCTCTCCCACTGGGTAAAGATGCTAAGGATAAATTTTGCAAAAGTTTTTTAAACCTGGGCTCAGTCATGTCTTAACAGCCCACATGAGTAGGGGAATATAATTCAAAGATTATTTCTGACTCTCTAGAAACAAGAGATTCTTCTCCCTCTACTCTTTTACCCAGTCTCTTAACAGTAGTGCACTCAAACTCCCAGGGAACAGAGCAAAAGCTCCAAGTTTCAGACGGACTTCAGTCGATGTGGTTTTACAGTTTCGATTAAGCAAGGAACTTCAAACTTCATTTGCTAGTGCCCCAGGACCACACTTAGGAGGAAACTGGAAAATCCCAAAATGGACTCTCAAACAAGTGTGCAGACCCAGATAGATGCTACCTAGCTCCTCAGTAGAGAAAAATACAGAAGAGACAGGTAGCTAAGATTAGTGCCCAAGTCAATCTACTGTTAGATGCAGGACAGCTTCTGACAGCACATTTCCCTGGGAAGGAGGAAGAGGTAAAGCTTTTCTAATCCAAATCTCCCAGCCCTTGGGAGCACTGAAAGGAAGCTCTGCCTAGCAGAGTGAGGCAAATCCTTTTCCAGAGAAGCTGTGGATTGCCTAACTGCTGGGTGATTATCTAACGGCTAGGTGATTTGTTCATCGAGCAAATATCATACCTATTGCTTGTTTTATGTTCTCTATTCTAAAAAGACTTTGTTTTCCTCTAGCCCATCACTTCTGGAAGAATTCACTCCAGCATATGGCATTGGCCTGGCTCCACAGCCACACCAAACCATCACAGATAGGACTCCAAATGAAACTTCCACGAGACTTCCTTTTAGCAGGAGGGTGTAAAAGTCAGGATGCTCATCCTGCTAAGGAATATATTCATGATACAACACCCAYGTTCACCAGTTTTAAATAGTGTCCTACAGATATCACAAAAGGCTGAAATAAGTGCATCCCTAAGACTGCTGTTTTTTGACAGCATGTGAGATAACATGTTTTTCTTGTATAAACATAGACTTTAATTGTTCATTTTAACTGTGTATTCGTAAGTTCTATTTGGTCTCACAGTCGGAGACCGGTCCCTGACCCACTTCACACGCTGGCACAGTTGTACCTTCTGAAGCATGTTGTCTAAAGACCTAACAGTCATGAGTTCAGATGTTACACTTAAGTCAATACAAGACATTGGAGCTGGGCTTTCTAGAGCTCAAACCTACTGTTTGACCTTTGCAACAGGGAAAAACAATAAACTTATATGTGCAACGTATAACTCACACTCATGCCAGCCTAGGCAGACATTGTGTCTACAGAACACCTACAAAAAGTTAAGTAGAAAAATTTATATTTGCATATAATGTAGATGAAAATTTGAAAATATCCATATATTTAAGTAAAAAGTTATCCTGAATAATCCATCAATTTTAAAGTATTTTATCCCTTATTTTCAAACTGATTTTTGCAACAAAAGCCTGGGTGTGGACATTGACTCATAAATAAATTATGAAACATTCCAACTTGACTGTAAGCACTTCTGCATGATCAGGATTTTTGCTTCTGAATCCATGGATATTTGTTTGACCCCTGCAAGACACTCACTACTCTGTGTCTGGAACGAAAGAAAAAAAAGTAAGACATCTGGCTTCTGACTTGCTGACATGAGAGGAGCAACCAAGCACCATCCAACCACCATACGAGTACAATAAGTTAAGCTTCACCTCTGTTGCTAAGTCTAACTCTAAACACTACACTTTTTCCTGCCAAATGACCCCTTTCTACAAGTTCCCAAGTTTCACAAGAAAAAGGGCAAGATGCAGAATACGTTCAAGTCCAACTTTAATCCAACTAAGTTGGAATAAGAGAAGAGAATAAACTGCCACCCACACACAGTTTGCAAGCAGGAAATAAAATTCAATTGTTTCATTTATGTATAGTTATTTCTTTATAAGTATCTGCATTGTCTATTACCAGAGAATGGGTGTCTGGGTGTTAGTCTCGAGAAAACACTGCAATTCATTTTGTATAGAAATATCCTTTTGCTGTTTTCATTAATTAATATCTTCAAGCCACAATTTCCATGAATTTTGATGGCATAATGGATTCAGACACCAGATCTAAAGGATCCATATGTGAGTATTTGTGGAACTCAGAATTGCAAAAATATTAATTGGAAATATTACTCACACATCTAGTCAGGAAAAAGGAATATTACCAGGCAGCCAGTCCAACCAGTGACAGTTTGAAAAGCAAATATTGGCTGTCCACAAACAATTTACATAGCAAAGATCATTTGGACAACATAAACACTAAAATACTCTCCTATAGTAAATATTTGTTCATTAATTTGACTAATTTTGTATTATGCTTTAAACAAACATTCTGAATATATTTTTATTTTCTCCACTTTTGCCAAACTTCTGTTACAGATTGGTGTATCTAAGTTACAGATTTAAACACAAGTCACATAGTGTGTGTCTTGATATGCTGTGCATATAGAMACATCAGTGCTAAGTAAAAGCAGCGGCTGGTTTGATTAAAGGGTTTTGATTCATTTTATRATTCATCCTAGATCACAATTACTGTTGATGTTGGTGTCTCTTCAAGACACTCTAAAACATTGACTTCAAGTGGGTGGATATGGGACTGTTAACTTGTCACTGTGAACTCTTTCCATGACAAAAGGATTAAAAATAAAAGAACACAAGAATAGGTTCTCAATTTGAAATATTATGAAGTGTTCTATACTGTAAAGTGATCAAACAAGTCTGTGGTACAATGAACTCAGAGGCTTAAAGCCAATGCCCATTTTGTAGCAAATTTCCTTTCAGAAGATCAATCCTCTGTTCACATCAGCAGAAAAGACCAAAGAATTAAATCTAAAATTACTTCCCTCAATCAGTTTGTCAGCATTTTGAGGGATTAATCCTTCACCACACCCAAAAAGTCACGAAACTCTCCCYGAAATAGTTGAGAAAAACTGTAATCTCTACCATCTAGATAAGAAGTTCCCCACAGGTCAAAAATGGTACACGAAAGCAGCCAAGGAGTCATGCATGTGCCTGTTCATACACGCATGTTCAGGCAGGAATTACTGCCCTCAGCAATGCCAATTTCAAGGGTGGCACATATTCTCAACAGGACTTGGTAGCTCTTGCTTCTGAAAGCAGCAACACAAAAAAAACCCCAAAGATGGATGCATACTATTTTGGAAATYGGGAGCCAGACTTAGCATGTCTTAACCACCTTTGAGTGTCCAATAATTTTATTTTTTTTTTAATCAAAAGTACAGGTTATAAATTCAGGATGAGTTGTTTTAAAAGTCCTTTGTATGCCTATAACACTAGACAGAAGAAACACTACAGTATTCTAAATACTGTTCAAATGTCCCCATAAAGTGAATAATTTCACCCTAAGTATATTTAAATTATATTTCTACATATTTTTTCATTTATGTGATGTGTTTTTGTTTGCATAAATATGCCAATTTTTCTTGCAAAGGCATTTCAACAATTGAACTTTTTGTAAACTGTTCACTTTCATTCTGTTATGTAAAATTTTTTACCTATGTTCCGAGAAGTTATTCTGCAATGAGGTTTTGAACCCAGATCAGGAAAGTAGCCTTTGCTAGGACTAAACTCAAGACATTTATGGCTATATTAAGTCAAATGTGTTTATCTGCAATTTTTTCTTCTTTTGTGTCTTGACACCGAAAAAACAAAAATGGAGGGGAGACACTGAATTCCCCATGGAGATCTCCACCCACCACGTGAGAAATAAAATAGTATTTATATGAAGCAATACTATTGGGTTTTGGTCCACTGAGGTTTTTGATAACCAGTTTAACAGTGAATAAGTTTTCCTTCCACAAAGAAACAGCACATGGAGAAAACAGGATCTCAGAACTCTCTTTGGATTTTACAGATTTATTGAAGAGTACAAGCAAATATATCAGTATTGTAATAAGAGCATGATACAAAACTTGCCACATCTCAGGCTGACCTCCCAGTATTTTATCAGCATAAAATCCAAATGTAGGAACTTAAAATGCAGTTTACATGACTTCTCTTACCCCAGCTATAAACGAGCTAATTGATGTTTTGTGGTACTGCAGTTTGCTGTCTCTATAGCTGGGTTTTCATTGCAGTAGTTGTTACATTGACTCAAAGGGCTGAATATTTGACTTAGGATGGGAGCCAAATGTAGAGCTGCTGTGCCACAGCTCCCTCTGCAAAGCAGCAAACGATGCTGAATGCCTGGACACTTTAACATCAGTGAATCTATGGCATTCATTTATTCATAACAAGACTGTGCTGCTGACCTAGTTTGCTCGTTAAGTTAATGGAAGTTGGAGAAACTAAAAAGAAAATCCTAGAGGGGTTTCATTTCTGTGCCTACTTGGTTGGATCAGTAATTCCTTTTATTTTCATTTCTTTTCTCCTGGCTGTATAACCAGATGAATTTGTTTTAGATTATTTTCCTATTAACTAAAATTTCCCAGAGGTTCCTGGTATTTGCATTCAGCTATTTCAGTAGCAGATATAACATTGCACTGGATACACCACCTACTGAAACAATGAAGTTGTAAGGAAATCAGACACATGTTCCCTACAGATGTTTGACCTAAAGCATATTGGAGTTGCCAAATCCACCTTTGGGTCACACTCTTCTCCATCTGGAGATCTACAAACACTGGGCCAAATGCAAGGAGTGATTTATAAACTGGGTACCCTACTGAAGTCAACTAGCAGTCGTGAGTTTAAGTGCCAAAATCAATGCTGTGAGTGCTAAACCCTTGCAGCCAACAAAGACTTTAGCTTGGACTTTCTGGGTGCTTTGTACATCTGAAAATTGGGACACCATGAGTTTGGTACTTACATGTTAATCTTAGAAGTTTGGCTTTGGAATTCTGACTTTCAGATCCCTGTTTACACACCCAGATTTAGCCAASCCTCTCTTGATCTTTTTCTTCCATATTCTCCACAGTGTCACGAATTGGTCTGAGAAATATGCCAGGTCCAAACAGACTTGTATCCATCATTTCTGCTTCTTTGCTTGGCCATGGAATTGCTCAGAAGAGGGGCTTGTTCTGTCCTTCACTTTTCAATCCCTTCTGATGCATCTCACTGCTCTCACAGGACTGCCAGCAGTAATCAAAGCTTTGCCCTTATGGTCAGCTTTATCCATGTTCATGCTACTTTCGCAAGATTGTTATTGCAGGGAACTTACCTACTCCGTCCCAGGAGAACAGGACGGTATGTTCCGTCCACCCAGGGCTGAAATGCCTGTCTTATTAAAATCGTGATAACTGTATACTAGATATTTCTCACAAACTCAGAAGACACAAAATTCTCACCTAGTAAGGAATACAAGACCTCAGTAAACAAGACAGAGTCTTAAACTATGTTTAAAACTTAAACTATGTGCTAGAGGAAAAGAGTAGGAGAATTCATGGATCACAGAGATTCTGAGTAAATGGCACCAAGCACTGAGTTTTCCTTGCTGGCTTTTTTACACCAAGTGAAATCTTTGCATGAACTTAGTGTTGTTCCCATAATGTGATAATCGAGCTGATACCAGTTCAGTGGAAAGGTTGCGTTCCAGAATATTAACAACTCCATCTGATTTCCCCTTCTATTTTCTCCAGCGGAGAGAATTGCTTTTATTATCTTTCATGTAGTTTATGTACTTGATTAGGTACATGGGAAAATTAAGGAAACTGAGCCATTCATTTGAACATTTCGTTTGAGGTGCAGGAAAAAGGGAGTTTGATGAAAACACTGTGTCACTGTGAATCTTCTTCCTTCCCCATTTTGAAAATCTAGTTTTCATTTTTGCAGCACTTTGAAATAGACTTATTAATCCACTGAGGGAAATAAACAGCTGGAAATAAACATTTCCCAACTGCTGGAGAGGCACTAACTGTTTCCTAAGCCATATCCAAGTGGTCACCAAATAAAAGCATAAGGGAAAACCAGCTCTTGGCCTGGCTCTGTGTCTGCGCTAATGAAGAAGTCAACAGTAGAGGGCTGGGTGAGTCATTCTTCTTTAAGGATCATCAAATATCCAGCTTCTTAATTATTTATTGGTTGCTAAGATCAGCAGCCAACACTGTGCTCAGAGCTGTTCAGGGCAGCCTTCACCACACAGTCGAAATTTGGCATACCAGCAGTATCCAGCAACTCACTGGATGTTCAGTAGACATCCAGCAATGCACTTGAGGGGTGGTGAAAGCCAGAGATGTTTGTAAAGTGTTAGAGAAGTCATTTTCCACTAGAAGTGCATTTTAAGGAAGAACACAAAAAGACGTACACAATAGGCACCAAAAGACTTGACTGACAGTTCAAAGGCAAGTTGTGGAAAGTGGCACATTCTTGATGGTCTGTGATTTCTCCTTCTGCCACAGATGATGTTATTTCTCATGCCTCTTTCAAGAACACTTACATAAACCAAGTTTCACGTGTGCGAAGAAATAGCGAGAAGAACCTGCAAGCCCGTAGCCAATATAGTTTCACTCCTAATACAAAATTTCCCATCTGAAGTAGAAAAAAAAAGCATCTTGGGTAAAATAAAGAATTTTGGTATAGTTCAGATCAAACAATTCCAAATCAAAAATAAGAGTATGCAATTATGTGTCCTGTCACCATGCTCAGTTAAAGTAAAACGCACTCAACAAGAAAAAAGTGTCTTTAAGGCCTCGTGACAGTATGGCCAGCTACATTAACACTTGAGTACATCCCAGCGAGACTAGCTG
The DNA here is from genome assembly GCA_018881555.1 of Amblyornis subalaris. Classification (NCBI taxonomy): domain Eukaryota; kingdom Metazoa; phylum Chordata; class Aves; order Passeriformes; family Ptilonorhynchidae; genus Amblyornis; species Amblyornis subalaris. Next base: position 4,411,865 of record JACAXG010000032.1, on the reverse strand, counting down.
AATGTCAGACTGGAAGAGGCACCAGCAGGAGGCTACAGGTGCTCTCTGCACTCAGCAGAGACAACCAGGAAAGAGGAAAACCTGCAGAACAGGGATGGCTGTGCCTGGAACACTGAAGTGGCCTCAGCAGCCTGTGYAAATTTGGGAAGAAACATGGAGAGTTCTTATTCTTGAAGTTTGAGAGTTCGACTAATAAGAGATGGAAGATCCTGAAAGAGATTTTTCCTGGGCAGAGGAAGAGTCCCACAGCCCTGTGTAGTTGTGTATTGCTGACATCCTGCTTTGTTCTCTGACATGCAGTATGGTTCTATGTCTGGGTGTGTGTCTCACCAACCTCAAGAGCTATGGCAGATGAGGAAAGACAGCAGGATCAGGAACACACTCATCAGTATGGAGTTATTCCCAAAGGGTACCCTTTCGCACACAGACCCCTCCTACCTAATATAAGTTTAGATGAGATCTGCTTTTACCTACTTTTTTATTTCTTTACTGAGAAGTTTTCACCTCTGTTCTCTGAAAATGTACCTGAGGTTTTTTTTAGCCTAGTACTGAACTCCTGGAGAATGAATAGATAAAAAGCAAGCCTCAAAAGAATTTACAAGACATATATAAACTGAAATATCTTCACATACATTTGGAAGAAAGCCATGTTGTGTCTGGACAATTCTTGAAAGGATAAAAAAGTTGTTAAATAGATTAATCATTCACCCATAACATGTGATTTGAGCAGCTCCAGTTTGAAACCAAAAGGCCAGAAAGAAAAAGGTGTCATGATGAGAGAAGACTGGAAATTGTGCAGTTGTTTGAAACAAGTGCAGAAAGCAAGAGGATGAAGAGATGAATTAATTCAGAGACTTGGAAAAATAGAGATTTGTGATGAGTTTTATTCTGTAAGACATTAACTTGAGCTTGATGAAGAAGGCCAAAGGAGAGCAAAAAAAAGGCCAGATTGAAATAGAGTCATCTGGTCCAGTGATGTGACAAATAAAAATAGAGTTTCAGCAGCATGTAGGCAAATTAAAAAGGAGCTGAATAAGAGGCAGAAACACAAATTGAGATGGGCAGGACAAGAATTCTATCAACACTGAGGAAGCAAAAAGATGAGAGAAAGAAGTATTAACAAATGTGAATTAAAAAAATAAAAAAGAAGCAATATTACCTGAGAAATAAAGATTGAATAAGGATAACYAGAAAGAGGCAAACTGAGTATGGAGTCTCTAGTACAAGCTGATACATCCTGTTGTAAAGCCAGTAACAATTCTCTCCTATATGAAATACAGACTAATAGGGACAGAAGACAACATGGTAAAGTAAAACTTAAGGAAATTAAAAATAGACAAAAGAGTGATGGTGGGTCTCAGTAGTATGGATTTTGTGGCTGCAGCAAGACCATCTTTAGGCCTAATTCACAACTTCTGCTGTAAAACCAGAATAGCTCTGTTTGATTCAATCAAGTTGCTGCAAAAGGGTTGAACAAGCCCATAATCCCAGATTTCATTATTACACAAATAAAATGAAAAAATATTGAAAATTAAATGTAAGTTCCAACAGCAAGTTCTAGTAAAGACAGAAGGCACGTTAGAAATCAGGAAAATACATGACATTCATCCCTTGGGAAACAGTTGAGGTGAGGTGCCTCATATGACCGGAACACACGTTCTGCTACTCAGACTTAGCAATGCATTTCTCTGGCTGTTCAACTTGACTTGTTCCTCAGAAGATGCAATAACTGGAAGTGTCAGAGATGTATGAGCATGACAGGGGCCCTGCAACAGCCAGGTCTGATAAAGGACAGAGGGAGCAGCCCTGGCACAGCACCGTGCTGAGGCTACTGCTCCTCTCACAGGCTTCCTGACGGTGTTCCCACAGGGCACTGTCCCGGGTCATGTAAACAAGTCTGCTGGGGATCCGTGGCTCAGCAATGGACTGAGCCCTGTGGACAGATACAGAGTTCCATCAAAAGCTGGGAACATTTTGGGATGCCTGGGTTGCTGTTTTTTTGAAGTTCTGCAGGATGCTGAGCACACTTCCATTACTCCCTGAGTTTAAATAAGGTAAACTTGACTATGTGAAACAAGTCAATGGCTTTGCTTGTGTCTCCCAGACTGCGAAGTGATTCTTCCTAAGGCAAAGGAAGCTTCCTTCACTGCTGCAGCTCTCTGAGCAGTTAAATATGCATGTGGCCAAACTTAGTCCTTGTAAAACCCAATTGACTTCATTCAAAAAACTCCTATAAAGATGACTGATGTCATTGGAGTCCCACCAGGGATGAATTTGGCCCATGCCATTCCTCCTGTGTAGTCACTGGATAGGAATGTAAAGAAGAAAAGCATACTGGGCTCTAGGACTCCATCTCTCAACAAAACTGCCAGGGCTGGAAAAGAATTACACGTGAATATAAATTTGTCTTGCACACTCCATTAGATCACCCAGATCAGCCCCTGCTTTCGGCTGCCCAGGTACGAATTGGAGTTTCTCCTTTCACTACTGAGGGTTGAGCAGGAGTTTCTACACGAGTGTGCCAAGTCTCTTGAGAGCAAAATCGGCAGCACTACCCCAAATTTACAGATGAAGAAACCGAAACAAGGAGCTGGAGTGATTTGCTTCAGCTTACATGYGGTGACAGAGGTAGAAAAGGTATTGAAACTCAAGTACTTGTGGCTCCTCGCCACTTAGGCTATGTATTCCTGTGATATATCTTTTTAATTTCCCTCTCCTTTCCCCATCTCCCTTCTCCCCTGCCCCCAACCCCATCCACATTGTCTGTAGCTACACAACTGGGAAGCTGGGATTAATCCATCCCTAGGGAAACCGGGATTAATATACAACTCATGCGGAACCTTTAAAAACCCAATGATTTGTGGTCCCCTTTTCAGAGGCACATGCAACCCACAGCTGAAAAGTAACTATTTGCTGTTCCAGTGCACATTCTGAGAGAGGCTTTTGCTCTGCTTCATGAGTGTACACTGAAGACCCCATCTGACAGGATTTCTTCCTGCATCCAACAAAAAAACAGGCTTAGTAGGCTGTGCAGAATCAGGCTCTTGTGAAGTACTAACAGTTTATGGGCAGAAAAAGAATGACTGGAATGCAAAGGGGGGGAAAGAGAGAGAAAAATGTGCCAACACATCTTTAYATCCTTCTGTAACTGGAAATGGTTAAAAAAAAGAATTTAAAAAAAAATCTGTGTTTCCCTCATAAATCTTGCAGGAAGAGGCAACTAGAATCAGGTGCCCGGTTTTTCACTCTTGCAAACTCCCATTCAGTGATGTTTTTATGATGAAAATGCAAAATTTAAAGCAACTGTGAAAACAGAATCAGTTCTCGATTGGCAGACTGAGGCCTAAGTAAGTTTTATTCATTGCATGAATGTCAGATTAAAACACATGCAAAGACAGAAAAGAAAAAGAAAGAAAGGGAAGGYAATTAATCATTTAAATTATTTGTGATCCTGATTCAAAAGGCACATTTCCCGTCTAATTCCTTTCATTTATTTTGGGGTTTAGTACAACTTATCTCTTCTGACTGTCATGATTTCATCTCTACTTTGCTTTCCTTGGAATCGCTGAACTGATACTGCCTAGCGAATTTCAAAACACCGGAGGGAACAGGCGAGCTGTTCCCCAATGCAGCTGAGAGCATGACCAGATAGATAGCCTTTGTTTGCACGAGGGGAAAAAGTGGCCTTCTGGGAGGAGGAAATACACACACACGTATGTGCAGTACAAGTRACACTAAGGGGTTGTGCGTGCATCCTGTACTCAGTATGCCCGTGTAGTTTTAATACATCTGTATTTCTAATTATGTCAATTCTGGAGATTCTTTTCTTTTTAATTGCACATAAAAACGCAGGTCCAAGGAGATTCTTGGCAGTCAGATCACCAAGCTGCAGCCTTACGAATGAAACGCTTCTCATGCCCAGCTGCGAGCAGTGGTTTCTCCACCTTTGCGACCCCGCAGCTATAATGGTTCCCAGGAACTGACACGGTTTCTTACCTCGCCACGGGTGCTTCAGTTTCCCGGTGTTAAGGAGATGGTGGAGCGACCGTGGGAAAGCCTCGGTGGAGTGACCCGAGTCCCTTCCTCCCTCCCTGTGGACCCGACTCGGATTTCTGCCTCGTAGTTACGACCCCTGAAAACCTACTGGCTCCAAGCGACAGTGCCCTTTACTTTCTCGCTYCGCGACAGGATCCCGGGTGCATCCCTTTTCCTTTACTTGGTGCCAGAAGCGACACGAGAGGGACGGGGAAGTTCATCGGGGATTTTGTCTCCGAATCTCCGTTTAGAAGTGAGCAGGGAGGATGAACCACCCAGCCCTCAGGCTGCCCCTTGACGCCGTGTCAGTGCTCAGGGCTGCTGGCCCGCCCTCGGCGCGGTGCCCCTGGCCCGCAGCGGGCACGTCGGGGGCGGCTGGCGTGTCCCACGGAGCGCTCCAGGGCAGCGACCCACGCCGAGGGGAGGTGGCTGCTCCTGCGGGGTTTGCGCAAGGCAATCCCGTTAAACCCCCATGGAGGAGCGGGGAGAGACGGGGGAGACGACACCTTCAAATTGCCTCCGAGGAAAGGCGCCGAGCAAACACATCCCGGCCCGGCTCGACAGCGCCGGGCCAGCGCCGCGAAGGGATGGATGCTCCTCGCTCCAGCCGGGCTCCGCCCGGGAGACGCCAGCGGAGCGGCGCGCGGGGCTCCGCGCTCGTCCCGCCCTCCTCCGCGCAGAGCCAGCCCGGGCTGCCCGCAGGTTACTGCGGACTTCACCCCGCACTCCTCGCTTGCTGCTTTCCAGATGCCTTTTTTCAGATGCCAAAACCAAAAGCCTTCACGCGGTGTGGGAAGCGAGTGCCGCGTGGGAAGCAAAGCCAAAGCAAGCCGGCTTCGAACTCTGCCCATGTTCCCAGCCTCCGGAGCTGGATGCAGGCACAAACGGCACCTCGCAACCCGAGCTCCCCGAGGGCCTTCCCACGTTGGAGGTGGGTCRGCAGCCCGTCCTGCAAATGCCTTTTCATTAGTTACGGTGCGCTCGAAGGGGTGTCCAATAAATAAGAGGGGGAGAGAGGTTTCTCCCCCTTCCCCTTACATTAAATGAGTTACAACCGCAATTTTTTCCCTGTCGTTGATGGGATTCTTTGACCAAATAAAGAAATAATTACTAAAAGGGAAAAGGGGGAAAGGAGCCGCATTGGACCGAGCGGCTGGCGGCGGTGAAGCATCCGCGCCCCGGCCGAGCATCCGCACCGCGGCCGCGCAGGAGCCGCTGGGCAGCTCCGGGGTTACCTCTGCCGCATCGCTAATTTGCGAATTTGCAAAGGGGGCTCCTCTTATGGCGGAGGGCACTGACTTGTGATGGGAGTAAGAAGGTTTAGGGTTTGCCGAGGGGACGAGAAAGGACGGCAAGAGGAGCTTCAAAGGCTCAAGCGGATCCCCCAGCACTGAGCTCTCTCCCCCGTCTCGATCCAAAGAGGTTTCGCAGTGGAATAAACATCTCTGATCTAAGACAGCTGCCGGGAATCAGAGGCCGCCCCAATCAACGCTGAACCGGCCGAAGATGTGACTGAAAAATGCCCGCTCCTGACAAGCGCAGGGAAGGGGGTGCGAAGGCGGCTCTCCCCGCAGCGCCTCCAGGCTCCGAGAGCAGCAATAGTTCACCCATTATTCATCTGATTTGTTTTATAACACTTCTGACACCTAATTTTATCAGCTAATACCCAAGATTTAGTTACCCACGACGATTTTTTTTCCTCACTAGCAGCAGAATTATTTGACTCTCTGCAGATCTGTTTACTTTTGTTAGCCTTAAAAAAAAAAAAAAAAAAAAAAAAAAGAAAAGGTGGGGTGGGAGGAAGAAAAAGAAAATTAGAGAAAATATCCAGGCTGTCCAAGACTGGTAGAAACAAGCACTGAGGAAATAACAACTTAACTAAGAGGGAAAAAAAAATATAGGTTCTGAATATTGACAAAGAGGGTTTACCAAGGTAGAGACCAGAAACCAAATGAACACATATATAGTCCATGCAGACTTGCCTGTAAAATAACAATTTATTTTAATACTTAAAAACCACACACAATCCAGTGATAAATGTCAATTACCAATAATCAGCATAAAGTGCCAAACAGCCATACAACTTTTTTTTTTTAATAAACAGAACTTATTGGAATGTCTCTTAATTTGAATACACTGTTCAGAAAGCCAGCATTTAAAAAAATACGCTCTCAAGTTGAGATTTGTTCTCTCACACCAGGACACACGAAGACTTTAAAGTACCACTAAAACCATGTTGTGCATACCGTCAGTTTGACGTATTGCCATCTTTCTTTCCTCTGGGTTTTTTAAATAAGTCCAGAAGTTGCAAACTTCCTCACAGCACACTAGACCACAAGGTAATAAAAAAAGTCTCCATGTCCCATGAACACTGATCTGTCCCAAACACCAGGGACCTGTGGGTCTAAGATCTGGATGCGTTTTCTAGCGCATGATAGAACTCCCCACTTGAGAGACTTGGGTCATTTCCAAACATTAATTTTCTTCTCCTTTTCTGAAMAAAAACCTAGCAAATGAGATTTGCAAGTTGCCCTTCTCCTTGTCTTAATGGTGCTGTGATGAAAAACCACTGTTTCAGTTCTTAATCGTCTTCTGGAATTCTCTGTATTTCCTGAAGTGTAAAAATAAGAAGCTTTATACAGTCAAAAAAAAAAAAAAAAAGTATAAAATAAGAGTTTGAATTTTTTAAAGTAATACTTTTGGAAGTTACRATTTTGGTTTGGTTTTCTTTGGGGAGGGGAAGGATTGGTGGGGGAYGTCTTGTGGGTTTTTGTTTGGTTTTAAAGAGATTCCTGTCCAACACGTGAGCACCACCTTTTGGCATAAAGTTTATCAAAGCCACACAAGTCAGCTAGCACTCTCTGTATCATTCATGTATATTTTAAATGCAAAATAATCTTTTCACCCACGACTCAGGAAGTTAATTGCTTGGACRGGGGATTGAAGGGGTGCGGATTTTGCCCTTTTTAAAGTAGAAACAAAAACAAAGCACAAAGTCCAGTGCTCCCATCCTGAAAGTTTTGTTTCTGCTCTAGTTTTGGTGTAAAGTCTGAAGGGGAGGAAAAGTTCATGGAAGCTGGAGATTCAACACTTAAGTTTGGCAGGTTTCAGTTCCTTTACTTGCGTGTGCAGTGTCTTGTGGACCGCTAGTGTTCTGGACTGGCAAAATCCTTTCCCGCATTCTTGACACTTAAAAGGCTTTTCTTTAGAATGGATATATCTAGAGAGAGAAAAACAATTGAGATGTCAGAAATAACTGGCCTAAACTCAGCAGTGAGCTACCTGAGGGAGAACATGCTGGAGCTTTTCTTACACCTACTGCTGAGACCAAGAGTGCTGGCAAGCGGCACACGGGCAATTGTCTGTATGTGCAAGAGAGGGCATGTGAGAGGCTTATAGGGTGCCTTTCTTGGGAATAAAGAGYTTCTTGCTTACTTCGGGGTCATCAGGCTGCGTGTCTTCATGACACTTCTGAACGATCACATAGACAGAGGAAACATGATGATGCAAATGGAGGGTGAAAATGTCTGTGGAAGCTGAGAAGAGGGCTGTGAAAGTTGTTTTTGTGGAGTGAGTGAAGTATGTCTTCCACAGTGAGTCACCTGGGACTTTCCACGAGCAGTGGGCAGAGGAAAAACTAGGGAGAACAATGTTGGCTGGATGGGTGCTTGACTTTTCTTACACAAATCTTTATGAGTGTGGGTGGGTAACCGGGAGAGTACAAATACACCAGGGAAAAAGGACAGAAGAAGAAAAATAGTTACCTGTGATCCCTCAGGTGATCCTGTCTTCTGAAGGCCTTGTGACAAATGTCACATGTGTAGGGCCGTTCATCGGTGTGGGTTCTTTCATGGATCAAAAGGTTGTAGGACTTGGTGAAGTGCCTGCCACAGAATTTACACACAAACTCCTTCTTGGTTTTGGACGGTAACCTTCCCCGCGTGGGTTTCTTCTCTGGAGAGAGTTTAGTCACCTCGAGCAAAGACCCCAGCCCTGCTGGTGAGCCCTGACTGTCTGCCTGTCCCAGTTTAGAGTGGTCCTCTTGTGTGGCAGCCACCGCTAAGTTGGCAAAGTCAAAGCGGGGTTTGGCTTTGAGGGTCATGTTGGTAGCCTCTTGCTTGGGCTGGATGACATGCGGGAAGAGTGGGAAGGTCGGCAGCTGGAATCGCGCATCCACCAGGCTCGAGACGCTGGGCACTTTGGAGAAGGACGAGCGGGGCAGATGCATGGCCGGGTAGCCCAGAGTCCACTGGTGCAGGTGCACAGCATGCAGGGCACTGAAGCCGTAGAGRTTGGAGAGGTGGTCAGAGGGCACGGCGGGCAGCCCGTTGAATGCTTGCAGGAAGGAGTAGTTGGTAAGCTGGAGGGAAGGATGGATAGGCACTGGGGCCGGCAGGGTTTTACTTCCCATGGTGGCCGCTCAGGAGGAGGATCTTGGGAACAGGGGCGGAAAATATCTGGAAAATAAAGATGGAGGGGGGAAGAGGGAGAGGTAGATTTATATAAAAACAAAAGCAGAGGGAATTTCTTACCTCACCTCTCATCAATGTCCTTCTCCAAAGCCACAGGAGGAGGTTGCCTTGGACTTAGAGAGACCTGACCAACTCTTTGTTGCAAGTGTATCCCTAGATTTCTCCTCGCCCCATCTCTCTCTTGCACACAAAAGTTGTACTTCATCCACAATCATTCACTTCCCAACAGCATCCCCTGCTATGCAGACCTCCGAAGATCCTCTTACACAGGGACAGGCGAGAGATGTTGTTTTGGCCCACAAAGCTCAGGCATCTCTCATGTAATTTAAAATCCATTCCTGAGTGACCTCAGCCTTCAGAAAATAGTGAGATACTGCCCACTACCTCTGTCCACAGGAACTGCCTTTAGCCCTGACTCTTGAGGTGACGAGGGGAAGGGTGTGGAGTTTGCTCCCCTGGGGTTGCTCAGCTCCCTGTGGTCTGGACTCAGCSAAGCTTCTGAGGTGATGGAGCCACTTGGGTGCTCAGCACTGCACATTCTCCCTCATTCRAAAAGAGAAAATTATTTTTGGGGAAAAAAAATATTATGGGGAAAATACCAGCCAACAGCCCTCCCTCTTGTGTACTGCAAAAAGAAACGGGAAAATGCTGTTTGGGTGACAAATCTGAAAAGCCATTTGCTCTTCCCAGGGAGAAGTGCCTGGCTTCAAGATCATATCCTAATCTAGGCAATTRCTTAATTAGAACCTTTCAAAAGGCAAAAAGACAAGGGCTGGAGAAACCCTTCCCATGGGGACACCCGGACCAGCAGCTGCAGGGCCGCAGCCCTTCCCTGGGCTGGGTGCCACCACTTTGGTCTGTGTTTCAGGGTCCTGCCAAGCCCCTAGCTTCTCCTCTGGGATGGATCCCTACCCGTCCTACCCCACAAGACAGAGGGGAAAATGCTACAAGGCAGCAGCATTGAGGCACATCTGGCCCTGCCTGAAAATTCAGCCCTGGCTGCTGTCAACCATTTGGCAAGAGATGCCTCCTGAGGGTTGCTGGTGGGGACACAGCTTCCTCTCTTTGTGGGTGTGAGAGAGCACCCATGGCTTTTGGAAGCATCASATCCCTGCAGCCCAGGGAGCCTCCTCCCTACTCCACAGTCCTCAGCTTATACTCACTTTCCCCTCAGTGAGCTCTCGATTTGCCTTCAGTAGGGCTGTTTTCTGGCAGGATGCCTGTGGAGCCCCCACAGGGTGCTCATAAAATCCCCACAGGTTTGCTGCAGGGTTCCAACAGGATACACATAGGGTCCTCATAAGATCCTCATGGGGTTCCTGCTGAGTCACCACAGGTTCCCCACAAGATTCCCACAGGGGAGTCCGGCAGGGTCCTCACAGTACTCGGACTGGTGTTCACCCCCATGTGAAGAGTAAAACCTCTTTGGAGAAATGGAGGCAGTAAAGTATGGCAGACCAGTAATTGTCCCTCTGCACTGAGAGTCTGGGGGTGTGGAAACTGGTGGTGGAAGAGGTCTAAAGACCAGGGAAACAAATCTGATTTATATGTGGGCTGTTGCCTGGAAAGAGGAGCTGCAGCTGGGAGGGTGTGAGAGGGAGAAGCTTACTCTGAGCAGCTCTATGCTCCAGGCCCACCTTTCACTCTGCTTTACATAAATCAGCAGCAGGAAGAGAGACCCAAACCTTTGAGGAATTCCACCGCAATGACCCAGAATAAGAGATTGTGACATTTTTTCTTTTTCAATTGGATACATTTTGGGTAGCGACTGATTGAAAAACACACACTTTATATTCCCTATTCTCCTCCCTTTCCTCTTTTTTCTTCCTCTTTCTCTTTTTGGTGGGTTTTTTGTTGTTTTTTTTTTTTTGTAAACTGTTTAGAGCTGATGAACCAACCAGAATATTTTGTTGTTCTATTGGGGATATACTTTTATTTAGTTAGTGCTGCCCATACACTAAGCGTGTCCACGTCACAGCACAAATGCCTCAATCGGTGACCCGGAGAACAAAGTGCACGGAAAACACTCTTGTCTTCTTGCCCGGGTACCTGCAAATGTCTGTTTCTGTCCGTCACARTGGCTCCGTGTCTATTTTTCTGTCTAGGTAGCTCTAGATCTCTCGAGCATGAAGCAGGCTATTGCAAATGAAGTAAAGTTCTGAGTTTATCCCTCTTTCTGTCTTTGTATCCTTAGAAAACATTTAATATGGAATATATAAACAAAAATTGACTATGTCAAATGTGGGTAAATTCTTGCTCGATAACATTTTAAAAATTCTCTTTCAATTTCCCAAATGAAGAACAAGGCACAAACCAAGGGAAAATACAGTCAGGTCATAATAGCGTCTATTGTGCCCGCAGTTTTTTGGTTTTTGCTAAAGCAGCTCTGCTAAATAAATAAATTAATTAATAAATTTTTTAAAGGATGAAAAAGCAAAAGAAAGAAAACCAGGGGAAAAAAAAGGAGAAGAAAAAAAGAAGAAAAGAGAAGGTGGGAGCAGAATGTTCATGTTACTACAAGTTTCTTGGCACTTTTCCAGAAATGTAAACTACACTTTTACTTTGTACGACTGGGATAGTCAAAAATATAGATGAAGAGCAGGATATTTCATAAAGAAGTCCCCTGGCTCTAGGACATCAAAGTGAACGTGTTTCACAGTGTAGTAACTCTCTGGTCTCCCGCTTGCCCACAGAAAGATCAATGTTTCTTTGATTTCGGTGTCACCTCCACCTTTAATTCTGCTTCATGTAAACAGATCGTTATCAGGTCTTCTTTTTTATTTTTTTTTTTTTTTTTTACAGAAGAAGACCCCGCGAGTTCTCTGCTTGAGTTCCCCCAGTGCAATAAAACTGTGCGGGGTTTTCTTTTTTAACACAAAGTAGCTCGGTGAGTAATTAAGAACAAACCACTTGTGTTCTGACTGAAACAAAACCCACTCATGCCAAGATAAATTTACCCTGCAAAATAGGATCATAAACTTGAAAGACTACATCTGTCTCCAGCTTTCTTACCCTTTGTCCTGTGTGAAGATACGGTAATGCTATTGTCCAGTTGCCACTCTTTTAAAACCATTGCAATCTTAACCATCCAGATTAAATCCACCCTAGTCTATATGCCACAAAAAAAAAAAAAATTACCCAACTTTCTGCTGGTAGCATAGCAAGGGGTGAAATTAAATGGATTTTTAAGTAATCTTGTGGCTAGTCGGTATTTTTCCTTTCTACATTGAATTATCAATTTCCGATGTGTCCTTTGAAAGGGATATTTGTTGCATTAAATACCTGACTCATAAATAATGAGGTTTGTTAATTAGTTCCACATGGAAGAATGGAGGAGGTAAATTACCCTGAGAACGTTGCTTATTTTTACAAACATGATAAAGTAGGGGGCATAAAATGATGCATTCTTGAGAGAGCCTCAAACTACTGCAATCAGGTTCATCTGTCAAAAAAAAGTGCCCCGATTTTGTCTGAATATTTTAAAGTCTGGTAGCTCCGTCCTTTCGGCTGCACGCATTGGTGTGCAGAATTTTGCCACCAGGTCGGCTATTTATTTTTTCCCATTTGAGGGGACGAAATTTTCCCTTTCTACAGTTAAAGCAAGGAAATGGACCTTACAATTTATCTGTGTTTGGGAAACTAAGTGGAAAGGGAATAAAACTGCCCTTTCGCTCCGCATTATTCGAGCGTGGTGCTCTTGAGGAATAAAGTGCATTGTTCAGCACAGATTTATTCAAAGTATTAATGAAGTGTGCAGAATCTATTAAAGCAGGTTTATTCGGGGCTAATTGAGCGTGAAAGAGTTAATTGCTAACATTAATGAGGACTGGAAGGACTCGGTCAGCATGTGCCTTGGATATCTCCGCTCAATCCTTATAAAATCATCATTCACATTTTATCATGAAATCGGTGTTGACAAGTCTCCCCAGACCACCACTGCGAGCGCGGGTGAATGAGATGGCTTTTAGTCTCACAAATAATAATAATAAATAGTAACTGTGGGCCGAGCACACCAGCGATCCCTACACTGCCCGGGGCAGCCTTTATCCAGAACAGCAAAAACCCCGGGTCCGGCCCCTGGAGGGACAGTGGCTGCGAGGCCACGGGCGGAGCGTAGCCCCACCGGGTCGGTGCCGCGGGACGGCCGCAGCGGCCAAGCTCCTCCATCGTCTCCCTGCAGAAGTTTTTAGGGAGGTTTGGGCATATTGTGTGTGTGTTTTTGCAATCCCCTCGAGCGTACAAAGGCCCGCAGCACAAGATTCACCCTCGGTTTCCCCCTAGAGAAATGCCCTGTGCTTCCCCTGCGCACGAGTAAATCGTCCTCCCCCTCTCCCGGCCACAGAGAGGATTTCTTCCCTCTGTACTCCTCGCTTCCCACGGTCACAGCACGCACAGCAGCGGGTGGGGGGCAAAGCGTTGCGGTGAGAGCCCCGGGGGCGGGCAGGGCGCGGCGTTTCATCCCCGGGCCCGGCCGCCCGCAGCCGGGCTCCGCCGCGAAGCTGCAGCCCCGGCGTCCCGAGCCCGACGCTGCCTTAGGGGTCGGGCCTCTTTCTCAGCTGGCTTCGGACTTACTGAACTGGACCTACTGTGCACCTGTCCGGGACTCGACCCTCTCCTACCGGCCGGCTCGCAATTTATCGAACAATTCCCGCGGCGCTACAATAATCTCCAAAATGCTCGATTTTTATAGCTTCCCTCCCAAAAGCCAACTATAACAACCATACCCTAATCCTCGGCTTTGCACTGACACTTTATAGGCTCGACCTAGAGAGAAGCTTGGTCTCTCCCTGTGCTGAACTTGTTGCGATCCACTCAGACAAATATAAACATCAGGTTCATTTCTGTTATGGCCTTGTGAGGAAACAGAGAATGTTTCTCAGATCCTAAAACACTGGAGTTCCAAGAAAATAAAAGAAAAAAAAAAAAAGGAAAGAAGAAACCTCTTAGAAATAAAGAAAGAAAAGAAAGTAAAGGAAAGAAAAGCCAATAATAGAAAGGAGAAAAGCTGGAAGTTCAAGTCCGTAAAGGACACTCAGGCTTCTGTTTTGCTCGCATGTGTAATTTTTAGCTCGAGTTAAAAACACAGCTCCTCCGCAAGGGGGGAGACACAACTTTGAAAGGGGAGGACAAATCTTTAAATAGCATCAAAATATCCGAGACCCATGTGAAGGCTTACCCCAGCCCTCCACCCGCCCCAAGGAACGATCCTCCTGACATGAACCACAACTTCCACGCTTCTGCACCATCCAGGGGATGGTGGGAGGGGATGGGGGCAAAGAAAGAAAGGAGGTAGAGTAAAGGAAGTGTTTGAATCGATGTCCCCAACCCCCGAGGCTTGGCAAAACAAAAACCAAACAGAACGAGTTGTTCTTTTTATTTACCTAATCCCGATCTGTGCTCCACCGCTGGCAGCAGTTAAAAGATCCTGGGCTAAATTGGAGCTGGTAAAATAAAATAATGGAAAAAAATTGGGAAAAAAAAAAAAAAAAAAAAGAGGTTGGGCTAGGTCAGTGTCTGTGCTGGCCCTGGGGGGCACAGGTCACCCCACCCACCCCACTGCTCCTCCAGCGGGTACAGGCAGATCCGAGCGGGGCCAGGTGTCCAGGTGCTCCGGCCGGCGGGGCCGGAGGTGCTCTCCCTGCTCCAGGAGCCGGCTGCGTGCGCTGGAGTGCGAACGCGCCCGGGAGCAGCCGCGCTCAGACTGAACCGATCCCTTCCCTCCTGCCTCCTCCTTATTTCAACCCCCCCTCCCAGCTCCCCCCTCAACCTCCCACCGCACTCCGGGCATGCGCACGCAGGGAGAAAGTTTCTGGCTGGGAAGAACCAACTTTTCAACCCGCTTCTCCCGGAGGCGCAGCAGCCCGGGGCTCGCAGCCCGCAAACCTCTCCTCTCGCCCCCCCGCCCCGCTCCCGCAGCCTCTCCCGGAGCATCTCCCCAGGGCCCGCTACGCGCGGCCTCCCGCGGCGGATCGTCCTCCCGGGGGCCTGCGGGGTTCCCCGCGCAGCTCCGCTGTGGACGGGACGCTGCCCCGGCGCCGCTGCGCGGCCGCGCTGCCCGCGCCGACCCGGCCCCGCCGCCCCGCTCCGCACCGCTCCGTTCTGCAGCGCGCCGCTCCGCACCCAGCGGCACCGCTCCCGGCCGCCGCGCTGCGCCCGCTCCCCGCCGAGCCGAGCCGCGGGACGGGACTCACCGGGACCTGCCCAGAGGCAGGAGGGGGACAAAAGCAGAAAGAATGAAAGAAGTGCGGGGAGGATGGAGGGAGGGATCTGCTCCCGCTGCATGGATTTAGATACTGCAAGCTATTCTGCCTCTTTGAGAAGATCCTCCAAGAGGATCCCGGGAGCCGCTTACCTGTGAGGGGTCCACCCCCGGGTTAGAGCCGCTTCCTCCCCCCGCCCCATCATCGCTCCTGATCCCCACTTTCCGCCCCAGCGCCCCATGACCTCGGTGCCTTCCTCCTGTCCCTCCTCCCACGGGCCAGGACGGTCTCTCCCCGCGCCCCGGACGGGTTCCACTGCGTGCGAAACCCGGCGGATTCCCCGCGGATCGGGAGCCCCAGAGCCTTGCTTAGGTCCGGGAGCGACTACCCGGGCGACACAGGAAAAGCAAAATAACCCTCGAAAGAAAAATGTTAAACGTGCTTTATAATTAATCCTGAGGCCGTAATCTCCTCGGTTATTTGTTTTTCTATTCATCCATCCATTCACACTCCTTTAGATCCATGAAGAGGGAAAAATTGCTTGGGTGTATTACACTGTCCCGAGGAGCCAGGGTAATACAATACGCGAGCGAAGACAGATCCGTCAGGATAACACGGTACCGTGCTCAGGGACACGCAAGTGTTTTTTTATTGTTCATGTCACTCCCGTTATTACACTGATATTTTTTCTTACCATCTCCGAAGGAAAAACAAGCAAACAAATAAAACCAAAATCAACAGAACAGCAGCAAGAAAACACTACGTTATCATCCTGCATAATAAGTGTTCATGAACACGGCGGTAGAGTGGTGAAGCAAGCCTAGAACTTACTTCGTCACAATTTCAACCCCAAGTCCTCTCTATTTTTATGAAGAGTTTGAGGTCCAACATTGCACTCTGCTCTAGGCAGGCAAAGAGAATTTCGTTCCCTCTTTTTGTAAGCGGGTGGCATTTTTATGAGACAGAAGCGAAGCAAGGACGTTCCCAGTTCTTCTTCAGTTCTCTCGCATTTCGTGCTGTTATTTTCTTTCTCTCTTTCTTTATTATCCACACACACACACAAAAAAAAGGTCCAAAAACAAAATCACAAAAAAAMCCCAAACCAAGCCAAACAAAGGAAAAAAACCRCAAGGGAAAAAAAAAAAAACCAACCCAAAAAAACCTCAAACCCCAAAGCCCTAAACCTCGCATTTTCATTCCTGTCGAGAATGTGATCCTGCGCCCGGTGCTGAAAGCTGACGTCTTCGAATAAGTTTGCATTTTCAAGTATAGTTTTCAAGTCCAGTTGTCAGAACACGAATGTAAGATTCCCAGGTGCCCCCAGACCAAGATACAGACCGCAGATGTGCTCTTCTAACTGGACATGTATCTTTCCCCATAGGAAAAAATCTTGTTATAGCTGAGGGTGGGTGCGTGCACTAATAAAAATCGCAATTCTCTTTAGAGAAATAGCAGATTAGTTCAGACCGTAGGCACAAAACCAGCAATGATACCTGCACGTGCTGGCTTTGAAGAAACAAAATAAAAAMCATGCACTTCCAGTTACAAAACGTATCATTCCGAAATAAATACTTAAACATCGAAATAAAAGGCAGTAAATGATCTCATTGTCTACGGGGGAGGGAGACACAAAAAAAATTATTCCCACGCGAAAGTAGTTTATAATCAAAGCAGGTCGTTGAGATATCATTCTATTCCAGAGTATTCCTGGAAGCTGTAGCTGAAAGCTGCCTGGATAACGTGTGGTCTGATATTTACGTATTTGTTAAAAAATAAAAATATTTGGACTTGTCAACCCACTGGCGATAGAACTGAAGTTTCAGGTTAACTGTCTTGTTAAACGCATTTGTTTTAAATATCTGGTGTTTAAGTTATGAAGGGTATGTTGTTCCAAAAACTTTATTCTCTGATGGATTTTTATGATGTCCCTTGCTAATTTGCATTATGTCAACTTGCAGCGGTGGGGAACCTAATACCGGGAACGGGATACAAAACCATTATTAGCACTGACACGCAGAGAATATGCTGCGCTTTTCCACAGCGAAGATCTGCTGTCGATTAGGAATGTTACAACTTCAAGAGAACTGTGAAAAGTGAAGGCATCTGCTCCCAAAACTAGCCACGTTTGTAGGATTTAGACGTGACAGCGAAACTCAGTTCATTGCAAGAGATACCTGTGGGGTGACTGGGGAGACCGGAGCCCCCATGCCTATTTCCCACCTGTATCCCCTTCCCAAAGCCATCCCCGTCCCTATCCTGCCCCACGTATCTTCATGTCAAAGGCCCCCCTGGGCTATGCCCCCCTTGTTCGGGGAGCAGCATCCTGGACACCACCCGGCACCTACCACCCCGGGGCTGCTGCCGGAGTGGCCGTCGGGCGCTTCCGTCTCCCCCTGGTGCCGTCGGTGTCGGTGCTGGTGCCCGAACCGGGGCGACCGGCTTCGTGACATGTGCGGAGAAGACTCTGGGGGCACGGGGAGAACATCTGAGGGCGTTTCCCCGTCTCTCCCCTGGGGAGCCTTCTGCGCTTGTCCCCTCCTCTCTAACGAGTTCTGGGTTCAAGGGCTAACCCTGCGCAGCGCGGGCAGGGGGGATCGCGCCTCCTCTGGTTTATGGTCCTGTGGATACCGGGCATCCCTGGATGCACCTACACGCGTGGTGGGAGAGGGCTACACAGCCTAACTGATGTTCCTCTTCCCTCCTGCAGCTCTGGTACCCAGCTTCACCTTCGGCACCCACTTAACCTTTGCAAGAAAAACGATTCTCGGCCCCATTCCATAGCCACKGGCAGGCTATAACTCCCTTTTGCTTCTGGGGGACTTTCTCCCCACCGAGGAACTGCGCTTGTCCCTTAAATATTCTTTGACTGAGAAGAAAAAACCATGCCGCTCGCGGAGCACCGTCCGCGGGCTGGGGCTGCGAGGAGCAGCGGGTCCGGCGGGGCAGGGGGGAGGTTCGTGTGCTCGGCGAGTCCAGGGGCTCCATCGCCCCTGGAGTCCGGCGAACGCAGCGGCGATGGGTGGGGGAGGGCTGGGCAAAGCTGCCTCCGCTCGCAGCCCTGCGGGTCCCGACGCTCCCGGGGAAAGGAAGCGGGAGCAGGACTGAGCAATCGGCAGCGCTCGGCGGAGGTTCTAAAGCTTCTTCGCTCCCGGAGTTTCACTGGGAGGATGCAGCAGCCCCGGCGGCAGACACGCAGGGGAGAGCAGGCAGGAGTGCAATCAGTGTTCCGCTTTTTGTCCTCACGCCTCCCCGGGCAAGGTGTAACGCCCCGGTTATCAATGGCACCTGGGGGACGGATATAGATATATGTATCTTTTCTGCTTTTCTTCGCTTTGCCTGGTTTCCCCTCTTCCTCCAATTTTGGTGATGACCGCGGTGAAGGATTAGAGTGTGCGGGCTCTGCCCTCCTTGGAGTGGCCCGGACTGAGATGAAAAGGACGGGTCAGAAAGGGGCAGGAAGGGCCAGGAGCCCRCGGTGGCCGAGCGCTGAGCGCGGCCGGGAACTGCGGGGGGCGGTGGGCGCGGGGCTGGGACCGGAGGCAGAGCTGGAGCTCCCGCGCCCCTTTTCCCAAACTGGTACCCTCCCGACCCCAGTTCGCTCCTCAGGTTCCATGTAGCCTTATTATTTTAATAGCTGCTAATGACAAGAAAGGGAAGAACAGCGGCAAACAACGCCGGTGGAAACTGCTCCCGTGGTGCGAGTAAACGCTGTTCAAATAGCAACTCCCGCCTCCATCCCCCGAAAAGAAAATCGGTGCAGAGATGGACATAACGTTGTTCTGCCAACTTTTGAATTTTTGGGTTTTTTTTTCAAACTTCTAGGGCTCCCTGAAAATAAAAGCAAAACTTTGGAACATCTCCATTTTGTTAGCAAGGGGGAAATCGTTTTTGCTTGATTGCGATGCTGAGATGTGACCCAGCCCTTTAACAAATCGCCGCCCTTCTCTAGAGAGTTACTGCGGCGGGGGAGAGATCCGCGGGCGCGTAAGTCCCGGTTGGCCCCCCCGCGCCCCGCGCAGCCGGCGGGGACAGCCCTCTGCCAGCAACTTCTGCGGAGTAGGAAAGAAAATCCAGAGCACGAAACAGAGCGATAGGGGATTTGTCTTCTTCAAGAATCACAATGGATTTTGCAAGCAACTAATTAAGTCCAAGATCTCCCCCCACCTCCAGCCCCCGCCCCACACACCCCTTGTTTGCAAAGTGGTGTGAAGTCGGTTGTGTAAATGATTCCACTTTAACTTCCAGCCCCTTTAGATCACTAATACTGCCGTGGTGGTGCTGCTCACACTGGTGCAGCGAGAGTCAGCATTTCCATTATAATTTCCTATTTTCAGGAGTTTTTACAGTGGTCATAAAAATTCAATCCAGGCTCAAACTTGGCATCCCAGGGCTCCTCCCAGGAGTCATTTCTTTTTGTTGTATTTGAAAGAGGAAACCATTTATCTGTTTTTACATTGCAAGAGAGCAACAAAAGGAAGCAAAAGCAGGGTTTGCAGAACATTTTTGTATTTTATACTGCTTGCTTTTCCTCAGCTTTACAGTATCTGCCATAGATGTTAAAGGAGTACAGTACACAGTAATTAATAACACATGAAAAACCATCAGGTTATAGAGAAACCAGAGTCTGCAATCAGAACTGCTCATATAAAATACTCTTTATCATTCTGAAACCCTTTGCTTTTCTAAACTAATAATTTTTTAGCAATACATCCAAAATGTAATTTGATGCTAGGGGTCACTTTGATTGAAAATGAACTGATCATTTTGGAAATCTGAGAGAGTTTCTGTGTGTGCTCATTTTTAAGAAAAATTTCATAAAAGTACAGATGTTTTCACTGCAGATTTGAGGGGTCTATCCTCCAGCCCCCTTTAAGCAAGTATATGTACAACAGTCAAATAATCTTTGGATTTAGGTGTCCCTAAGTATTCATTTATATGATGGATTGTAATGGCTATATGGTTCCCTTGAAACCATTACACTCTATCAGGTCAAAACCAGCTTCTTAAAAAAGTTCATTTAATACAAGRGTGGCTGGAATGATTTGTGTACATTACATTTGCTCACATACAATTCCCATATCTGCTGGAAATTGAGTAAGGATTTAGTGATCCCACAGGAACTGAAGGCTTTGGTGACATGAGTTCCAAAGGGGCCTGTGAGGCAAAGACCAGTGTGAATTGGGACCCTGAAGTAGAATGTCAGTGAAGCCTGGACATCACATCATTTTGCTGTGGATTATGCCTATGCCACATGTTTTAAAGTGAAATCCTTTCTCTACTGCTATAAAATATACATTTCTGCTAGCCTGGAAACTCAGTAGGGGTATCCTCCAACTCATCTAGCTCTGGTTTGTCTAGGAAAAAGGAGCACCCAGAACAGTCTCTCAGACGTGAAAGAGTTACTTCTAGGCRGTAACAAAAGGCACGTATGGAATTAGAGTTATATATGTATGCATATAAATACATGTACACTAGAAAAGGAAAGAACCTCTGTATGTACATGTAGATACAGAGACAGATTAACACAGACAGCCTTACAGAATGCACAATGGAAGTAGGGGGATATGTACATTGAATCTAGGAATGTCAGTGACCTTTATATTTTGAAATTTTTTGAATGACATGTAATTTGATAAGGCTTATATTTACTGTAGCTAACAGTTAAAGGAGGACTCCATAACTTTCAGTGAACAGAGGCWACATTTGCTTGCCATGGTCTGTCAATCACAGGACTGGAATCAGAATTCCACAAGATTTATCTTCCCTGGAGTGATTTCATCACAGTGACACYGGATTAGTACTTTCTGGTGGATCCAGCACTTCCTGAAAGCAGGAAACTTCCTGTTGAGATCTGATGAAACCTTTCCCTGTTTTTGATTGCCCATGTGCTGGCACATACACAGAGTCAATGGTCCATCTTTTAGGCATCTTAATTTATAGCCTGAAGATTAGGGGGTGGGTATAAGTTTTTTCTATTTCTACATTTTTATCAGGCTTTATTTTCAGAAGTTAATGAAGTACATACCTGCAGTAGTTGATAAGTCGTACACCTGTGTGACAAGAATCTTGTTACAAATGGAAAAAAAAAAATCTGCAGAAGAAGTGGTTGGGAAAGCTTTTCCTAGGACTTAATTACAGTAACATTTCGTGGGAGAAGTTCAGCACCTCCTTTGGGATTCGCAGGACTGGAGATAGCAATACAAACAGGACAGGACTCCACATTTTACATCCTAATTATTTGGGATCTTGTTTTGGCTTTGTCCATAGCATAGATATGTAACGGATCAAGGCTCTAAGTTCAGTCAATACTCCTATTCCCTCATTGCAACAGACTGGACATTGGAGCTTGAAGACACATTCAATCCATGTGCAGTAGCATGAGGGGAGATTCGACCATTGCTTGTGCCACAGAACTCTAACAACTTGTCCAGAACTGTGAGCTTTCCRTGCCTTTGACACAACAGCTGCCATGCCTGTCCAGCACAAAAAAACAGGGAGAAGAGGTGCTGAAGATAGGGAAGATCCTGTGCAAACCCACTCTGCAGTCTTGGACAGGCTCCAGGGGCAGCTCTGCTGGGCCGAATCTGTGGAGTCATAGCCTACAGGCCAGAAATGCGGGTGGTGTTTTAAATATCCAGGGCYTGAACCTTGGAAAGCCATCGAGCGAGGGCAGAACCTGGCCCAGCAGCCAGTGGGAGCCAACTTTAAAAACAGGTTTGGGTCCTTCACTGTTTCAGCAAATATTTTAAACCGCTGCTATTTCCTGTCCTGTAGAGCGAAGGGGATCCACTACAGGACTGAGAGGCTCACGCACTGGGGTCACCTTCCCTGCTCCAAAGAAATGTGTTGTCCACAGCTGCTGGTCCCAGCTCTGCTGCCCATTCCCTTGGCTGCAGCTCTGCAGCTCATTGACCAATGCTGCTGGCAGACACAATGGCCAACTCTCCAGAGGGGACGAGGGCATTTTGAATTCGATTACATCAGTCCTTGGTCCTCTGAACCACATCTGTGCCACCTCTGTTCCATAATATGACGATTGCCAGASGCCAGTTGGTCCTTAGCCATATGTACACTTCTTGCATGACTGCATGACGCTGAAGCAGCCGTGGAGTTTCAGCATTCTTTCTCCCACAGAAAGCTATAGGATTTTTCTATGATTGACTTCAGTGACACTAATATCTAACAACTGCAGTACTGTGTCACTGCTTTGGCTTGTACTCAATGGAAAGGTGTTATTTTAACATAAAGTGTTGTTTTCAATAATACAGGACTAGTGTCTGGCTAAAATACATAGAATTACTGATCTGGCAAGAATTTTATAATTTAGAACAAGCCTAAAATTTTGTTTATTTAGGATAATAGATAAGAAATAAGAATTTTAGTTGTATAATCACTCATGATGGCTTTCCTGTTTTTAGCAGCTTCTAAATATGTAACAGCACTATAGGAAAAAAAGGGCTTTTTTTTTTCTTTTTTAGTGTTGACTTTCAAAAAGGATATAAATTCCCTTTGAAACTACCTGGAAATAAAGCTGAGRGACCAACTAAAAGTCACAAAAGCAAAGGAAGTTAACAGTCAAGTCGGAAAGACAATTTTCTGTCGTACACAGTCATGCCGAAGTGTTAGAGATAAAGGTCATCTAACAGGGGGGGCTTTGTGCCATCAGGTGATCCCAAGTACCAAATAAGCTGCAATACCCTGGCCCAAGGGGAAGATTAAACAGTGACAGAGTTTCAACCCTAACTGAGAACTTCCTGCTATTTGTGGTTTGAGGTCAGGCCTTTCAGGTTATTTTGAGATAGGCTTTTGTGTGTAAAACTGTAGGAATAATACAGTCAGGGCATCATTGAACAGACAGGACCATAAAAAGCTCTTCCTGAAGTGCAATCCTGAAGAAAACTCGCCACCTGCTGGTCGAACCCCTCCTAGTGCTGCCCTTCTCCAACTAGCTTTTGCTAAAGTCGGTATTTACCAGTTCACAGCAGCTGAAATAATCCACAGTTCATGCTCTCTCCAGTTACAGCCTTGATTTTGGGACCTTCTGCCTTAAAGCAAAAAATAATTTTCATCTGCAAAACTCTGTGTGACACTGTTTTGCACTGATGTTTGAAAATACTACGAATCAAATGTTTCAGCATGAATAATAGTCTCTTGAGGCTTAAATATTTTTGTACAAGTGAGTTTTGTTAAATGCTATTTTAAAATGTATATATCCTCTTTCTTTCCCTTATGGTTACATCAGGAATCTTTGTGGTTTCTTTTGTGATATTTGTGTTGCCACAAAGTCTTTTATTTGCTGTTACTACTTTTATTTACTGTTACAAAATAGTAACTGGAGATTTTGACGTCTCATTAGAAATAGTTCTCATTCCTGTAATGGGAAAGGGAACACTTCTCAATGCTAAAGCTCACCATTTTACGACTTACTTTTTCTTATGCTGACATTTTAGTAAGCAACACTAGACTATTTAGTAGAGATAACAGATTTTTTTTGTTAATTGAATAAATCAGGTATATAATGTTCCCTTTTTTCATTACTGTCTGCCCTACAGTCAGCTAAATTAGATGACAGATCCCATTGATTCCAATCTAATTTGGGTACACCGTTATGCAATAACCCAAAACAGAATGTGAACATAATTCAGAGCTGTTACTGCGTTTACAATCTCTTGATGAGGATTGTGAATGCACAAGCTATAGAAAAAAAAATATTCACAACCAGCAGGTTGTGGACACAGCAAGGGAGGAGGCAGTGAAGGCTGGGTTCATCCAGACTCAGTGACCAAGTGTCCCATGGAAGGGGACAGCAGTTGGTGTGAGGCTGGCATACAACAAGGTATAGGAATTCATCTATCAATGCAGCAAAGTGGAAAAATTAAAGAAAGCAATGATAGCTCTGCAAAATGGAAGAGAGCAATAGAGAAACAAGTGAGACTTAAACCCTGTTTCTTCCAATTTATGTTACATTTGAATTTCAGTTCAACACTCTACACCACCAAAGTAACAAAAGGTACGGAAGTTAAAAAAAAAATTGTAGGACACAGGAATAGTGGAAGAATTAAAAAAGTATGTATATAATGTAAGATATAAGCATAATACTGAGAAGCCAAAATAGAAATATTGGCTAGAGGAGCCAAAAGAATTAAAAACAGGAAATCATTCTGAGTCATTAACCCTTAAATTTTCAGTCTCTCACAACTCCAAAATAACAATTTCTGCACAGTATGTGGTAATAAGGATGATCAGAGAACAGCAGCAGAATAAACAAATGTGATCAAAGCTACTAATGGGAGGATGTCACCAGTGTAATGGTGAATGTGAATGCTAAACCCACGTTTTTCTACCCAAAAGGGGGCAAAAGGGAGAAAAAGTGTCTACAAGTGAAGAGATGTGGGATGAAGTCAATTGCTTCTACCAAACTCATCTATAGCTTTGTTYAAAGCACTTGATCTCTTCTCTGCTCTGGTACATACATCTGTAAAAGCCGGGTAAAAATGCTCACCTAACTGCCAGGGATTATGTAAAGAAAAATATTAGATATCATATTTCACAGAGGGGAAAATAGCTGCTGGCAGTCTGCATTTTCTTCAACTTGGCCTTGTCTCAGCTACTGTTATATTCTGTCCTAGTTTCGTCACAATGCAATTTTTAAGCAATTTGGGGAGCATTTGTTTGGAACTGTCAGCTTGCCAAAATTACTTCCTAAATTGTGAATGTTTTCACAAAAACTTGCTCACATAAAGCAGTGGTAAGCTTCTAAACCACTAACATCTCTTTGGGGGCAGATTTAGGGCAGGACCAGAGTAATGGATTTCTGACTTCAAGCATAATAAATGAGGGAAAAGAACTGAGAAAAAGCAGAGGTCTCATGTCAAGCTGAATAGAGTAATCCGTCTTTTGAGCAGGTGACAGTGCTGCCCAGAGAACAGGGATGACTGGCAGGGATATCGGGCTATGGCTTTAACATCCTTCCAGATTTGAACAAACTCCAGCAGGGCCCTGAATTAAAGGGTTTCAGGGTTTGGATCAGAAGGTAGGACACAGAAACCAGTTACTGTGGCACCAGCTGGGTTGTGCTCTGTTGAACAGTTGCTCTGTAGCAATTGCCTGCATGCTTTAATTTGCTCTATAGGAAAAGCTTAACTTTGATTTCTGACTTCCAAGTTTTACTTGCAGAATACCCATCTATGTCATGGAGCACAAGGAGAAGAATATGCTGAAAGAGAGTTACAAAGCAGCAGAAGCTGCTGTAAGATCGTATCCTGGAGGTAACTTATCCATATCTACAACCCCTCTACATGCAAATGCTGGAGAAAGAAATCCAAGAATAAACAGTAATATAGGTGCTACAACATTTGTCATTGATGAAGAATGGTTTCAATAAATTCTGTCAGAATAAAAAGAATAAGAATAACTTGCTCTACTCTTTCTGACTCTGATGGAAAACAACCAGCTGAGGACATTATGTATGTCTTAGAGATAGGGGTGGAGCCTCAAAATTGAACCTTAGCTCTTCCCTAACAGCGGTTCTCTGGTCAGACATCATGACTTCTGACTAGTTAGTTCCCATGGTCATTGCCATCCCCTCCCAAAGAAGAAGGGCAAAGCTGGAACCAGATAATGCTGCTTTTCTCACCTGTGGATAGTTGCCCAAGAGAGAGGTCTATGCTTACATTCCTTGATCTTTGGAAGTTGCAGAGGCTGCCTTTTGAATCATGACTCTTAGCATAATCCTTAGGGAAGGAAAATAAAGGTGAAACTCAGACCTTTAATTATGAGAGTGAAATTAGGCTAGAAATTGAGCCTGAATTGTTTCCCTGAGTCAAGGCAGTTTGGTCTCTGCTCTCTGGACATCCAGTTTTGTATTTTCATCAGATTTAGCCCCAGCCAGCAACTCAGAACCCCAGAGCAGCTCATTCAATTAGAAGGGTAAAAGTGAGAAAAGTCATGGCTTGCGATAAAGACAGTGTAATAAGTAAAGTAAAAGCCTCACAAAAAACAAGTGCATTAGGAATGTGAAACAAGGAATTAATACCCTGGTTCCCAAAGGCAAGAAAGCGGTCAGCCATCCCAAGGAAAGTTGGAATCTGTCACACATAATGGTGATTCGGAAGACAAAATGCCATCACTCCAAATGTTTCCCCCCATTCCTTTTTCTTCCCTCCACTTTATGTACTGAGCATGGTGCCATATGGTATGGGACATCCCTCAGGGCAGTTGGAGTCAACTGTCACAGCTGTGAGTACTCCCAACTCCTTGTGCACTCCAGCCTCAGCCTCCTTTCTGGTGGGGTGAGGTGAGGACCAGAAAAGGTCTTGGCTCTGTTTAAGCTCTGGTCTGCAATAATGAAAACATCTCTGCATTACCAACGGTGTTTCCAGCACAAATCCAAAACACAGACCCATACTAGCTCCTGTGAAGAAAATTAACTCTATTTCAGTCAAAACCAGCACAATTTTCTTCTCATGGATTTCTTATGCAGAATTGTAAAGTTGCTGAGAATTATTTTTGGGGTTTATTGATATTTTTATCTCTATCAGAAAGCCATTTCAGATTCTAACATCCCACATCTTACATCTCATGGGCAGTTTATTATACCCATATGTTCTGTGCTAATTTAAACTGTTTATCTGCACTGATGTTCCTCTTCCTTGGCTTTTGTATTCTAAGGTAAACAAACCTCATTCAGGAAGATGGATGCTTCATGTCCAATTTCCTTTTGATGAACTTTCTCAGCATCTCCTTCATTTTGAATTTGTGGTCTTAATGGTGGCTTCTATAGCAGTTTAAGTGCCAAAGGTACTTGGTACCCAAGATATGGGTGTGCAGTGTTTGCATCTATAGTCCCATTTATCCATACAAATAGGCTTGATTAACATACACCATGGGAAATATGGCCCCCTCTGAAGTAAGACTGGGCTATTCACAAAACAGACTGTTGTACAATTTAGCTATTTTTTCCAATTCAGTTGGCCTGACCAATGTTGGTTACAAATCTCTCTGAACAGATCTATCCTGTCAGTGCACACCTCAGTACTTGCAGCCTTGCTGTGTGCAGGCCAGCTGAGCCTTTCCTCCCATCAGAGATCTTCTTGAGGCTCTCTCATCTCTCTCTTGGCTCAAGGAAGAGTGTTTACAGAGGAAAGAGAGTATGGAAAAGTTATGATTTTCAAAGATGAACTCCTTGTTGTGGCTGACCATACCCAAACACCATTTCTTCTACTGAAATCCAGACAGTCCTGTCCTGCATTGGGACTGGTCATGTTTCCATCTGGGGGCCATTAGCCTCTTCCACTAATGTCTGCCATGAGCAGTGTAAGGCTAATTCAAACCAAGAGGACAACCGCACCTGCTTCCTCTCATCCAACAGGGCAGCTGAGCATCCAGATGTTTGTAGTTGTGGTTGGGTTTAGATATTTTCCATCCACTTCTCACAGGAACTAACAGTATAGATTTCCAGTGACCATACAATCCTGACTTCCTGTCTTACAGGACTATAGTATCCTTTCCACGTTTTTTGTCATTGTCAAAGATCTTCCCTTTATATTTCTTTCTTCTTCTTTTTTTTTTTTTTTAAATAAAGACTGTATCTGTACTTTTTTTTGTTGTTACTTAGTACTTGGGGCTTTTAAAGCCAGTGTTTAAGTCAACTATTTCTAGATTTAGTGTAACTACTGTATTGCTAAAGGAGATGCTTGGGGATAATTGACTGAGATTAGCTTTTCGGATCAGATGAAACTCTTATATCTCATACTTCATGACATTTTACTAATGGATTCTGAATGGAATCTCTTCCTAATCTGGCCTTATTTTAAATTTTTAATGGATGGCACATTAATTTTTTTGTCTGGCAATGAATTGCTCACAAGCAATTAATTGCTCACAAGCTGTTTACAATGGAGACTGCTTTGTGTTTTCACATGTTCATTAACTTTCTGATAATATATTATTGTTCTAATTTGACTCAGTACATTGTGTTAGAGCTGTCAGCATGGACATGTAAGCTGTAAAAATTTTCATAGGACCCCTACGTTCCCCAGATTTCCATGAAAACAGAATTTCGCTCTGTAAGATATTCTTACCAGAAATCATGACCAAAAAAACAAATAAGAATTTTTATCTGAATGTTTCTTCTTAGATATTATTTTTGCATAATTTGCATAGCCTGATTTTGACTGTCAGGCTGAAGGTTCACTTCAAACCCATCTTCTGCAATGGAGTTTTCCTTCGGTCCCTATGACTTTATCAGGGTAGTCATCATTGAATTACATTGGACTTTAATTCTGTGTGCAATGGACTCTGTAGATACACAGTCAGCATTTTGCACTCTGATATATGGATAGGATTTAGTGTGATCTAAAAAACAGGTGATTTTTTTTTCGGTTTATATTTAGTTGGTTGTTTTCTTTCTTAACTTGAGTTGCCAAGAGAGTGATCACTGGTAGTCATTAGTAATTATAAGTGAAATAATTCTGTTTTCTGAGGAGGAAGTCTGAAAAGCAACGGGGAAGAGCACTGTCTTATTCAGTTTTAGAAATCTGCAGCGTAGAAGTTTGCCTCTGGAGAAAGCTGCCTTGGAATCAGTGGGAAGAAGCAGGCAGTTGCAGAGCTCTATTCATCTAACCTGTGTTAAACCCCATTCTTTTAGCATCTGCTGTGCACAAATACACTCCTGCTATATTTGGCACAGAATCACTTTCTCATATTGCTGGTGGCCTTCAGGATACAAGATGGCAAAAAGGATAGCCCTGTGCTCTCCTCATTTGATCTATAGCTCCTCTGTTGATCCTTCCAGCAAGCCTTGCCAAGTTATACCAGTGGTAGGGTGTAGCCTTTGCAATGCACAATCCTGTCTGGTAAGACTTGGCCACAACCCACCAAATCTGTTGATTCATATTTAGTTAAGTGAAGGTGACGTTATGACTCGATGACTTCTGTTAACCATATTTTTCCAAATAACACATGAATATGTCTGAGCCTTTTGAGTTTTATTAAAGATTAATGATTTGAAGGGGTTTTCTTTCTGGCAAGGATCACCACACCATTCATTTATCCTGAAAACTGAACTGATCAGTACAAGGGCAGAACATGTAGAATTCACTCTTGAAGGGGGTGGGTGTTAGGGATGGGAGGACAAATGGCTCTTGTAAACCTTCTTTGCCAGCTCTCATAACAAAGAAGAAAAGATGTCCAAGTTCAATTTCCTTCCCGTGCCATCTGTTCATTGATTATGCCATTGTCTTTTAAACAGGTAGAGATTTCCTGGAGGGATGGAGTTAGAGGCTCTCTCGATCAGAGATATTAATCCCTATGCCCTATTCCCTGCTGTAGGATATAGGTGTTTCTCACATTACAAAAGCAGTGGGAACTCGAGTTTTGCCACCACCACATCACAGGAAAAGAAATAAGGTGTCAGAGGGAGGGGGAATCTCTTGCTGTGTCCATGGCAGGTGAGAACAGCCTGAATGGATAGACTGTTTATAGCCATGGCTGAGGTTTGGATCTGAGCCTTGGGCTACACTGCTTTCACTAGCCCTTCATTCAGGGTATATACCTCYCAGCATGTGACTCACCATCGTGGTACCATGCCATTCACTTGGGGGCTGTGTTTAGTCCCATTTAAGGTTGAAAGATAACATTTCTCACAAATGTTAGGAAAAAAGGACCAAACGGAGGGATTTCCACAATTCTCAGAGAGTGGATCCAGTAGCTGGTTTCATGATCAAGCACCATTTTGAGTGCACAGAGGTACACTTGGGTGTTGGCATGAGTGTGTGTATGCGTATGTGTGTGTGTGTACAGAAGAGTAATGCATGTTGCCTTCTTCCATTGGCAGTCCTTGGGTGCTTTGACCAAAGGATGGGAGCAGAAGGTTCAAACATCTTCAGGCTGGAGTGGATCTGAACCAGTGTCCCAGGTACAAGCAATATAACAAAAGATGTTTGCCTAGTTCCCATCTATTTTTTAAGAAAAGTGACTGTGCATTGAGTATAAGTATGCTCAGATTATCTCACCTTTCAGTTTATAGTCATTATATCTATAGGTCAAGAATGGTTAGGCTGGACTCAATACTCAGTTGCTCTATTTAGGATACTGTGTATCTGTCTTGGTTATCTACAGAAGCACTCCAAAGTCTAAATGTCATTTTACATGCTTTTTGGAATAAAATTGGAATCATTCTATGAAACCCAGAATCTTTAGATGGGTCTTAGGCAGACACAGTCACCTGACTCTCAGTCTTCACTTGTTTCAGGAACAAGGAGAAAAGCTTTTCCCTCCCCAATTCTAGGAAGACAATTCTGTTCAGACTGCTGCTAGTTTTGTTCTTTGTTCCCTTCCATTTTCTTTTTTCACTGACACACTTCCTACCTCACAACAGCTATTTTTTTTCTCATCACTTGCCTTCAGTGGACTGTCCTTGGCAGATGGTTTCTGCTGAGGCAATGAAGACGTGGACATACTGAGGAGGTCTRTCTGTGGTGGGAACAGAGTCCAAGGTGATTAACAGGGGAGTTTGTGCAGAGATTCAAAAGCCAAGTTTTGACAGTAAAAGTGTTTACAAGGTGGATTCTCCCCATGAGGCAGAGGAGTAGCTCTCCACAGAACTGTGCATGTGCTAGAGAGAAAGTGAGGGATTTTTTGGGCGTTTAGACTGCTTGGACAAAAATTAGCATACCCACCAGGGATGAGGGGTGTGGAGACAAATGGTGATTCTTTTCTCTTGTAACCTTGTTGGACAGAACCTGGAGTAGAGGGTGGCCCATATACATATATTGTATCACAGCTGAGGAGTATATAAACACAGCATAGCCAAAACCCATGATCTAAGAAGACAGGTTCAGTGAAAAGCTCTTCACCTGCCAGCACTAAAGTTTATAGGTTTCTTTTTCTTGGGTCACTGGCTTTATTAAGACCTGAAATACTGCAGGGTGAGTATTCTTTAACTTACTTCCAGCTGCTGGGGATATGCTTATTTGTAACATGCTGGTTTTCCAGTAAGAAGGGAAGTTCAAAGAGAAACTGTGAGGAAAAAAGTGATGAATAATCCAGAAAACAGTTAGATACCCAACTGACCCTTTAGGCACTTAAATCCAGCTATAAMTTGAAGGTGCCCGCTTGGATGAATCCTGGCGTTATCCAGGGTTTTGCCATGAAAATGTGTCAATGCTTGTGTACATACAATGTCAGTAAAATGTGTCTTCTGCACAAATACACAATTCCAAGACATTCTTTAATAAATATTTTTTGAAGGGTCTGGAGCCCAGCTTTTTCAAGTTAGTACACAGACTACAACCCAAACAGGAACTTTTTACCAAGCAAGATAGAGAGAGCCTCAGCCTTCATTCACCTACAGAGCAAAAGGTGCCTCATCCATGGAGTGAAATACTGTGATTCAGATTCCTGTTGTAAATCAGGAAGAGGAGAATATATGAGGCTTTCACACACCAAATAAGTTGTCTAATCTCTGCCCTTCAGGTCATAAGACTATTGGGCTATTCCTTGTGAGAAAGACAGAATCTGTGCTTGGCACTCAAATTCAGGATAGCACTGAGTTGTAAAGCCAGAGGTTGACTTAAACTACAGATGTAATAGGGCAGCAGCTAAAAGCTGGAAACTGATTAAAACCCAGAGTTCACTCTATTCGTTTTGTCTATGGCAGACCCCAGCCACCGGGCTTTTATTTTCCCTCTGTTTTGTGTTCCATTCCCTTTATCCCCTTCCTCAGCAGAGCAGCCCATTCTTGTCTTTGAAATGACACCTCTCATTTGAAACAAGCTCCTGATAAGTCTCAGAGTGGTGTTGTGGTATGGAGAAAGGCTGTCACTCCCTGAAAGGACAGAAGGAGAATCCAATGTCTTCTTAGTTTGTTTGGGTCTTTTTATTAGTCCAGGCAGTGAAAAACAAAACACCGTGTTTTCTTAGTCACTTACTTATGTATAGAGTCACTTGGCATTTTTTTCTGGAGTTAAGGTTTCCACAGAAAAGCAAATTAGTTATGGTTAAGGTGGTACAGCGCTAGAAATGCTGCTCAGGATATATGAAAGCCTAAATAAGAACACAGTTCGTCAGTACTAGAACACAAGACCTACAGAAGATCAATGAATTTGCTTTTATGATATATTCTTTATCATCTTAGCTCAGCTGCTGAGAAAAATGTTTAGAAGATGTAGGGCCTGAGGAATCTAAAGCATCAAACTACTATGTGCAAGGCAGTAAATGAATTGTAAATAAGTATATGAATTGTACATGAATTTGGGACTGAAAGAAGCACAGATCACATTCAGGTTCCTCTAAAAGCCAGACTGATTTTTGAAAAGTTTCTTCCAGGCTCCTGCCTTTTTTTCTCGGTTGTTCATTGTTGTTCTGGAAGACATGTCTAATATATTAATTGTTCTCTGAGTAAAACCAAGTTGAATTAAGGCTGTTTAGACTAGATGGAAAAATTGGATGGAAGCTTGACTAGATACATCATACATACACAGCATTCCCTGTGCTGGACCATAGTACTGGTGCTTACTCTTTGCCCTTTCTTCTCCAGAGACTGAGATATTCCTGGTGCTAGATTTCTCCTATTCTGCTAACACAAATAAGGTTCTCAGCCTTCTTGCTTCTCTTGCTGTAGGCTCCTCAACTTTCCTGAAATGGGAGTTTTGCTCAAAATGCTCCAACAAGAAGCCACGTTCTCTGTTTACTTCTGTAGCATTTTTGGCTTTAGCCTTTCTGTCTTTTAGTTTCCTCTGCTGTAAAACAAAGGTAATAAAGTTTAGGTTTTATTGTCCCTAAGACTATTTTGAAGTCTATTGTAATTCACAGAACAATTCTAGTTCCCCCAAGCTACAAATATTTTGGCTAAAAAGGATGTGTGACTTTCAGAGGTGCTTGCCCAACAGTTTCTCCATCTTGGACTCCTGTCAGGTGTGTCATGTTAAGCACCACACCATCGACACACATTGACATGCAAAACTTGTAAAAATTGCTTCTTTTGCTATTCCTGCTTGGTGTTTGGAAAGAAGATATAACCAAATCAGTAAAAAGTAACAATCTTCTTCTATATAAAAGGGGAATGTATATTTTCATACTAATGGTAACCTTCCATTCTTCTGATATGGAACACTTGTTTTTGAATTGACAAATCCTCTGCAAAATAAAATTTATTCTCACATACATTAAGCATTACATGCTTCCCTTCATAATGCGTAAATTACATGTACTGCCAATAATGTTCCAGCAAAGCTCTCACTGGTAAGATATTGTTTTAACTGAATACACCCTGGGAGGGAGAAACCTCCATTAATAAGCAACAAGTAGGAATCACCTATACAGGAAATGGTTAAAAGAGGCAGAAGTGCTGTAAGACAGAATCAGAGAACACACATAATCCCAGCTTGATGCAATTACCCTAACATGAATTTAAAATAAAATTAAAGTTAACAGTTTAAACTGATGTTTGAGGGGTTTTAAAAAGATTTAGTTTCCCTTGGAACCACTATGTTATTTGAGCCACTTATAATCTCAGAGCGCAGCGCTCATAACTTCTCCCAAGCACAGTTACTACTAGATTATGCCCACAGGTTAGGTTACAAATGTCTAAAAACCTTAAAATTATTAAACCTAGATTAAAGTGTTCAGAGAATATGGTGTTATTTTAGTCTCCTGCCATATCCTACATTTACTATAAAACTGTTATATTGGCATTCTAATGAAATGTCATAAAGCAAGTATGTAAGGAGGTGTTTTGGGTTTGTTGCAGTCCGATGGAAGCCAAGTTAACATGGCAACCAAAATGTGTAACAGAAACACTTAAATGTTTTTCATAAACTGCAAACCTTGTAAGAGCCTAAGAGAATGTTGACTACTGGGCAGTGCATGACTGAAGATTACTGCCATATATTCTTGATGCTTCATCTTAAATCACTTTTACACAACTCAATTATCTCAAGTGAATAACCTACTTTCTTCCAGTCACACACTTGCCCACCGGAGTCCTTTGACTACAGCAGCCACATTTAAAGAGGAAGAAATTATTTATTCCTGGAACACTGGGAGCAAAGTTGTTACACTCTGTCTGATATTTAGAA
Source organism: Amblyornis subalaris (assembly GCA_018881555.1). Lineage (NCBI taxonomy): Eukaryota > Metazoa > Chordata > Aves > Passeriformes > Ptilonorhynchidae > Amblyornis > Amblyornis subalaris. The sequence goes on along the minus strand of JACAXG010000032.1, from coordinate 4,378,079 downwards.
AGATTAGAGACAGAAGGTGCCTATGTGAACCTCCGGGCTGTCTTATTTTTCTTGAGATTCCCCACACCTTGAAGAATACCTTATTCTGGTGCCTCCACAAGGGATATGGAACATTAGCAGAGTCCATAATGTCTTTAATGCCTTACCTGCTGAATATGCTCCTGTTATTTTTCCTCTGTGTAATGCATATGTTCTTTGTTCTGGTACACAGTGGTTTCAAAGTTCTTTATTTAATTTATTATAGCAAAAGAAGAGTTTCATTATTAGGACTCAGTTTTTGTTCACAAAAATAGAAGGGTTCAATGTTGTCTGCACTATAGCTTAAAATTTTACCTCCTGTCATGCTCACAAGGAAGATAGAGACAGTCCAGCTTGGCTAGCAGGTCATCTCAATCCTGATGTGTCCTGTTTCCATCAGAGACACACAAATTAGTGTGTTATTCTTGCTGTCAAGGAATAAATAATTCTGAACTCAGTTTAGTTCTGAGAGAAAAAATAACTCAATAGAGTTCCTTTCACCTAATTAATTCCAGGTGAATCCTTTAAAAATGCTCAGTTCAGTCACTTGTGATAAGGCTGTTTTATTTCTCAGTAGCAAATCCTCCACTGAGAGTAGGGATAGCTAAATGAGTATATTTACATAGGGTACAGCAATAGAGAGAGGAAACCACATAGAGGTGTGAAGGAAGAGTAGGGGAAGCAGAGAGCTCTGTGAAAGAAAAATCCCTGCCCTGTAAGGGGATGTGCCTTATGAGCTGACTGGAGAAGAAAATGCAAGAAGCTACTCTACTGCTCAGTGTGATCATTTACAGACCAGAAAAAGGTGCACATAATAATAACARCAAAAGAAAAGACATATAGCTGGCCGGAGAATCAGACAATACACTTTGCATTGATCAGCAAGGTTTGAGCAGTCTGAGGGAGGAAGTACTAAAAACGTTGCATGAGGGAAGCAGACACCTCAGTGATCCGCAACAGAAAATCTTGAGGAATAGGAGATGGCTGTATTATAGAATCACAGGATAGGCTGAGTTGGAAGGGACACATCAGGGTCATCAAGCCCAACTCCTAGGCCTGAAAAGGACACCCCAAGAGTCACACCATGTGCCTRAGAGTGTTCAAATATTTCTTGAACTCTRTCAGGCTGGTGCTGCGACCACTTCCCTGGGGAGCCAGTTCCAGTGCCCAACCACCCTCTGGGTGAAGAACCTTTTTCCAATATCCAACCTAAACCTCTCCTGACTCAGCTTCAGACCATTCCCTCGGGTTGTGTTACTGATCACCACAGAGAAGAGATCAGTGTCTGCCCCTCCTCTTCCCCTCACAAAGAAGTTGTAACTGCCATGAGATCTCCCCTCTGTCTCCTCCAGGCTGAACAGACAAAGTGATCTCAGCCACTCCTCATACGGCTTCACCTCAAGGCCCTTCTTCATCTTTGTTGCCCTCCTTTGGATGCTCTCTAATAGTTTAATGTCTTTCTTTTATTGTGGTACCCAAAACTGCCCCCAGGACTCGAGGTGAGGCCACCCCAGTGCAGAGCAGAGTGGGACAATCCCCTCCCTTGCCCAGCTGGCGATGCTGTGCCTGATGCCCCCCAGGACAGGGCTGGCCCTCCTGGCTGCCAGGGCACTGCTGACTCGTGTTCAACTTGCCATTGACCAGGACCCCCAAGCGCCTTTCCCCTCTCCAACCTGTCATTCCAAAATGTCCAAATAGTAATAGTAATAATAATAACAATAATAATAAATTTAAGAGAATAGTTATAGTGAATGAAATATTCAACTCAGAATTACCACAATTTTAGCTGCAGCCATTATGAATTTAATAAAATAGCTTCTGCAGAAAAAGCCTGTAGCAAAATATTACAAAATATTTAAAACTCTTTCTTAGTGCCTATTAACCACCTCCAAAACATCTCCAGATCCCTACTAAACGTTTTATTTTGAGACAATATTTAGAATTTGAGAAACTTTAAGTTTTGATCTAGGGAACAGACCTTTCAAAGATAAAAGACATTTTTCATTTGAATAGTATGGTGAATTATTGCTTATCCTCTGTGTCTTGATGGCTTTCATTTTTAACAAAATTTACAAAAAGCTTGTTAGCCTAAACACCCGGAAAGAAATGGTTGACACAATCTCAGTTCCAACTACAGGTGTCAGCAGAACAAATGAAGCTGAGGAGGGAATATAGGCAAATGACTTCAAACTGCCCATTAATCACTACCTAACTTGAGTAGACTTCTTGATAAGGGTGTACACGTCCTGCTCCCTTGTCTGTCTGATGATAGCTGACCTTTACCTCTGCTCAGAACCCTCAGTGATGCACAGCAAGGAAGGTGCAATTGTGTAAAGGAAAAGATGAGACTGAAGCTAAGCACCATGCTCTAGGCAGAGCTTTTAAACTCTGAACTAATTAAATCCCAATTATTTGCAGCACAAAGCAGAAAATAAGTGTTAAATCAGCATCTGCAAGCCAATCTCATCACCAAAATAGAAGTAGCCATAGCAATACTACAAGAGGAAACACATTATAAAGGCAAGGCAGGGGCTRTTTCCTGTCAAATCTACTGTACTTGTTTCCAATCAGGCAGTGATGAGGATCATTTAGAGCCCCATCTGTGCCTCACATTTTCTCGTGGAAATGGAGTGTGGAGAGTGCCATCAAAGCTTATAAGTCTGTAATAGAGAACTCAAGTTTGCAGGCACTGGTGGGCCTGTTACATCCTTTGGATCATGAATGGTTGAAGTGCATTGCATTGGAATGTCTTATTTGGCTGGCTCAGAGGCATCTTTGTTCCTGTTGGCACAGCTGGCAGAGTTTGTAAGCCTCTTTATTGTCAAAATATCCCCATTTCATGAACCACAGACCTCTCTGCTACAGCTGACAGAACTCACCACGAGATAAGTGATGATGCTTGAAAGGTCTTTTAGCACAAGACCAAACCATTCCCAAGAGGGAAACAGTTATGAGTCTAAGTAATTCCAACATTTTGCTAGTTCAAACAATAGACAGCATAAGGGACATAGCGGGACACAGTAGTGGTTCATGACATGTTAAACATTACAGTAGGGGGAACTTATTAAATCTAGTCACGGAGGCAGGATCTCAAATAAAGCAAATGAAAGTGTTACTGTGAGATTTTGCAATCTTTGGTTTTAAAATTTTATTAACAGTTCATTGAAAGGAAGACAGTGACTGAATCTTCTATAAACCTCACCAAAAAATGCTGATGAGTTTGGCATAGAATAGGAAGGGAAATTATTCTATCAAACAGGAAAAATTTGAACATATCAAAACTTTTGCTGCATTCTTCAATACGTAGACAGAGTCTTCAATTTTATGTAATTAATATAATCTTCCTCCAGTTTCTAGAAGACTAGAACTTCTTATGTGATGGAGTGAAACATGAATTTCCACATAACCTTCAGGCACTTCATAAGAGAGCTATTTACTTCAGATAAATAGTTACGTTTCTAAGGATAAGAAATTCCTTAACAGAAAAAACATTCAAAGAAATTTTCTGGAAAATGGCTATGTTTATGGACACAAGTTTTTATTTTGATAAATCAACAATTTTCAGCAGAACAAAACTAGCAAAGGAGAAATTTTCCAGTCTCCTCTCACATGGATGTTTTTGATATTTCACATTAATCCAGATTAAGAGATATTTTCATGAAGGTGGGATCTTGAAAACAAACTGCAGGAGATTTCTTCAGAAATGTATAATGAGTTTCTTTTATGCAGAGAAAGCGTGGAATACATTGGTAGTATCTATTATTCTTAATGAGACTAACACTAGGTATTGTTTTTTAAAAAGTTTAATTGGATCAAAGGGTGCTGACAAAGGTCATTAATTCCACAATCTGGTTAAACGCCCTAGAAAACTCGGTCTTCTCCCCAGAATAACTCTGCTGTTCTTGTACCTGAAGGCTGAGGCTCTATACCAGCCTTCACCCCAGTGTGAAAAYAACTTCTGGTGCAATAACATGGCCTCAGTCACATTTTGAAGTARCAGAACTGTACTTCAGCAAAACCTGATTATTGAATCATACAGCTCAAAGACACTTCAGGTAGCCACCAAAGACATTCCTCTGCCCAAAGAAGAGTCATCTGTATCTATGGTATTCTCTAAGATCTCCATCAGTGGAAACTTCCCAACCTTCTCTGATTTAGAAACACCAAGACAGTTAATTTTTCTTCCATTGACACCGGACAATAAACATTATCATATTTATTGTCTAATGTATGAAAAGACAGGTGCATCCTATACTTTTGTGACCTGTATTTTATTGGGAGGACCAATATAGATCATGTTTCAAGTCTGGAACTTTGGAGGCAAGATTTTATTTGCTGGCTCAGCCATCCCTTTTCAACATGACTTTGGGTAACTCTATTTCTGCAGTGTTCTATTTCCTCAGAAATATAACAAAAGCATTACCTTCCTCTTCCACCAGAAAGAATAAGAAAGAGAAACATCTTCAAGGAGATTTACCCATTGCTGACAAATTTCCAGTAAAGTCACAAAGCTGCCCTCTCCTGTAAACTCAATCTTCCCACTGCGGATCAGGTCAGGGCAGTGTCAGGATCTCAAAACCTCCTTTGAGATTCTTTGTTACTTGGGAACCTGGTTCTTTGGTCATAAAGAAGGCTGTTTTAGGCCAATGACTTCAAGATTTTCAGGCTACTTCCCTACTCATGAGAGCATGAACACAAGCATTTTCCCATGACCAGACACAACTTAACTGCTGTCATGATCCCTGTCCTGGTTTGGGCCCACACTCATGAGCATTCTTCCTCACAGGGCCCAGGCACATGGAGAGGGATCTCATTGGCCAGAAACTGCTCTCAACAGCAAGAATAACACCAGTCAGTTTGGGAATTCAGAGTTTTGAACTTCACCAGAGCACTTTAATGCCTGGAGAACAGGCATCGTGCCATTTTATTTACTAGTAGAGATGTAGTCACAGGTCTGAAGTCCGGGAATTATCCAAGTTGACTCTAACCCAGAAGCAAGAAGAATGCCTGGGTTGATGTAGTATGTTACTCTCGTCTGACAGTTCTTTAGGTACTTTACTATCCTACACATTCAGTCAGGAGAGAGAAGTACCTCAAAGACAGATGATAAACAAACAGTGTGAGCCTTAGCTGGGCTGGCAGCTGTTAACATCAGGTTTAACTTAAGTTACCAAATCACATTTAATATAAGTAGCAACTGTAGTTAGAMAAGGGGAAAATCAGAGCATAGCAATGTGTTTCAGCATGAGTGTTTCTAGCCCTGGTTCAGACCCAGACTGGCACATTAGTTTTGAATTCTTCCACGATGAGAGATATTTCACAATAGATAAACCTATAATAATGTGGATGCACTGCAGAAGGCCTTGCACATAGAAGTCTTGCCAGCACRCTTATTACACCTGAGTGATACCAACTCAAATTCCTCCCTTCATATCAACTTTAAAAGCACTGCTTCATGGGGAAAGAAAGCCAGTCTCTCAGGTAACCAACTCCCAAAACACTTAGGTCTTTATAGGTTAAAACCAACACCTTGAACTCAGCCCAGAAATTTATTGGCAGCCATTGCAGATTTTGGAGACTGGGGGTTTTTATGTCCTCTCTGCATGATGCTCCACTTAATAAACAGGTGGTTGAATTGTGCACACTAGATTCAGTTGCCAAATGGCCTCAAGATGTAGCCTCACACGGAGTGCATTAGAGTAATCTAACCTTGTGGTAAGAAAAGTATGGATAACTTGAGCAGGGACCACATGTGACAGGAAAGGTTGTGCTCTTCTTGCCAAACACAGCAGGAAGGAAAAAAAAACCTCTTGGCTGGCTGCGTCTGCTACCACAGAATCAACAAGCTGCCCAAGATATTCTGAGTGCTCCAGGACCCAAATGCTCAATGGTAAGCTGGACCTAAGTTCTGAAATAAGTTGCTTGTATTCTCCTGTGCTGGAGCAGGAGGCTGGAAATTATATGACACATTCACTTAAATTGAATAATGGAAGTTTTCATGACTAAATGTAAAACCAACGATGTAGCCTGTAATATAGTCCTTGTGTTATTTATTCTGATACTAAATGTAATTTTATGCTGTTCTTACAATTTCCATGTGGAATGTGCTTACTATTTTGAATTCATAAGAGCACAAGTTCATCACTGAAGTGGGAATATGAGGTTTGGGAGAATGTGTGTGGGCTGCTGAGGATCAGGAGAATGGTGGTGTGAAGTGTGGCATTACAGCACTAACGGGCCATTCCTGCTCAATTAGCCAGCAATGAAATAGATAAAAACTGTAGATATCTTAACTGTCACTTGTGTTCTCCAGCAAATTCTAAGTGAAGGTACTTAAGTGAAGGTACTATGTTGGAAATCAACATTGCATTGCTACATTTCTTCAACATTTTCCCCACTGCCTGAGAGCTGAAATCAATACCTTAACACAATAGCAAAGATCTAGAATAGTGGGAGAAATTCAAATTCTCCAGCGAATGATCTCAGGTAAAGAAGCATGAGATGACTAAACCCTAGACTATCATAAAAATCGGTTGATTGGCAGTGCTATAGAAGGGTAAAAACATGAAATAAAGGGAGCCCTCACTTTACCTTGCCCAACTCTTTGACAGTTTCTTATAAATTCTCCTTCATCTCATTCTCATGTATGTGTTAGCTTCTAATAGTAGTTTTCTCTGGATTCTGTCCATCCTGGTTAAACAAGGACACAAAAATCAGATTTCTACCAAACACAAATTTAAACTGTGTCAAATGTGTTATCATTGCGAGTGTTTTAGTTTGTGCCAGTTTTTTCAGGGATACAAACAGTTATTCAAAACCTTATTCAAAAGACCAACCTTCCTTATTTCCAAATAAGAGGGAATATTTGCTAAAGTATTTACACAATGTAGGAACATACATTTTGCCTGCTTATGCAGTTTGAGTATCCTGGTGTTGTGCCCTACTGTCTTTACTGCTGTGTTTTGTATAGTGTATACTGTAGAAAATAGTCATGCAAAATATAACCCTTCCTCTGTTTGAATCAAAGTACACTGAAAAGGAAGGCTATGGTAAAAAAATCACATGTATARTCCTAATAAGTTACTGATACTGCCAAATAACCCATTTTAGCCACGAGGAAAATGAAGAATGGCTAATGCCCAGGTCTCTGTTTGCTTACAACACTCTTTATCCAAGGAATCTGTTATAGGTGCTTTTACAGGTCCACTCCACCTGAGAAAGCTCCTCCTTTGAAAGAAGGCTATTTTAGGATCACTGAAGGACTGTTCAACTTCTACCTGATCTTAGTGGMGATGGGGGCTGACATTGCGAGGAGGCTAACTGCATGGTACTTTGATAAACTCAGTTTATTCTTTTATTGGCTTAAGCATTGTAGTGAAAACAGGATTTGCATGTCATTTTTATTATAATTTGGTTTCCTGTTCAGGCTAAAATAGCTTTTGAAACTGCAGTTTATCCACTCACGAACTAGAACGAGGTCTTGTAAAACCATGCGGGGTTTACACTACTTTGCCTTATTTGAAACATRTGCAGAAGCTTATGGTTGTGATCTAGGATTAATACTGTTATAGGCTGGGTTAAATCTAGTTGGAACTGCTGGGTGTGACCGTCACTCTTCATTTAAGATAGTAGAAACAGGCTCATTTATGATGTGATAGCAGTATTCAAGCTGAAACAAAGGCACGCCCAAGACCACTAAGGAATTCGAATTATCTTGAAGGAAGGCTTTGCTGGCTGTTTTTCAGAAGGTTTTTTGTCTACATATATGTCAGAGAGAAAGAGAAAGAAACAATCAAAGTGCGGAGAAACTCACATTATAAAGCTTTTCATGGCAAAGTTAGGGTGAGAGATCCCTTTCCATTTCCCTTCTTTCTGCACGCTCTCCTCCACACACTCCCTCTCCTCCTTTTCATCAGCTATCTATTTTTGCTACTGAAGCTATTTAATTGGCTGTGATCTCAGGCACATCTGTATACTAGCTTATTTTAAAGAAAAAAAAGAGTATTTATTTATCTTCCACCCTGCAACAAAATAATTGCCCTGGTTGAGAGCATTGCCACAGAGACAGTTGCATTGACACAAAGGSAAATTTGTGTACCAGGGTTGGGGAGGGAGCTGACAACTGGACAAGCTGCTGCAGTCCAGAAGGTTTAGGTTGGAAACCTTGGCCTAAAGGAACTGTACTCAGATAGAGTCTTTACATAAATTTTCATAAAAAATACTGAACCAGTATCTTGCTCTAATGTGACTTTTCATTCAAGTAACAACTCACAGGCAATTTCAAACACTATTTCAGCTCTGCTGTTGGTAAACACTAGGAGGATCTATGGAGAGTTCCCATTAGGGGATAGGAGGAAACTTGGTGGCAGATGTTCAGATGTTCTCTTTGCTCTAATCTGTATTGGTCACTCTAAGTTTGCTACTGCACCTCTCACAAGAACCCTGGGTGCTCACTAAATCAAGAATCACAGAATCACAGAATGGTTGGGGTTGGAAGGGACCTCTGGAGACCAACCCCTTTGGTAAAGCAGGTTCACCTAGAGCAGATGGCACAGGATTGTGTCCAGGTGGGTTTTGAACATCTCCAAATAAGACATGGGCGGATTTACATTGCAGTAGAGATTAGTTTCAGATGATTGTCCATTTAGGCATTGTCTGCAAACGCTCTGGAGCAAAATGTTGTACTAAATAAGTATGCATAACCATAGCCAACCTCAAAACTGGGCATGCATCCCTATGGGGGGGTAAATGATTGGGAATGTATCTCAGAAAAAAAAAGCATTAATAGAGTAGAACTATTAGTTTTAGACATTACAGTGTGAGATTATATGGTATAATTAGCCACATTGACTCAACAAATATACAATAAATCTTCCTCAAATTACTTTTATTTGAACTAGAAAAATCTTAGCAAAATTTAATGTTTACCAGGGACAGAGGAAACACAAGTCAAACTTTGTAAGTCATTTCAGTGATCAATTAACCCAAAAAAGACTAAAATTTCCACTCTGTTTCAAGGCTGAATTTGAGTGCATCTATTTTCAGTCACCAGTTCTGATAAGATGAAGAGCCTTTGCTATTAAGCATCAGTTCATCCAGTCACCTCAAACTTGATTCTTGTCAACAATCTCATTCACAGATAATACAGGTGAAGTGGGTTCCCCAAGACTCAGCTGTAAAGTATATTTCACCATCCTATAACTTTGTCTAAGTTCTTTCTACCCACACAGTTTTCTACAGGAGTTGAGTTCAACTCAAAGCACAGCAACCCAGTAGTGGTTCCCATCACCATGTCTAGGGCTAACATAGTATCCTATAGCTTCCTCCAGATTCCTCTCCTCATATATAGAAAAACTGTATTATCCTTTTTGTTTCAGTGCTATACTGGGGACTTGAACTCAGCTGTTTCTTCTTTACAATTCACAAGCCATTTGCAGAAGTACTTCCCTGGTCTGTAAATATGGTCTGCTTCTACTGAAAATCATTTCAGTTGCCTGCAGCTGACCACAGAAGGCAAAGTAGTCAAAGAAACTGATTAATTGCCTTTGTTTTAAGCATTCTTTCCTATCTACGTAATCTCCAAAGAATATGTATAGCAATTCTCTGTTTTYCTCCAGTTAATCAATAAAAACATTAAGTAGTGGATGACTGTGAATTAAAGCTTAAATTAAAGTACTTCATCAGAAATGTCTCATAAGTGAATTCTTGTTCACAATTCTATAAGAGTACTTACTCAGTGCTTCATTTAATGGAGCAATACTCTGAATCTACCACATATATGTTTCTTGGTCAAAGTAAAAGGAAACGTCAAGTCAGATATCCTACAGAAATCTATATCAAATTATTATCACTGAATATTTAATTTCATCAAAGATATGAAAAGAACCCAACACTAAAAAAGATGTGTTTTCATTCTGATATTCATTATATTGTTCTATAATTCTTAATTAAAGAAATTACAAGTTGTGCATTGCATTATTCTGCCAGRGACTAATGCCAAAGCTGACATCCTTATAGTTAAACTTTCACAGTATTACCTCAGTTGTAGCCTTCCTTTACACCTCTACAGTTTTTTCAGTGTTTCAAATAGCTCATGTGTTTTCTCTCTTCCCACTTGCAGATGTGGGAATCCTCACCTAGTGATTTATCAGCCTCCTGCCTTGCTCTAGAGCTGGAAATGTTTTCAGCACTGCACTTTGATAAGAATGTATCCTCCAGCTCTGTCCTGAATAAAAAGCAGGAATACCCATTGAACACTGCTTCCTTTATGTCATTAGTAGCAGCTAGAATAATATTTCCAACTACATAATGGGATGGACACTCACAGGTTTTCCTTGGTGCTATTACTCTTCTCTGGTTTGGCAAAGTGTTCTCCTTTCATTCTTTGGTTTCTTTCATAATTTTTGCCACAGTCCCTTGTCTAATACTATGCTTTGCTGCTGGTTTTCACTCTATTTCTCTTCCCTAAAGAAGAATTTTAATTTTCGTATTTGCCAACATTTCTCCTCCCTATTAGAATATTTTGCTTTATCAGCATTAGCATCTTATAATTCTAGAGTTRTGAAATCTTGGATAAGAGAGAAAACTTTTTTAAACACTTCCTGATTATGTCTTCTTTTTTAAACATTGTTTTTTACAGGTGAGTTACATTTCTTATTCTTGTCAATGCTGTGAAATTAACTCTCCTGAAATGTATGTGTGTAGCCACATACTAAATGAAAGAAAGAATGTATATTTGCTTCAAGGTAATTATTAGATTTCACCTCTAAAACTACTTGCTTTGTTTATGTCAAGATGAAAACCATGTAATTCCCTTTTGTTGGCTGCAAGATTCTTTTTTTTTTTAATGGTTACATCTTAATTTCAAAAATTCTGTCTATTTAAACAGACAATATGAGGGTTTGAGTAAAAGTGTTACATTTCTCCAGGATAAGGCAGGTTTTGGGGGATTTTTCTGGCATGAAATAGATACGAACAAACCAATCATTCAGTTTACAATGTGGACTGTGTACTACACACTGTGATTTTCCTGTCAGGCCATGGATTTAGTAGTATGAGCTTTTATTTTCGTATGCGACATAGAAACAGGTGGGTGAAGATCACCACCTCCTTTTCACTTTTGCTCACTAATCCATCTTAAGTGCATTATAACCCTTAGGTCTACCCTAAGGCTGGGTTTCCCGGACATTTTTTCCTTCTTCTGACAGAAAGTTTTTTTCTGGGAAGACTGRAGGGAAAGCAGGGCTTATGCATTTGTCTGGGATTTCCCTATGGCTGATAGCCCTAACTAGATGGACATCTCCAACTCAGCAGAAATTCATGGGGGGCTGACTATGTGCCTGTGCCTTTATTTATGGGAAGCAATCAGTACAGCTCCATAGCACTCTACAACAGTGCAGTCAGTCCAGGACTGCTAGGAAGTATTTGTCTTAGCAAAGTAGCCTGTGTACACATGGCCCTGAAATATCAAGGTGAGAACATCGCAAAAAGCAAGATTTGGTTGGACCAAAGGGTGTTGAGCCCAGTAGAGCATTTCTGACAGTAAAGGAAATCCAGGGAAAATAGCAAACAGAGCAACAAAAAGTGCTTTTTGCCCAGCAATCCTCCCTTGGTTCCAGCCATTAGAGACTTAGTAATTTACCAAATTAGAGGCCACACCTTTGGGTTTAATAACCCTTGCAGTAACTCTCTTCAGTGGATGAGCCTCACCAGTTTTTTAAATCCCCCTAGTCTTTTAGCATCCTGTGACAATGAATTTCACTGTTCTATTGTGAATGGTATGAAAAAGGTTTGTCTTGAATCTCCTACCTGACACTGTCATCTGATACTTTTATTTTTGAAATGCAAATGAAAATAATTCCCCTTCTAATGAACAAATTGTTTTATGCAGCTAAATTTCACACAGAACATGATTTTATATTCTCTCTCAGCTGAGTTTTTTCTAGTTTTTGTGCTTCATTATATGATTACTGTTCCATATCTCTTATCACTTCCGTTGCTTTCCTTTGYATTTTCCTTAGTTTTCCTGTGGATTTTGGTGGATGCAGGATCAGACCTAAATTCAAGATGGGAATGCACTATGCATTTTTTCAGTGATATGACAGAGATTAGTGTTTTATCTTGAGTGTCACAATTTTATTTTAAATAAATTTTAGTTTGATCCCCCTCTTTCTTTATCTCTTGATAAGATGTTCTTCTGACTCACCTGAAAAGCACGTCCCCTCTATTTAATTCTTTCCTTCCATGCACACAGGTCCTCTTTGTCCTTCCCATAACCAGCTTCACTTTTAGCTCTAACAACTGCACTGAGACAGAGCTAAAAGCAGTGGCTGGACTTGATTGACTGCAGCCAGAGTTGTCCTTTCTAGAAGCAGGATGCTTTCAGGATGCAGAGATGCTCGGGCTGGTTCTGGAGAGAAGTAGCACAGATCAGCACAGCGTTGCTCTCTGGGCTTTGTGCCACAGCTCTTTGCAATGGGATCCCCTTCACTCAGGATAAACCACTACCAAGAAGCCTGATTCAATAGAGCCTTTCTGATGTGGCTGTTGCCAAAGTGCGGCAGTATGCTTTGCATTCAGGTTTTGAAATATTTTACATTAAATCTCACCCCAGTGATTTTGGCTTACTCATGACCAAGACCACCATCGAGAAGAAGTGATCAGTAAGTGAAATACATGCCTGGAAAGYCTTGCATTATTAACCTCATGTACTGGGTAAATTGCAGGTCAGATAATTACATTCCACCCACCATAAATTCTCCCTATCRTTCCATGTGGATGTGTGTTGAGGGACAAAATCAGGCTGATGATTTAGGTGATTATTTTCTTAAACCTTAACCAAATGGATGAACCAGGTTGGGAAAGTAGTTATGTAAATTATTCACAAGTTCCATTATTTGGTATGAGGTTATACACATCRCATGCATTTTAGATCAAAGRCGCTTTAAAAAAAAWTAAAATTAGATAGGTATTGTTCTGGTTCCTACTAACTGATGAAACAGTTTCATTCATTCTGCAAGAGAAATTGTGTTTTCTCCTCCCTTTCAGATTTTTTTCTGCAAAAAATGTTCTCAAACTAGCTCTGTCAGTACCAATTTATGCTGTAACATATAGTGGATTTCCAGTTCTCAGGGACCTATGCTGACTCCCAATTGGTGCCTAATGCAATTATCATTCATTCTATTTGAATATTAGCATTAAAGAGGTGCAATTTTTTTTCATAACAGCTTTGCATATGTTCCACATTAACATTCCAGTGCTGCTCAGTAAAAAGAGTTGGCCATTTGCCCACTTTTTAAAGTAAATTTTTGGTTTACTATTTTTTAAATTTGGATTTTTAATTATAGTTAGCTCTTCATAAATAGTTTAGCAGAGCTGGAGAGAGTGTTAAGCACTGCATTTCTGAACCTTTCCTCCATAATAAGTAACTGTAACCTGGCCCTGACACCTCCAAAATCCAATATATTTTTGTAATTTCCCCTTCTTTGTTCTGGAGACTTAGGTTTTCTCCCTAAACTTGCTAAGGGGAAACATCCCTCTTAGCTTTGACCCTGGCAGCAAACCATCATCCTTCCTGTTTGACACCTCCCAACAAACCAGCTCGTGTCTTCAGCTGGACCTGTGGGCCATCAGCTGRAGAGCTGCAGGTACTATGTCATCAGAGAGCTATTCTTTGATGATGTGGTCAGCCTTCCTTCAGTTTCTAGTAAGCCAGTCTTGGCAGATTCATCTTGCCAGTGCGCCAGCTAATACAGCTGTAATTATAATTGAATCCACAAAGTTAGATTTAGTCTTCCAAGTCCATATATCACCCTTAGTTACTGCAGTTTTCTGCTACTTAAGAATATTTAATTTACAAACTACTGTTCACATTATATTTCCAGTGGATTTTGAGACGTGTGGAAGGGTGTTGGTTCACGTCAAGGTACAAAAACCCAAGTAACCACACWCATAAAAGAGAAAAAAGTAGGGCAGACAATATGAAAGGATATAAATGCCTTATGCTATAACAATATTTCAAATGAGCATACCACCATTCACAAGGGCACAGCTAAAACTGGGCATCAGTCCTTGGGAGTGTCAAGCCAGCTACCTCTGCACAATTCCAGCTCATTTCTCAGGATAAAAACTGCTCTTCCTAGGACTAACAGAGTGGTGTGAAAGCACAGTGCTATGTGGTGAGGAATCATATCTTGAAACTTTTCTCTGGGACACAAATGCTTTGCTGTGACCAACAAGGAAGTCTTAAAAGCCCTCAGTGATCCTGAAATGYTTTTTTGCCAATGTAACTCCCTTCAAGGTTTGCACTGAAATCGCTATTGAACAAACATGTTTCTCCTCACTCATAGTCTTCATCAGATCATAAGGGAATGAGTCTTGGTGCTGGTCTGCAACCCTTTCTTCCAAATCAGCTGGATGACTTCTCACCGTTTTTTTAATGATCCCTATTCCTTCAGTTTACTGTAGTGATATTGACCTTCTATGGGGAAATACTTTTCCAGTATCCAAAAATCAGCTAACCAGTATCAGTTTGTATATCTTSATTCTTAAGCTTTTAAAAACACTACTCATGCTGTGCACAGATATAGAGGTATAGCGCTATGTAATTTTTTATACTGTCTGTTGTCCCTGCCATTTTCCTAAAATTTGTCTTTTATCAAGATGTGTTCTCCAGATTTCTCCTGAGGAGGACTTTCCTTTCATAAATGTCTAGAAGGATTTTATTATTTTCCAGAGTAACAGAGACAATCAATCATAAAACAAGTTGATGTGAGGGGTGGTGATAGAGAAGAGAAAAAAAGTGCATAATATCTGAAAATCACCCTCAAAAATACCTTGTGCACAGAATTTAGAYTATTTGATTTCAGATATTTTGATATATCCTCTCATTGCAGCTGATGTGCCTCAAATTCCTATCTACTGCTGTGTTTTGCACACACAGCTTGGATATTATTTCTTATGATGTCCTGTGTCTGAGGACTTTGGTAAGAAGCCTTGTTATAATTCTTAATGAAAAATGAAGTTTAACAAAAGAGTAAATTTAACAAAACTATAAGCTTAAGTAAGTCAGAAGAAAAGTGGATATCAAAGTAATTACATGAGGATTATGGAATTCCATTTTTTTTCCCCATTATTTATGATTTCTTGTTGAAAATATTTTCTGCTTATCTCAAATGCTAGTAGTAAGAGTGACAGAAATCTTCAAAAAATTTTATAAAGAGTCAGGTGAATAGAAAGAGGAAAAGAATATGTTTATAAACAAACATCAGCTTTTTAAATTTTAGCACTCATAATTGAAACCGAAGGCAATTCCAGCACCAAATTGCYGGTGAAAAAAACATTTAAAAGAACGATAAATCTAGTTAATATAAAAAGATCAGAGATGGCATTACAGGACTTGTTTTACTGCTCTCTGAAATACTGAAAACACATTTCAGAAATTAGATCCTTTCTTTTAACAAAGGTAACAAACCATGAAGATCTTTCCTACTGCCAAGCTCACTCCAGGGGAACAGAACAGGTAATGTGCTCTGTGATGAAAAACTAAAATGACAGAAGGGGTTTTTGCCTATGAAAATAGAAGGTAAATAAACAGCTATACTGCAAGGCTTGTTGCTGGACTCTGAACTAGTAATTTCACAAGCAGCTAGAATGAGTTTCTTTAGAATAACCTACTAGCTTCCAGCATTCCATTAATAAATATATTTTATTCTGTATATTAATTATTAGATTGGATATGAACCAAAATGTTTCATTTAAAGGATCTGTAAAACAGTTTMATTGTAATGGTTTAAACAATATTGTAGGCACCAATGCAGGTAGCTGATACAAGTGGGAGAGGAGAAAAATAAGACTTCCTGAGCTGCTCCTCTTTCCTAGTTCAGCATCTCAAATTCTTGAAGACAGTTTTGAAAAGTTCCTAGAGACAGTTGCTGAGTTAGTGGGTCATTACAATGTAAATTTGCAAGTTTAATAATAGGTATGGAAGGAAAAAAGTAGTGTTAGATTCAGGAACTGAGKCACACAGAGGAATGGAGCTTCAGTCCCTACATCTGAGAAGAATAATGTGGAGGCATGAAGCTGCTGGGATTTCCTGTCATCCTTTGCTCTCCCACTCCTAATCCCCCGAACTGTTTTGATTTTGACACGAACCTGATTCTAGCATGTTCTTTCCATCAGTCTAAAGGACCGTGACAACACCCAAATTTTAAAACGGTAACCTCAGGCACATTTTTCTCTCACATCACTCTCTGCATGTTACACTGCTCCTTGGCACGTTCTCCATGCTGCAAATTCATGAGGGACTACAGATGAAAGTCCCAGAGGGGCTGGGGATCTCCTTCAGTGTGAACTGCAGCTCTGAAATGTCCCACTGGCCACCTCAGTAACTGCAAAGAGATTGGGCTGGAAGTGAGGGTCTCAGGCTAACTGTTTTGCTTTGAGATAACTCAGAAAGCAAAGGACATGTTTGTAACTACTCAGTATCAACCATCAGCAAAAGACCATCTTTGCATTCTATGGTCTCGCAACAGCTTGTGAAGCTCTCTGCTGACTGATCTATCTCTAAAAAGTTTTCATTATCAATTTTGTGTACAATCTGATTCTCCATTGTCATCAGTTTTTCCATTCTATATAATGCTTCAGCTGTGCAGACATTTGCAGATTTGCAGTTTTAGAGCTAATACAAGCACATTTCAAATAGTAAGAGATTTTCATCTTTCCTGCTTTAAACTCTCATTCAACTGTGTCAGATACCAAGCTGTTGTTCTGAAGATTTTTCTTTAACATGTGTGTGACTTACTTGCTCTAGCTTTGTAAGAGATGAAGTGCACTTATAAACCTCAATACCTGAGCAACTGTAATGTCTTAGCAATTTCATAATGAAATTCATATGGAATTTAGCAACCCAAGCCAGATTTGTGTCAGAATCTTTAACATGTTCCAGTTGCATGAAATACTAATTAAAGGCACTCATTGTTAACTGATATAAATAGTCCCCACTTAGCCCATTATAGGTATGGGTTGTAAAACAAACAATTATGTGACAGATGATACATGTTAACACAGAGAAATTCTGTAATGACATTTCTGTAACACTGTAACCTCTTCAACCACCATGTGTTCCACATTACAGGCTAAAGGGGGTGCTGATTGCAAAGGTGACGTACTTTCCAGTTTGTGACTTTTCTTCTAAGAATAGAAATGCCTTAGAGCACCTCCGAATGATTTACATTACAAATTTAGTTCAGGCAATGAAATCATTAATGCAAGCTTGATTTTAACTGCTGCATRTGTTTGCTATTCCATGCACCAGTGCCAAACAGTTGACTGTGCCTGCCCACCAAACACCGCCCTACCCAGAAACTGCCTTGGTAATCCAAGCAAACGATTGTTTCCTATTTACCATTTCTTTCATCCAATACCCATTTTCCCATCACTCTGTGTTATGAATAAAGTGATTTGGACCAAACAGGAAAGGGACTTCGGAATGTTTGTTTTTGTTTTTGTTTTTTTTTTTAATATGTCATCAAAACTTCAAGCTAATCATGGAATAGAAGCAATCTCCTGGCATTTGGATAAGATACAGAAATTATTCAATTAGTAAAAAATGGTTTCTGCCTTTCCACTAGCCAACATACTCCTGTAACATTAGAAGCAGGTGGCCTCCTTACTCAAAGCACAAACAYGCAGAAGTTGCCTAGTGCATTTGCCCTGCCAAAAAATATGTATTTTCACATCTGTGAATTTACAATCCTGTGTTTAACCCTTGCAACTACAGAGTTTCTAAAGCAGCAGAAGAAGAAATGACCAAGGTACAGGTGTTTCCAAGGAGACAGCAAATGAAGGAAAGGCGACCGCAAGCCATGTACAGTACTAAGAGTTATTTCAGCCATGACTTTCAAAAGGGACTGCTGAAGATARGCACAGGGTAACTGAGCTTCTTTTTAAAAAAAGCAAGACCCTTATACTCATGTAAATGCTTGTTTAGGACTCATTTTGACATCTACTTTTAAAAAATTTTGGCCTTAGTGAATAAGACAAAACTACTTGTTAGCAGATATTTGTCTCCAAAACACTTTCTCAGAGATATATATTTCACCAGGACCAATCCACCCTGAGCTATAACATGTACAAGACAAAACCAAACTTTTGCTAGGATTATGATGATTGATTTGCTGCTGAAAGAGAAAAAGTTAAAGCATGAGAGAATGGATGATGCAAAACTTAAGTGTTAATGGAAATAACCTTGTCTTACATCAYAGCTAGAAATTGGCCTGGATGGAAACTCTGGAGCTCTTCAGACTTGTCCTTGGAGGCACTTTTTATCTAGGTCTGGATCCAAACTTCTTGACTTGGAGTTATTATCTGATAAAGTGTGGAAAGGCCTTTGTGACACCTCACCCACACAGTGAGTTGAGGGTTTTCCAAGTCCGCTGGGTTGTCCTCTCTGATGGTTCAGACTCCACCCATTCAGTTCAAGAAGAGATTAAAAAATAACATCTGATTTTATGTCCAACAACTCAAAATTAAGACAAACTAAGACAAAGCCTGTGAAAGAACTGAAATCTCTGTATGTAAAGTCAATACCTAAAGACGTCTAAGCATTCTGGAAAGATCATAACACTAATATCTCTGTGGATAATTAAAAAAAAAAAAAAAAGAGTAGGACTGTTAATACCATTTTAACCCCTGCTTAATCTTGCCAACCTCAAGCATCACCTGTAATTTTACCTAGCATTCAGTGGTCTTATCCCAGAATACACATTTGTTTCTGGAACATTTGAAGCCATTTGGATAGGACATTTGGATGATATTATTATCCAAAAATGGGGATGTTCTCACTCTTTGGACTTTTTCCTAACCCTTTTTTTGGTTTTTAGAACACAAAAATGATTTACCCTAGAAATGTCAAACTTGATTCAATGCTTGCTTGGCGAAGAGACATGCCTTTGGAGCCTGTTAGAGGGCTTAGGTGGGTAATTGTAAAGTTATTGTTAGTTTTTTCCACGCTCATGGCATCGAGTACATAGCCAGCTCATGTTAATAAATACCTGTTGGGTACATGTGTGGCTTATAAAGGCTTGATTCAAAGCCCACRGAAGTCAATGAAAAGAGTTCTCTGGCTATAAACAGGCTTGGAGTCAGGCTGTAAATATAAATGACAGGATGGAAGAGAATCTGTCATGGAGAAAGTAGACTGGGAGAATCACATCTCCCACAACCCWTAGAGTCTTCACGGGCAGACAGAGAGTAGAGAGGGTGGGAAGACACTCATTGTCTGTGGACATCATGTACTGTAGGGGCCCCAGAATGGAAAACTGAATGGAATTTTGAGAAAGGGGAAATTCTAGGGTCATAGTGGGGTTAAAATTATTTTAATTATGACAGCTAATGCGGATTAAATATACCTGATTTTCTGCACCATTGGAGAAAAAAAAGGAAAGGAAGAAAGGAACAAAGAAAGAAAGAATATGAAATCTATATAAAGTTTTATCATTATATGACTAATACGAAGATGTTCAATTGCTCTTGAGCAATACAGGTGAATTTCCCAAGCTGGAACTATCTCATATGAGTGCACATGCTGATGTGGGGACTGTTGAATAATTGCAACACCCATCCATGGAAGGAAATGAGCTGCAGCAGCACGTCACCCTCCAACCCAGCTGCCTGCCTAGCCCAGCCTCATCCTGCCTAGCGCTGGAGTCTCGAGACCTCCTGTCATCACCTGCCTGAGAACTATTCCCAGGGTCTCCTTCCTTCAGCTCTTGGAGGCATTCCTATGCATCTCATGGGTCCTGGATTCTGGTAGGCAGCTGGGAGGGTCAGGAAGCTAACATGCCCATTCCTGACAATACACATTTGCTCTACTTCCAGGAACTAGGCAAGTGTCTGCTGAATGAGGCTGTGAACTATTTCCACTGCAAAGTAAAAATCCTTCACATCCCATCTGTTTTTGGACAAAGCAGGAACACTTGCACGGAGCCTGTGTATAAAGTCTAGCTCTTTGCGTATTTGCCAAAAAGTGTGCATGTCTACTTATGGCTTAACACATACAAAAAGTCTGCAATACCTCCCATTACATTTGATTTCTTCATTTATTTACTTATTCTCTCTCCATTTTTGAATACTTCTTTTAAAGCGGGAAGACCTGCATAATGATTTGCCTGAGCAAGTTTTTGTTTTGCTGTGAGAGTGTGAAGTCCAGCAGTAGCTAGTTGGTAGTTTGCCACTCAAAGTTGAAAGTTCAACAGCCACCTGTGTCACATTTCTCCCTTTTTTGGAATGAAAGGGGGCTATAGGAAAGGTGTGTTAGCTTTTTCTTTTTTGGTAGGACTAAATATGGAAGGGAGCGTTGCCTGTGAGAAACTTATTTCCTCATGTAGTGAAGTAGCCAGCTGGCAGCCAGATGGCATCAASCCACTAAGAGGTTAAAGGTCATTGGACAACTGTGTGGGATTTGTTTCTCACTCGATGTGTTTGGTTTTAAAATCATTTATTTCTGGAGTAAGTCATAGATATGGAAAGGGTTTTACCTAGGGGACGTTTGTTTCCCGATCCAGTTGAAACCACAAACAGACAGAAAGCTGGTCACCGGCCAAAGTGAAAGGCCAAAGGCAAATTGTCCCATATTTATCCTTTACTGGGTCAAAACTCAAAAGCTGGACACTGATGGCAGTTCATAAATATTTCACTGCTCCAATCAACAAATGAGATAGAAGGACATCGCATGTCAAGAAACTTGTTGACTCTTGCAGAGCAGATAGCCAGCTGGCACGAGCACTGCTATTGCCCTGTCTCAGAGCTGAAAGGCCAGAGTCAAATGGTACCAGATTTGTTCCTGCTTTAGCTAAAATAACACAGGAATCATGTTTATGTTTTGATCTTGCTGTGGTGTGTCCTGTGATCCTCACTGGCCGTGTGATCCTCAYCTATTATTAACAGGAGACTGAAATCCCCAGAGAGAAATTCTGTCTAAAGGTTTATAATATCTGTTTCATTCAAGCTTCCCATTCATGTCATATTTTATCCTCTTTTGTATTTGCAAGTGCTTTGGGAGTCATCAAGAGATGCTTGTAACATAGCGTGTGGGATCTGATCCCATCCTCACAGCTCTGGAGAACTGTGGGTCAGGTTCTTTTTAAGTATCAACAAGCAAAAAGCCACTGAGATCAGTGGAAACAAACTCTTGTGTATTGTGCAGGTAAGATTTGCATACTACCAGCAAATTTTCCATCCTTACACTGGAGCAGTGGGCCAGGCTTTTTATTTTGAAATAGTCTATGCATGCCTGTGACACCTCCTCTTAAATATCTGGAAGGGTTAACACTTCAAACTTCTGCCTCTTGTTTGGAATGGGAGATAAATGGCCAAGACAGAATCAGCTATATGCTTTCCATGGAACATGCCAACAGACAACGTCCTGGCTCCTGGTCCTTGGGGTGGCTCACTGCCCAGCATCCCTAGTGATCCAGAAACACACTGTTTTCACAATACCTGAAGTAGCACAGTTAAATTTAGATTCTGATCAGCCTGGCAGCCTGCCCACATAAAAATAAAGGGTTACAAGCATGCGAGTGGGTCCCTCGTCATCAGCACTGGCTGCTGGAAGGCAGTTCTCCTTCCAGATAGAACAAATACTCTGAGGAGGTGGGTTGAGTAAGGCTGTGGGTTTTCAGTTACCCATGCAAAGGAGCATGACAGAACAGATTTCCTTGGCCTCACACGTGCTTTATAACCCTGTTCCAGGGCAACCCAGACAGTGGCAGAAGGAACTTCCAAAGACTCTGTGGTGGTCCAGTATGGTGTAACCTAAGAAGTCATGCTCTTCAGCTCTCTGCTCCTGCTCTCTGCCCAGAGGTTTCCTCCCCAGCAGCAGTGGTGGCAACAGAACAGTCAGAGTGTTTGGTTCCCCAGCAACTGCAGTTGACTGTCTGGTATATCAATTTGAGTCACAGTCGAGTTCAGTTTGTGTTAATGAGCCTGATGATCTGTGAACTCCGCTAGCGTGGAGCGGCTGTGCTGCTGCTGCTGCTGCTGGGGAGGGAGCAGCCCCTGGCAGTGCTGAAGGTAGGCAGGTAGGACAGGAGAGGTCAAACATGACTTGATGGATGGGACATAGCTCTCTCAGACTTCATCAGGGTCCTGCTTACTGAGAGCAAACGCAGAGAAAGCAAACAGAAGGGAGATGTGAGGACTCCTGTTCTTGCTGGCCAGAAAAGATGTATGGAAGCATACTTGGGAATAAACTGATTCACACAGAGGGTGAAGTAAAGGAGAGAAGAAGAGAATGTTGTGTAGAAAGCTGTAATCCACTTTTGTCAGTTCCTGTTCTCTTGTCTATTCTCAGCACAGCATATATCACCTTTCAGTTTATTTTACCTTAAACTTTTTGAAACTTTTTTTTAACCACAAGCTTTGAAATGGACAAAATGCTATGTGTCCTCTCAATTCTGACCTGTAAATTCCCCATCTGATCTGGCTTTGTAAGTATCCTAGCTGTAAAGTAGTATCTCCAATTTTTAATGTCTTATTGACCCAGAAGATGTGACTTGATTAATCTCCAGGGCCAAGAAGGAGCACATCTATTGAAGGCTTAATGAGTCTGCTCTATCTGTAATGTCAGATCAGTTATGAAACTCAGACTTTCAACAGATACAAAGATCAAAATACTGATATATTAATGCAAACTACAGCAGCTAATCTTCCTCTCAGAGGTCAATTGGAGTCAGGTCTTTGTCTAAACAAAGGACAAGAACAACTACAGAGCATAACAGAAGTGGGACACTTAAGTAGCTCAGTCCCTACAGATATGTAGGACAAGTACATTTATTGATTCATGGGTTGATCTCCCCACTTCAGAAAAATATTTGTGTTTCTTGAATTTCTTTGCACTCGATATTAAATTTTTCATCAGAGAAATGTAGTAAAAGCTTCTTTCTGTGACAGGTACTACACATAACTGTGATAAATCAGTAAATATAAGGACTTCCTGAGAACAGGAAGCAATACTACTGGAGTGTCTGGTAGAGACTCAAGTGTTAGCACAGGATTTATATTTATGAGTTGCCACAAATTATTCTGAACAAAAACACTAGACACAACCTCTGTGGTCCCTGAAACTCCATCAGCTCTGGGACTGCACTGAGACATAGACTTGGACGGCAATCCAGGAATAAAAATTGTGGCTTGGATGTCTACATACCAAGAAGGACCAACTTTTGTGTATCTGTGAGTGAATGGTGTGCATTTTACTTGTCTGTGTCTTCCTCACACGCTCTGCTATCTCTGTCAGCTTCCTCACTCTATCCCCTGGCATGAATTCACAGCACGCTTTCATGTCACTTAAATAGCCAAAAGATGATATTACATTTTTGGTCGAACTTCTTTTCATAAATAGGAACATGAACTTCTCTTTTATAGATTGGAACCCACAGTTGCAAACAAAAAGACTGTATGCTACCTGAACTTTAGTTACTAACCAGTTAAAAATAGATATTTGTTCTTTCTGCATCTACTTAAGTTTTCTCTCTATTAGCTAATGTGTATTGATGGAATCTCGTCAGCCCTTTCATGACCATTTAGAGATGTGTTCTTGCCAAAAGTGTTAAACTACAGTCTTGCTCTCCAAACTGATGTATAGCTGAGCTAAAAATGTCATGTGTTGGCTTTGAAACAAAGCAAAAATAAAATGGAGTTTTGCTGCTGCATTCATTTCAGATCTCAGGATAACTTGCATCAAGGGTATAGGCCAGATTCTTAGCACATTGAAAGCTGCATAGGTCCACTGAATCCCATGAAGCTACGTTGATTTACAGCAGCTGAGAATCTGGCCTAAAAGGCCCAGGGCTATATATCTGTCTTATGTTGTGTTAAAGTCCCTTGACCTCTTGCTTGATTGCCTTGCTCCAGTGTGTGATGCTAGTGTAGGTAAATTATACCTCTGCTGGCCACTAAGCTTGCTGTTCTAGCAACATTAATAACCTCAAGGCTTCCAATTTTCTTACCAATGCTTACTAGACCTCCTGTTCAAGCCTCTGGGGCTGCTCTGACAATAATCCCAATATATATTGTTTTGAATGAAAATAAACTTTATTGCAACTTGTGCTGGAGGCAGACCCATGAGCCTGTGCTCTAGAATGCCTACGAGGCAGCTGTGTAATCATTAGCAATTCTATAGGGAACAGCACCAGGATCAGTTCAGAAGGGTTCTTCATCCAGCTGGGACTATAATTTACAATACCACCATCGCTACAATAACAAGGTAGCAGAGGGAAAACACTCTGGAAGGGGTGGCAGTGAAATTCAGCCACCGCAAGGTGTGGTCTTTGGGGCGAAACTTTTAATTGGCAGAAGGTTCACCAACTGTTCTGGTAACCTCAGACTTTCACCTTTCATTAAATCCAAATCTACAACCAAAATGAGCTTGAAAAAGCATCCACATAGAAAGGGCTAGGCAGAAATGTCTCATCTTTCCATGCAGAACCAGAGAGATTTTTGTGTCCTGGGCCTCTTTCTCCTGCTCTTCTGCCCTACTATTCTACTTACTTCACCAAATTGGACTAGCAGTTCTCCATCCTGCACAGCCAAAGCAGTAGAAGCACTAGCAACATATCAGGTTTTGTTTCTGTTTGGCATCCAGCTCACCCTACCTTTTCCTTTCTTTATTTTTATATAGCACATCTGATTTAGATTTGTAAAGTTTTATTGTAATTAGAGTCAACTCACACAGGTCACTACTGGCCACTTTTATAAAAAACTAAGTTATAGACCAATTTTACAACCAAATCCATAATGTTGAAGAGGCYCAAATTTGAGTTTGAAATCTCACGTGATCACATGGGGTAGTAGATGTAGCAGACTGGATGAACACAACCCACAGAGCAGGACTTTCTGCAAATGTGCTATCTGCATTAACTGTTATTCTAACCCTTGCCCCCATTTGGGCAGATAATTAGATGAAAAAAATTTTCACTTTTGAAAACTGTGAGCCCTTTCACCCCTCTGTCTTCCTAAAAGTCTCCTGAATGTCTTAACAGAGTACAGCAAGGGCAAAGACTGCGGGGTTTGAATGAAGGGCTGCTGCTTTTAATCAAAGGTTGAAACAGCATAACTTGCTTTTCATATTATTCATCTTTTGCTGTTGTTGCTGTTGTTTTTGTTAAAAAATTGTCCACAAGCTCCTGAACTCTCCTGTGACCCCTAGAGCAGTTATGACCCTTAGTGTGCAGAGCACTGCCAACATCCAGGAAAAGTCAAGACAGAAAAGGGAACACACACATATGCAGTTCAAGTCTTAAGACCTGTATAAAATGTCTTGAAAATGTCACCCAGCTCTGCCACCACCACCACATATCCTTACTTAGATGACAAATTTTAGCTGTCTCTCTGTTGGTTTCATGCCTTGACAGCACACAATGGTGAGCAGCASTGGTTAGGAGCTCCAAAATGATCCTCAGAGCATTGCCACCTCTGACAGCAGAAGGCAGCATGTCCTGCCTTGGTTACTAACACAATTAACAGCACTACAGTCTTGGCTTGTTTCAAAAGTCCCATACAGCACTTCAGGAGATGGTTACAAAAAATTCTGGAGAGGCCTCTGCCTTGTAGGCCTCTGCAGTTGGGGATTATCTGCTCTGATGGTAAAAATGTCAGGTAGAGTAACACTGGAATGCTTTATTCAGTTGTTGAGAGCCTCAATGAATAGAACATACTCCTAGCTTCTCCCTAGCAACAGAAATGGAGGTAGAAAAGGAGCCCACACTAAAAATAAATGCATTGCTAGACAAAACAAGATTTCCAGAAGAACATTCAGTAAAGGTATATCTAAATAATTTATTTTAATTAACTTAATCGAAGTTTGTTTCTCATCTGCTTCATCTCTTGTTCATGTTGCTGCATTGAACTGGTTTTCTGGTTTCCTCAGTTTATTGAATTAGCTCAGTTACATCTCAGATTTTGTGCATTTGCCTGGTTTCTGACTCGGTCTCACAAGGTTGGTGGTACTCACATGCTTTGTAAAGCACTGAGACAGCTGACTGAACATGTGCCAGGGCAATGAGAACTTGGGATACAGAATTACAAGTCTAAGTGCTGCTGGTCTTGTTCTGCCCTGACTTGTCCATTGGCTTTGCCACAGCCACTTGACCACTCCGAGTTTCAGTTTACCCAGCTGAAAAAAGAAATTCTGGGTTTGGGTTTATTTTCTTAGATAAATAAACAAACAAAACAAACCAATAGCAAAACCCCAAAACAAAACTCAAAAACAGTTCTAGATCAACCTGAAGCTTTGGGCTTCAGTGAATAGATTGGTGAAAATCTACAACTCATTGATGTTGGAGAACCTCAGATTTAATCATGATCATGTCTCCAGCTTTAAAACCATAGGCCAGACTTACTTTTGATACTGGAAATAGAATTAACTAGRTCATCAAGAGACCACGGTAAAGGACATTGACAACCATATATCACAATGGGTTTGCATTTGTCAATGTAATTAAATGCCAAAATGTAACTGAATGTCAATTATTAACCTTCACAAGCTTTTGCTAGTACCAAGGTCACAATGAAGATGGTTGAAAATTTCTCAGGTACAGAGGAATTCCTCAAAAGCCAGAGGTTTTCTTGTCAATTTTAAAGTCTTAAGCAAACTCTTCAGGAACAAGTAAACAGTTTCCATACAGATCTTCTCATCATACTTCTTTGGAAACGCATCATCCTCAGAAAATGCAGGCAAACCAACAAACTGAATTCATGACTAAAACACTCTCATCAGCCTTGAGGGGATCCACGGGGAAATGTGATGTCCCAGCTYGTAAAAGAAAATATCCAGGCAATGCCATTTCCAGGCAATGTCAGAACAAAAACGTTGAACACACAAGATTTTACTTAGTTCACACCACGTTGATCATTGCTAACTGATCAAGAGAAGATACAAGTAAATCTTATATTGTACTGATTACTTCAGTTCTAATTCTGTTTGTGATAAGGATTTGAAAACTGATGCGGAGCTCATTATCATGTTAAAAATAGCACTTTCTAGTCCAGGCAAAGCTTGGAGAAATGCTTTGCCAACTAATGGAAAAGCAGCTTACAGGATTTGAATTATGAAATCAATGTGTACTTGGCCCTACAGAGTTTCTTCATTTCTCACATAAGTTTTTCATTAGCCCAAATTTTTTCCTRGTTGTGTCTTATTTGATTTTTATGGCCTGGGGTCTACTCACACATAAAATGGGAAGTGATAKAGTCTTACTTTTGTCTGCTGAAATGTGAGATAAGGTACTGTTTGGTGAGTTTGTCTTTAGTGTTGCTTGGATTTTGAAGTTATTTTCCTACAGTTTCTGCCTTGACATGCAGTTAGCAAACTTCCCAAACAAGGTGCTTACATCCGGTGCACAGGTTTCTAAATCGGATCAGTTTATGCATCCATGTATGTCATGAAGAATATAAATAGAGTAACACAAATGAAACTGTGTAGTAGCCTGAAATGCAGCCAGATGAAACCTCCAAGAGGACAACCTTTCATTTTCCCATTTCCCAGGAACAGGCCAGTCATCTGACATGGTGGGCTGGTATTCAGGTGGGTAATCACTGTAATCATGGCTAGCTATAGCAACCACTGGTTTCCCCAACACTCTGTTTAGAAAATTTGTCTTGGACAATGTCTGTATTTTGTTTTTTCTTGAAAATGCAAGGACACAACGAAGAACTGATCAGCATCTCTCTGGCTAACTGACTGATTCTAAGGCTAATCAAACTCTATGGTTTCTGAGATAAARTCTTCAAGGTAGGTCCAATTTGCATTGCTGAAGCCTTTAGACAGAATCACAGTGCAGAATCACGTTTGAAATAGAAATCCTACACCTACATATTTTTGTCTTTAAAATTTGGCGATTACAAGTACCATGACACTGCATGGTTTGTCTCTTTCCACTTCATTTTATCAATCTGTCGTCTATCAGCCTCTAATCTTAGTCATGCACCTGCTTGAATAATTTTCTAAATAATTTTCTAAAATCTCCCTGGTAAGAAAACAATCCTGTCTGGGGACTCCTTTGCTCCCTTACGTGGAAGCTCACGGGTTCTCCAGAAACCCCGGCATTCATCTGTTAACTCTTAGCTATTGTCTCTTAGCTAAACCTGCTGCTTCTTGGATCAGATTCCTGTCTGTGCAAGTACTTTTCTCATTGCCCAGTCAGTGTGAATTCAGGCAGTTTAGTTTAAACAATAGTGGGAAAGAGCTAAAAAGGTCTGTTTTCACCAGTGTCAGCTGCAAGTGGTAACCTTTTCTACTGCCTGGCACCTGTCTGTACAAGTGGGTCTGTACCTTTTATTCCACTATCTCTGATCTAGCCTTCCACGTTCATGGCAAACATCGATCTTAGGACAACCACAACATTTGAGACAGATGCTCACTAATGAGCAGACTGTTGTAACCCACACTGAAAAGAGACACAGAGGGGCACCCACCCCAGCAGTGACTGGACTCTGCTGGAAAGGGTAGGTAACCAGGGTYTGACTCTGTAAATGTGTGTGATCCACCCTACTTTGCATCTCTCATSACCTCAGCTAATCTGTTTGATTCAACACTACAATCCAGCGCTCACTGTGACAGTCAGTGATCTGAACTCAAGGCAGTTAAAAAAGTGATAGCTCTTTCCCAGCTGAGATTAGTCACTTGGAATGGGATTAATCTTAACTGATGTAAATGTCTACACCTCAGSTCCCCTCTCTTTGTAGACAATGAATAGTGTTTTTTAGGTTACCCTAATCTCAGTGTCATGGTGACACCTAGAACAGATCCTGTGGATCACACCCCACACCATAAATGTCTGCAGTGAAGGAAGATCGATTTGTCTTTCCTAATGTAAATACCTTTTCATCTTTTGTTGCACCAATAATTTTAGCTTTATGATAGTGTATTATGATGAAAAGAATAGCAATAACTAAGTCTGGGTCACAGGTGTAAGACAGGACTTCCGTGGARATGTTGTATGGTTCTGAAGACGTTGAGTGTTTTCCCATGAGCAGAGTGAAGAAAAGAGGGAACTGTGGTAAGGCACAAGAAGGATATCTGAATGCTCCCTGCAAAGTGAGCTATTTATCAGACTACGAAGAAGAACAATTAGTGCACATACGGTAATCTGCAGCTYTGCAATTCATCTTGCTTAGATCAAGGCATCACTCCAGTTGGTTTGGAGGACTTTGTTGTTGCCAAACTGGGGACACCAGCTGAGCAACTCCACAGTGAAGACATAACCTTAATAAGTGAGATTTTTGCTGCTGTAACCACATCCCATTTTTTTCCCTACTTTTTGTTATCATCTGTCTTGAATCATTTCCTTGTGGGGAACTTCAGCTACCAGTGCTAATGGTATTACATATAAGAACTGCCATTGACGCCAACACAAAGGAGAACAAATACTTTTTTGTTAAAATATAAAAATTCCCTGCTCTATTTGAGCAGGGCTATATTTGAAATTTATCTTAGTCATTCTGTAACAAAAGTGACCTTGTGCACGTGTTTACCTTTAACAGAAAGCAAAAACTAACATATTTGGAACCTCCAGCACTATTTGTAGTAAGGAGACAAGGTAGAAAAGCAGAGTAAAGTTAACCCTGACACCAGGATTAACAATGAAACACAGTTGTCAAGTGCTGTTTACTCATTTCAACATCTGGAAGGGTTTGCGAGAGTTAAAAAAAGAAAAGGCTTGTGTCTGATTTGCACTCTGCCCCATTTTCGCTCACATAGTCRTTTACACAGTTTTAGTTTACATGGTTCCTTGTTGGCTCAATTAGGTTTCTGAGAAGTTTGCTTTTTTTGAGCCCATGTGGGGGCTTTGTCTAGCAAGAACTTCACAAAACATTCTGCACCCTAAACCCATTGCTTTCCTTCATCACATGGCAAAGGATGACATCCAGCATGAGTTAATCCAGCATCACAGGTTATTTCTCCATAGCACGCCTCTTGCCAAAACAGCCCGTTCTTTACACAAGACAAGACTAAAGAAGGAAAGAAATGTGTCCTAGCAAACACTGAGATGAATTCCTGACTGCAAAATTGGAAACAAAATATGAAATATGAAAACAGAAACTTAAAATATATCTGATTCCAACGTTCCTTTTTAGCTGTTCCAGTATCTTGGTTACAATGTGTGCAAAGGTCTGGCAGTRTAATGCCTCTCCCTCTCTCTTCCCTTGTTTCCCCTTTTTCTTTCTTCAAAGCCTGGCCTCACCTTGGAAAGTTTGTTGAGCTTACATTTTCCTTTTCACTGCAGCTTGAGATTCTGCTTGCCTCTTCTCTCTCCCTTGGCCTGGTGCACGTTTGCATTCAATGTATGAAGTGAGCTCTTCCTCTCCCACTGGGAGTTTTTTTGAGAGTACCTGCCTGTTTTAGTCTTAAGACACTGCCTTCATTTGGAATTCATATTTTCTTTCTGGGTTCTTTCTTTTGGGGTTATCCTATTATTTTATAAGTCATTTGTTAAACTGAAATTTTCTGTTGTACATGTTCTCMATTATTAGAACTTGCTATGTCCCTTCTCCTCTTCATGCCCTCAAGGAAACATCCTAGCTAAGTCATCCCCTCCTCAGTCATTGAGGATGGGATGAGATGAAGGAAAGAAAGAAGATAGGGGAGAAAAGGATGAAGGATGTGGTGCATTTTTCTTTGATTTTCTCCCCCATCAATTACACGGTCTTTTTCACACTGGTTTCCCATCAATTTTAGGTAGCAAACACTTCTAGGAAGCTGACTATCTGAATTGTCTCATTTATTCTTGTGTGTTTCTTTATGTGGGTAACAGTTCACTGACCTGATGGGGTCAGATTGTGCTGTGGGTGCTCTTCCTGCTAGAGGTCAGGGCTGTGTTTTCCTTGAGGTGCAAGAGCTTCCCCTTTCATGTCATTTCATAATCCATACTGCTCATTATAGTGAGAGAATGCAGCACACGACTTGTCATTCACTCTTTTCCCTGCTACTGTTTTACTGGGCAACCCTTAAGACTACTCTTGACCTTTTTATTCCTTAGTTCAACCTAAAAGTCTTTTAAGTCAATATAACTAGTGGTTTAAGCCTGCTTGTGATCCGCTTCTTCGTGATACCTGCAGTGTTGTCGTGTTTGAGCTTGGGATATGCTTTGAGACTCTGAAGAGCTAAATTTGGACAGAACTTTTCTGAAATTTTATGTGAGAATGATACATGCAAGAAAAACTTTGAAACTACTACTAACTGTTAGCAAAAAGTATGTTTTGCTCTGCAATTCCCTTACAAACCTGACCACTTGAGAAGATATCTCCTGGAGGAAAAACACTSTGAGATTGTATACTGCTTGTTCACCATGCTTTTTTTTTTTTAATCTGAGGTATAATTTGTTCCTATTTTGGTATTGAAGTCAAAAACATCTTAAACTTCTGAACTGCATCCAAGGAGAAGGATGATAAGAAAAAAATTACAAAGTTAAATGACATTCTCATTCATCTAGAAAAGGTGGTGGTTTTTTTTTTAATTGAGCTCTTAGTACAATAATGAAGAGCCAGAGGCTGCCCAAAGGTGTAACAGAAAAAACCCCAACAAACTAGTCAGTTTAGTGGGGTTACAGTTCATGGATAGATCACCAGAACTGTTATCAGCAGTGACAGTTTAGTCCACCATCCCTGAAAAATTCAGCTAAGATGACAAGGGATGTGATTCACTGGAATGAATGAAAATACACTAATAAACTATAGCTGACTTGAAACTATGCAAAATCTGTGTGTGCATGCAAATTCTTTCATCTTTATAATCCCATTTCACTCGAGCAAGGCTTTGTTCTCTCTTTATTTGTTTTTAATCTTTATTTGTACTGTTTCTTATGCCCATGGCAGTGCAAAACTAAAAACTTCATTCCATGTCATACCCCTCTAGCATGACATAAGTTTGCTGGCAGGATGGGAAAGCTGATACTAATACACAGCCTTGCTTAGTGTAGAGCAGAAGTTTTGAGCCTCCTAAAGTGGTGCACAACAGCAGCAGTTGCCAGGTCTGTCGAAGTGGAGTCATTCAGTAGAGCTGCAGACAGATCCTTCAGATAAGTATTTGAGTGCAGAAACATCTTGGCTTTCCAACCTCTGCCAGAAACCAGCTGTTTTCAAGGTCTGCTCTCCTGCCTGAGAACGTGGGACCAGGATCAGGAGGCAAAAAGTCTCTGTCAATTAAAAGCTTGCTGAAGTGAAACATGCCAGAGGTGAATGTACATTAAGCAGATGAGATGGGTTTGGATGAGTGCAGTTGGTGGTACCTGGCAGACAGGTGAGCAGGTTGGTGTAGGGGTAGAGCTGGGTTCCCAGTGTGTTAAAGATCTGCAAGTTCAACTGTTTGTATGGAAGAAACAACAGAGAAAATATGGAAATATGTCTTCTAGTGGCCATGTAGGCTGCATCTGGAAGCTATTGTTCTCTCTTGTGTTGCTTCTTGTCACCAACAGTGGTGTTCCTGGAGCACAGGATTCCTCTCACCTAATTTTAATATCCATAGGTCAGAATTATGTGAAAATCTCGAATTTAATTTTGTGGAGGGCTGGGTCACCGTTTTATTCTGTTTCTTTCTGGGTGGGTTCACAGCTACAAGTTTTGCTTGTGTTTCAGGTCCAAATAAACTCAAAATCTCARAATGAAACACAGTCAAAACTGCCAAATTTTGTCTGGTTCATTGTCAAAATCATGTGAGAATGCAAAGCATAAATCAGCCAAGGATCACTCAAAACTGTGCTTAAGGTTCACTCAGAAAGTCCAATATTCTTATTAAACATGAAATCACATGAATTTTACATAAATTGGAGTAACAGAGGATATGTTCCTCACGGCTCCATAAATCTCATTTTAGCACTTCATACTTCATTTTGTCTGAAAACTGGTCTCATTTCAGTTGTCCAGACTGGATCCAAAATTTCACTCAACATGGTGATAATTTGATTATATCCTAAGAATCAGCTTCAGAGTTGGATCCACTGGACCCACTGAATAGAGGAGAATGTTTGACTCTTCCAGATCCCTTTAGAAACACAAGTACTCCATCTTTCTTAGCCTGGAATATTTAAGAAAAGCAAACATATCAACAAACCCCATGTTTCCTTTTTTCTTACTTTCTCATGAGTGTAGTCCCTGTAGTTTCTGTGTCTCAAGATAGTATGCTTATCATAATTATCTGTCATGAGGTAAAATAGCTTTTACTGTATGTAAACATGTATATATATACCTCAAATACTCAAATATCGAACTCATTTCATGCTAAAAATATGCATGTCTAAAGGATGTGGAATTAACTGTCCTGTGCTTGTATGTGTTCCTGGGAGCATTTCCCGTCCCACCAGCTTCATTGGGAGTCACAACGACCAGCTTACACTACTTAATTCATTTGACATGAATTATATTACACAGATGCTACAGTTCTAAACATTACTATTTACACTTTTCCCTATCAGGAAAATTTGTATTTCTACCCAAAACTGCTCTTTAGGCTGGTTCTAGAGCTCCAAGTACAATGCTGGTTACAAGTCTGGTTTAAGGCTTGTATTTCTTAAGTCCAGCACTCTTACATGTTTTCTCAAAACACCACACAAATAAAATAATAGGTAGAAAATACTTACATTTTGATTAGGTAGTATTGGGATGAGACAGTTATTTTCTCTACTCTTGTGTAATTTTTCTGCAGTGAGAAGTAGCTCAAATGCAGAAACACTGGAGTCACTGAGAACATTTAATATGATGACTGATTATTTAAAATATGCTGTGAAACACTTCAGGTTTAGAAATACTTATGCCCTGAAGACTATCATGAAGAATGGCTGCATTCCACAGCAAGAACAGTGTTTGGAAAGCTTAGCTCACTCCAGCCTACTCACAATGATGATAAATTGCATGTTTCGTACATTGTATGCATAGTGCATATGTTTTCATGCAGGTGGTTTCGGGGGGGTTGGGGTGGATTTTTTTAATTAAAAAATGCTCCTGATCACTTCCCTCCCACCCCCTCTATGAACACATACAATAATTCCTTCACTATTTCAACCCCTAAACTACAAGTAGTACAACTGTTGCATTATCTCTGCAACAGGGATGGAAATCCTGCAGGTTTTCCAGTATGTTCTGTTCCTAAGTACCCTGCTCCGTAATGAAACAGGGAAAACTCCAGAATTTCTTTGACCTCATTGTTCATAGTGCTAACCCAGCTAGCCCTGTGCTGCTCTTTGCCTGTTTCACTGTGTGGGAGGGACCAAAACCAGGTCACTGTGTAATCTTGGAAGGTCAGATTGAAGCTTCCAGGCTCTTACATTTACCAGGAACAAAAACAAGGAGCAATTTCTTGCTGACACCTTTTTCAGAGAATTTCACTTTCACCTACAATCAGAGAAAACTGATTACATTATCATTACTACGATAAAATGTTTCTGCAATCCTGACCTTGACAGGAGCAGCTTTGGGGTTACAGATGTGAATGAAAGACCATGTACTCCTCCCCCACCTTTTCCTCCTCCAAAATACAATTCCTTTATTCAGAGGGAAGCAATGATGGAGAAGAGCACGGCTGGGTTATCTATGACAACCCAGCTTCATCTCAAAGCCTGAACCATTATTTGCTCACCTCTTTAGACATTTTTTTTCCTACTCACCGTTGCAAGTTTTCAGGGAATCATTTATCCATAGTGACTCAGTTWTTAGGTTACATCTAAAGGAGTACACAGACCAGGGCTAGGGCATGAAGCCAAGCATGGCAGGACTGTACCTTGACAAGTTTTTCACCCAGACTGACTGTCACTGACCTACATTACAGCTGGGATATGGTCGGGAGTTAACACGTTGGGTATTTGTCTCAGCATGATGGTTTGGAGGCAAAGAAGTAAAAAGACCTTATCAACAAAATTTATGCACCAGAGGTGACAACAATCTCTAGCCATTTTATTTACTAGCATAGATATAGTCAAAGTGCTTTATATGAAATATCTGTTTCTCATAATGCTGGAAGAATCTATAAGGGTTCAAAAAGATACAAGGTTTTCATAGATGCACACAACCTAATATACTTCTCAGAAACTAAATTTTTCATTATACAGCATGAACAAAAACCCCTTCCTCAGAAATCTGTCAAAATTCTGAAATCACTGCTTATATGCTTGTCAGGCAGGAGCAAAACTTTAAGGAGCATGAGATGCAACATTTCTGGCAATGTAAAATAAGTGTTGCAAAACTGAAAATGCTGGAAGTGATTTCCTGCAACTTTATTCTATTCTATGCATTTTGTCTGAAATATTTCAACAAGGTGAAACTCAAATTTCTCTCACAACTCACACAGAATGAGATAATGTAGTAAAAAAAACCAAAACTTCTAGACTTCTAGTTTTGCTTTGTTTTTCATGCTTCTAAACTGTACTGAGCTAACTGAATTTTATCTTAAGAATGTGTTCAACAGAGCATTTTTTCATATTAATGTGCAACATACTTAAGAGGCTCATCTGCTTATTTTTTATTCTTTTCTCAAACCAAAAGTATGGGAATTGTGGAAAACTACAAGCAAAACAGAAAGACTTTGTCAGAAGCAATTTGGTTATAGATTATTTCTGTTTTGTTTTGTTTTCTTTTTCATCCACTAAAGTCATTAGCACTAATACAGTGTAATTCACTGATTCCGCTAGGCAAGGAAAGATTGTAAGCACAAATATGTTAGCGAGAGGGGTTTTAAATGAGGGTCTCTAACCTCAGAAATTATGCTCCTAACAACCAATTTACAAGATAAAAGTGATTTTTCTCCTCTAGCCTTTAGGAATACAGTTAGTACTTCTTTTGAAAGGGATTTCTTACTTACCTCTTGGTCATAGTCTTGAGTCTGGCTCTGGGCATTCCTGTGCAGCAGAGAGTAAGGCTTAAGTTACAGTCTCTGTTCTCATCTTCCCTTTTCTCAACACTTCCAGGTTGGGCAGATTTTTGCTTTATGTTCTGGTTTCTGAGACTGCTACTGTCTCTGTGCATCACAAGGTGAAGCCCACACAGTAAAACTGGGGTTGCGAGTTCCACTCACCTGTACAGCACTTGGAAACTTCCAAAGCTGCAAGGCACTGTGTTATGGAGTGCAACACTTCCCTATCCCTTGCCTTTTTGTAGGAAAAAAACCCATCACCAAATAAACAAAGCCAGAATCTGCACAAGCTGGATTAGGTTTGCCTTCTGCACATCTGATATGAAAAAGAAAAATTAAATGAACCACCACAAAACTGCTTAGTAAAATAAAATTCTGAATAACTAAACTCAGAAAACCACAACAGAAATGCTTTGCTTACTGTAAGGGGTTCTTAAATTCTTTTCTGTTCAGCACTTTTGGTGTGATATCAACAGCCTTACAGACATATACCTATAGCAGTACTGACCCATCCAGCATGAACCAAACTAATCTTCAGCTACATCATGGCTAAGAACATGGTTACTCACCAAGCAGCTGTCACTGAAAAGACTTCCACAGACTACGTGTAGAATAAGATCTGGTCAGCAYAAGTAAGATTAAAACAGCCTGGTCTTTTACGAACCCACATAACAAAAATAATAAAAGTATGTGGAGTGAACAGACTCTTTTTTTTGCTTTGCTTAATCCACAAACCATCTTGACCTTTCCTCGTATAATTTGTAAAGCAACCACAATTAACTTAGGACTCAAGACTGTCTGTTGTTTATTCTTCAAAGCACTTTGAGATGTGGGTTATGGTAGAACATAATATATATATATGCCAGTTGAGTCATCGACTGTACAGAATACAACTGAAGAACTAAACCCAAACTAAACTTAACTGAATCTGAAATAGGATTAAACCTGGAATATGCTTATTAGAAAGAGCAGCTTAAATGCTAAACACAAGTGCTATGTCTCTGTTGCTGACCTGACCTAATAAGCATGCATAGAATCTTTCTAATTGTTTGGAGATTGGTGGGTTTCTCTTTAGGTCACTAATTTTTATACATATTACATGTTTCAGCTAGATAAAAAATGATACTTGATAGACCTCAGGAATGACATTGGGAAAAAAGACACACCACACCAAATAACTGCAGCCAAAAATCCTTCAAGAAATTAGTGAAGTAGAATAACACGATGTGCATTATACTGGGGTATTTATTTATTTTGTTAGTTTGACTGGCTAATACAAAAACTTCATAGATAAGGTGATTACAAAACAGGAATAGCAGCCAAAGTCCTGGCAAAAACCACTAAAATCCCCACCTCACTTTTGTCAAGATCAGCATCATTCCCAAGCCAAATTTCGTAAAAAAGATACACTACTTGAAAACAGAGCAATGAGAAAGGGATCATCGGAGACTGAGAGTCTGGCAACCAAATTCTAGGAAGCTCTTTTGAAAAAGTGACTAAACTGGAAGCTGAAAGAGGCCTTCTTAAGCTTTAGAGGGGATCTGTATCCTGGACACAATACACTCATCATAGAAAATCAGGTTTTGTATCAGTCAACCATTTTTCAAAATTCAGGAACTCAAAGTGGATCTTGGTGTTTATTTATACAAAAAGCCAAAACAAACCTCTAAAAAAAAAGGAAGACAAAACAACAACAAAAAAACTGAAAACCCAAAACACCAAGAACAAAACCACACCCCCTCATTTTTTCATTATCTAAGTTATTCTCTGTGGATTTTTAGCTGGTCTTATTAAAAGTGTGCGTGAATCATGACCATGACTACAAATATGATGATGAAATGTCAAAACTAGTTTTCCCTTTCAGACCAAAAGCATCTTGTAACTTTGAGAGATCGCATGCCATTGACATTGCAGCATTATAGCACACACTAAATTGCATACCATAGTGTTAGTTGGGACAATCCATATAGATTATTTAATTCTAATAGCAAATACATTGTTTTGTTCTCCTAGACTGACCCTTTCCTAACATTATGTAGTCTCCTAACTCCCTTTTCAGTTAAGAAAACAAGTTGCATGTTTTTCTACATGTTCACRAGGATATCTGTCATAAATATTATATCATGACTATCATTACTAAACAATTAAAAGGAGAATAATCTGTTGTGTAAAATATTATCTTCAAGACATACATAAACTGCCTTAGAAACAGTAAAATTGGTAAAAAGCTTACTAAAATCAAACAGTTGCCAGGCTGATGAGCATTTACATCACATAATACTAATATTGTAATAAAATAGCAATGTTAATTCTTCCACTCAAACTAGAATAAAAAATGAGAATTAAAGTTTGTGTCCAAGTACCTCTGTAATTCTTATGCTACTCAATACTGAAAACTACCCTGGTTATGATTTGACCTTGTCATAATCTCAAAGGCTGGGGATCTCTGTACCCTGCAGGAAATGTTTCTCAGCTCTTAGAAGTCACTCTGCATATTAGACAGAGCTGCCYATTTGCACTTTTTAATCCTGGGAGSGTGGCAGTCACTGGAGTGATGGAAAGAAATGCTCAGTGACTGAATAGTGCTTATATTTCTCATACAATGTTCTGTAAGATTTATATAATGCAGTTTAAAATGGTCTGATTTTCCTTATGCTGAAGTTTATTACCTTGTTCATTTATTCACAGAAGGTTAAATTATATCAAAGAATTGATGACAGATTCCCCAGTTATAAACATGACTCTTATCTGAGAACAAATTGTGGCAAACTGGGAGGAATGGGAAAGGATTTAATTTAGTGAGATACATTAGTTCTCAAATATCTGACTTCAGACTTTGATTTCATCAAACGAAACTATGCTTACCACCTTTTCTTCCTTTCCAGGAAATTGTCAGGATTATTGAAAACTGAAATTTGATGAAAGGTAATATATGAGAAATACATAGCATTAAAAGATCCAGTAAAATATGTTATATCTTAAAAGTCATGTACTAGGAACTGGTTTAATGTTCTATTTTTAGATGCTACTTTTCTTCATTTTTTGAAGCTTTTATGCCTATTCCTACCTCACATGTAGACGTAGAAAAATATGTTCCTGTATATAAAGGTAAAAATATATTGCAGACACTCAATAAATTTTGAATATATGCTTCCTGCTAAAATTAGTTTCAAATGTAAATTTAAGGGGTTTTATAAACTGGTTTCAGAAGGCAAAGATAAAGTAAAAAGTCATTATGGACATATAAGTATGATTTTAATTAGTAAGTTGAAATTAATGATCTCTGAATTGTATATTTGAACACAGTTATCAAGGTGTACTTCAGAAAAAAATACTTGGTATGCCAAGGATTTTTTTTCTCTTGAATAATATTTAAAATAAAATATTGCTGACTCATTTTTTATKACTCCCTTGTTTGTTTTTTTTCCCTATCCAAAGAAGATAGAAACTGTTTGGTGGGTTAGATCACGGAAAGCAAGTCTCTTTTATATTCACAGATGCATAAAGGCAGCCTGCACATTGCTCAGCTTTAATTAGGCTTTTCCAAAATAGGATATGAACTTACCAAAAATATTTTTGTGGCCTGAGTGTGAAGCAGGTAAGTTCCCAGAAAGAAAAGGAGGGATTCAGGTAGTCTCTGCCAAAGCACACCTATCCCTCCACTTCTTTCCTTATCTCATTTAGACTGGCCCTTAGCAGGCCAAAGGATGCAGTTTTCCAGTCCATCAAATTCTCCTTAGAAGATTGTAGACAACACCCATTGCCTGAACGGTGACAACAACGCTCTAACGAAAAACCCCATGGCACAAAGTTGCATCCAGACCGGTTGTAGAGTRGTAGAAATATGAATAGCTTATTTAAAGCTCTCCCAAACAGGTAAAAAAATCTAGGTGGCTATTTCCTGCTGCTTATAAATCAGCTGTTTAAATGCCATCTTAACTCTGGGGTGTGAAGACCAGAGTTGTAGAGAGTTGTGCTGCCTTTTGCTGTAAGCCATGTGGAGACTGTACTGTCTTGTAAAAACAGTTCCTTCTTCACTGCAAAGCTCTATCTCTGATTAACTTGCACTCAATCAAATCAATGGCATAGTCTTCTTTGCAAGAAATTTTTCCTACTCTACAGCTGGGTCTTTTGTGTGCATGCACACACGTGTATAACCATCTGTTTCAACCGAAATTTTCTTGGAATGAATACATGCAGCACAATCATGCTCATCGTGTGAAATTAAAGAAGATCTGATAAACTAAATGTATTTACTTTYGGGGGCTGCCTACTGGAGTGAATTAGCCAGTGGTGTCCAACAGGGAATATGCCAGTAAGAACTTGGACATAGTCATCATATAAAGAACACCAAATGAACATGTGCTACTGAAARTGAGTAATGATCAAAAAATCAGGCCTAAAATGCTTAATGGATATTAAATGCTTTGACCCTGGCRCTTAATCAAGAAGACTAGAAGAGAAAATGCCAACTATTAAAATAGAAGCATTACTTTTACATCACATTTATTACACTCTCGTATTTTTCTGAGTGCTGTTGCCATCACTCTGACTTGTCATGATAACTTGTTTCTGGCTCTTCCTCTGTTTCTGTTGATCCAAGGGGCTCATTCAATACCCACTAATAGAGGCAAGGGAAATCTTTCCATSACTTCAGTGAACTCTGGATCAGATCTCACATTTTCTTAAACTTCCATATCCTTTGAGACCCCAGCTCTCACATTTTACCTTAGACAATATTGTCTTCACAAATGGATATTTTTTTACTATGAAAATCAGTCTTTTCTCCTTGTTGAGGAAAGCGATGCCAGCCCCATTATTTATATCACATTTAGCAAACCCACAGGAGTGAAGCAAATCTGGAACCCTCCAGGAGATTGACTGCCTTGATGAGTGTAGCATAAGTCACCCAGGCTGAGGCCATTCACTCAGATATTTCCGTGTGTAAATATTAAGTTACAATATAGTGTAATGGAACTAACAGTGCCTGCCCCAAGTCAGGTGCAACGAATGAGCTCTGGTTCAATACCAACAGTTACACACATAGAGCACCCTTTGCTTGCAAACAGACACGGATTAGCTCAGGCATTTAGATCAGGTTGTCTGTAATTTCACATCCCTGGGACACCATTGCTTTCTTTTGTTGTAGTCCAGCTCTTACCTTGCTGGTGAAATTGCTCCCAGCCTGTAATTACTTGACTCCACCTTTGCTGCAGGAGGGATGGGACATGGGACCCCAACTCAGGCCACTTGGAGAAGGGTGTCTGTTACTGCCATAATGGCTGACTCTTTTGAGCTTAAAAACAGATCTGCCCTCCCTTAATGGTCCTCTTTTCAGTTTGGAAGATTATTACCCAAACATGTGGTTGCATTTTGTGGTTTTGGACCATGAGAGGAGGGGGATGGTGAGACAARTTATTCAGAACATGAGGCACCTTACAAAATCTTGTTTCACATGGGTCACTTGTTTCCGTGGGCTGTCTTGAAACAGAACACACAGAACTTCTGTGCCATTGCTTTATAAACAGAAGTAGTGAAGAAAGTCTATATTTTCCATATTACTTACCCACCTTATAGAGGAGAAACTATCAGTGATATTTCTTCTACTTTCCCCAGAAAGTACCAAAGGATTCTCTAATCTGGCCAAAACAGAAAGGACATTATACCTTAAATCATATCTTTTTATGAATTTGCTACTAAAATACCAATGAATTTCCTAATGTAAAATAATTAGCCACACTGCTAACAGGAGCCATTTCTCCACTTGAAAAGCCTTGATTTAGTTGTTTTTTAAAAGGTACATTAAGGCTCTAGACTTTTGTGTCTAAAAAACTTCCATACTTTCATTTGAAAAAGAAATATTTTTTGCATTATAAATATGTAAAGCAAGCTCCTGAAACTTCTTTATGTCTAATTCATCTAATTTGATGTTGCTTTCTAGATCATKATTTTCCCTGAGCTCCTTGGTTCAGTCATCATTCATCAATTCTCAGACTAAAAGGAGTTTTTACAGCTGGGTCATAAACCAAATCAATGGAAATGTTGATGCAGTATTAACTATATCAATCCTAACAGGTGTCTCTATAATAG
Organism: Amblyornis subalaris; assembly: GCA_018881555.1. Taxonomy (NCBI): domain Eukaryota; kingdom Metazoa; phylum Chordata; class Aves; order Passeriformes; family Ptilonorhynchidae; genus Amblyornis; species Amblyornis subalaris. Next base: position 4,336,075 of record JACAXG010000032.1, on the reverse strand, counting down.
CCCTTGTAAAAGAAACACCTCTATGCAGCTCAGCAGCAGGCTCCAAGGAGTGTGCAGAAGGAGGGAGCAGGGAATAATGAGTAATTAGGGTTTTCACTAACCAGAAAGATAGGTTCTTTCAATTTTTGTCCATTAAAAGTCACACGTGTAAGCATTGTGGTAATATAGATCTCAGCTGCACACTTCCAGTAAACTCATGATGAAATATTAAAAACCAACCCCAAAGAGAAATTGCTAATCTTCCAATTAGCTTACTCATTATATGCAACCCCATGAGCTCTGCCACGTACTCACATGCAGGTGTCCATGTAGGGGATTTTTAGCAAGGAAAATGGTGTCCATTGGAGTGATTGGTAAGAAAATATGCAACCAACCTGACACATTTATTGTTAAAATCACATTTTAGAAAATGTCTTTGCACTGTGTGTTGGAAGCCCAAGCTGAGAATTCCCTGGAGATGTGACCAAGAGCCTGCTGCAGAGAGCACCACGACAGCCCTGGAGGTGCCTCAGGACCACAGTCTGTCACTAGGAGCTCTATTGGGGTGCAACCCTGTACATTGAGTGCACCGTTCTAGAAAGTTGGTATTGTGGTGCTATGTGCTTTGTAACTTTTTTGTATTGGAGCTTTCCTGTCAATTAAGATCTCTCTCTGATTAGTTCAACTCCATCTGTGTCATATGAATGACCCCTTGCCACTTCTCTCTTCATGCCTTAATTGTCTTGCATCCCTGCAGAGCAATAGCATCTTCCTTATGCTTTGGATAACTGTATGTCTGCATATGCTAGAAAGATATGTTAGTCAAAGCCACTGACTTCCCCCAGAGAAAGCTGAGGCACCTCCAGTGGTGATTAGTCAAGCTTTTTATTAACTTTCGTATGAGTCACAATGGGCTAAAAGTTATGATTAATTCCATTTCTAATGACACGATAACCAGTAGCAAAAAGGACTGCAGTGTGCAGAACACCTGCTGCTTGCCAAAACCCAGGAGCATTTATACAAGAGAATTTAAGAATGCAGGAATATTTTTTCATTTCTTAAATCGTTTCGATCTAGCACACAATGCAGCAGTTTGTCTTAATCTCCAGAAAATAATTTTGCCTGTGAAATATTACGCAAATTCTTTGTGAAACACAGAAAACACAAGTGTACTGTCAGTGTGCTGGTGTTTCTAAGGAGTCTGCACATCACTTTGAGCACAACACTTAACAGGATTGAGATGAGGCACAAGGGCCCTTCTCCAAGTGCCACACACCAAACATCTCCYGAACCTTCCAAACAGACAAAAGCCCTTGTCCCTTGTTGCAGTCTCCTCCGTTGTGCCTCACAGTGGCAATGTCCAAGCCAGGTCAATGGGTCTCAGAAGCAACATCAGACTTGATGACTCCTGTTGAACCTTCATTCACCTTGGGAAAAAAATGACAAGGAAGGAAGCGCCTACAAAAGGCCACACACAATAGTAAATTTTTCCTCTCTCACATTTAATTTAATTGTAAGGGACAGCCAATATTTGCCCCTTATTTGGGAACATCTACAGTTCTAATTCTTTCAAAGATATTATTCTGAGATCTACAATATTTCTGAAGATCATTATGTAGAAGTCCTCCTGTGTAGATTAATATGATATTACACAATAGATTTAGAAACTGAATTCATGAAATGTTTTAAGCAAAAAGAATAAAGATCCCCCATCAGAGATTCCTGGATAGCTTGGTTCTTTTCTGGTGGGGTGCCTGGGGTTAACCTGGGAGGGAAAGAAGAGGCAAGGAGGAGACAAGAAGCACAGCAGAATAGGTTGTTGGAGAGTCTGTTGGGAGCTATTAAATTGGGATGAAAACATGGACTTCCAGAGGAGCAGAAAGGAATAAAACTCCTTCTTCTTCATGAAAAACAGGTAAATAATTCTCTTTTCCTACTTTTGGTGTACTCCAACACAAGGCCCCTTCTGGCCTCATTAACGCAGCTAGAGCTCCCTCTTCTGATTCACTCCCTCCTATTATTCGGGATGTGGACCTTAATATTCTCATGAGCAATGGCAGAAGCACCCAGCTGGAGCCTCCACTACTGAGAGGGTATGTTCCATATCCTATCTGTCAGCATCAGACTGTGATTCACAGAGATACAAAATCGAGGGATGCAAAGTCTGGAACTGCATAAAGGCAGTTCAATTCAATAGGCTTCTTTAGACTGCTCCAAATATTTCTGCAGCAGGCTAGATCCAAAGGTAGAAGTATCATCTCCAGAGTTAACCTACCATTTGGAGGTAGTCACCCACCAAGGCTGCCTTGGGATAGCAAGTATTTGCTGTGTGACTCTCTTCTAATCCCTGTGAAAGACTGAGGTTTCCTCGAGGACCTGAAACAACGAGGTCCAAAGAAATGTGCATTCAAATTTTCATTTCTTTGTAATAGTAGCAAGATCCTACACAAATTCCAAAACACAATAATTTGGCTGCCTCTCACAGCTAAAAATATTATTTTTTTTCTGTAAGAAAAAAATTAAGTACTACTTGACGTTCATATTTTTATCATCTTGACATTATAAAACCCAAAGGAAAGACTAGCAATTCCCTTTTTGTGCTGCCAGCATTGCTCTGCCTTTGATTTCCACTATGCTATGCCTAAATGTGCAAGTGCTCTTCAGAGAGGCCTGATAAAAAGATATGAAGCATGAGGAGTCTGTTCTTCACCATTTCTTTGGAGGGTAAAATCAAAATGGGGAGCCACAYATTTCCAAATGAGCCACTCTGTTTTCAAGGCATGTTCATGCAGAATTAGCTCAATCTCTCTGAAATAAAAAGTTAACACTAAGGGGGAAACATTCCCCACTGTTTAATCCCCTCTAGCACTGTATCTGAAATCCAGCCAAGTATCACATGTGTACAGTGCTCAGTATATACAGAATGTATATGAAGTCAGCAAAACACAATTGCAGGGTTTCTGTTAAGGAAAAAAAAAAAAAACAGGCCTGACCTTTTGACAGAGAAAACACTGCTTTCTCACCCAGATACATCAAACCAGCCTTATATTTCATCAAGCATTTCGCTTGCCTTTTCACTTTCTTTTTCTTCTTCCTTTCTTTTTTTAATCACTATTTTAAAATTTTCCCTGATCATCTAAAACCTGTGGGAATAATCATAATGTTCATAATCCTTCCCCTGCAAGCCTCCTTCTGCTCCCTCCCTTTCTTTTTTTAGCGTGTTGGCAGCCCTGATCAATGTTGATTCATGGAAGGGAACGGAATCTGCAAACTCTTCGGTAACACTAGACAAGCTGCTACTACAAGCAGCTGCAGTTGCAGTTCGCATCTCACTGGGGGTTTTTCAGAAAACCCACCCACAACACACAAGGGGAATTCTCCGGGACAAGCTGCAGGTGCTATGGATATTTTCATTTAATATTCATTCTTGCAATTCAGCACATTTGTAATCCATGTGGTAAACTGTTACTTACATTTCTCCCAATGGACCACAACCAGATGTCGAGAATAAGAAGTCCGGTGGAGATATCGCTTCTTCTCCTCCTCGTTGTGCATTGCAATGGGCTTAAAACAAATCTGCTTTCTCAGCACAAAAGAATGTGCTTTTATATTTAAAGACACTTTTGTTGACATTAAGGAATAATAAATATATCCAGAAATTACAGGCGCCATGTAGATTATGAAGTGCTTTAATTGGATGAGTATTCTTTGGTATATCAAAGAAAATGTACTCTTTTTACATGGCATCGCTATCGTATTGTTAACTAAAAGGCAAAAAAAATAGGATCGCAGTGGAATATTACATAAATTCATAGACTSTTTTCTGTATATGTCACAAAGTTTTCCCAGAAATCTTGATTTTATCAGTGTCAGGAGATGGAATTTACTGTAACTGTTTGGTAATTTGTTTCTTTTATTTGTAACCATTTCTATTACACTTGTCACCACGGTGCTTGTGTATTCTGAAAATGTGAGTTAGTAATTTTTTGAAAAAAAAAAAAAAAGAACTAAACTTGAGCTTTTTGCATTTAAATATACACCACAGATTGTTTGGGCCTTGTTTATTTGTTTGAGTTTTTTAAAAGACAAAAGAAAACCACAACATTTTTATCTGACRCAGTTTTAGAAACTATTCCCCACATTGTGCACCAATTACAGTAAAGAATCTGCTATTGTCTTTGTTTTCCTGTACTCTGCCCMTTCCTAGCGTGTCTAGGTACATTACAGCAGTACTTGAAATAACATCAAGACTTTCATTAACAGCTCCTCCACAGAGAAGTAGGAGTGAGAGGATGATTACCTAAAGCCTCAAGTACAAAACTGTTYATGTTTTTATAAATTTTTAGGGTAAAAATGTTATTCTGTGAAAGAAGGTCCCCAGCTTCCTGACTTATGCATGTATCTCCAAACTCACAAACACTAACAGGACAGTAGGTACAGATGAGAAAATAGATGGTTCTTTCCTTGGACACCTTTAAATTTTTAAAAGATTTTCCTATTTTTCTGTGTTGAAACAATTTTTGTTGTCAGTACTGAACATTTTCCTGTTCTTAAAGGCCCTAGAAAAAACCAGTGTTCCCTATGGCTAAAGGATGTATCATTTTATTGAAGTAGATAGCTGTTGTCCTCAAAATTTGTCAACAGAAGTTCAATCTCATCGAACAAAGTCATACTCTTCCTGGCAGTTTTAAGTCAGAAARAACCCCAATATATTTACCGAATCTCCCTGAGAAGAAAGTTTGAATGAATGTAAAAATCTGGTGAACGAGGACACCACACTGGAGCATTTAATTGGTTTATTAGGGCATCCAAAACCGGTTTCTTTTGCATCTGTCTCTCCAAAGTCAAGAATTCCAGCATAAGCTTAGGTCATGATTAGATTAGTGACCTCATCCCAGTCTCATATTGCAGACATTGGCCATGACCTCCAGTTTCAGGGCACATGGGGTGAAATCCTAGCTATGCTGAAGCCAGAGGGGCCCAGGCTGGTTTTCTCCTCACATTCTGGAGTCCTTCAGGCTTTGCAGCTGTGCTGCAAAAGGTGACATGGCTGCAGAATCCAAAGGGTAAATCGATTGTCCATTCTACAATTAAAAATGTTCATGCAGAAAAGGCTTACTTCTTTTAATGAGGAAAAAATCCAAAATAGGGAAAAAATAAAAACGCTTCTAAAAGATCGCTTGAAAATGTTTGGAAGAGAAGGATGCTTGCCTCAGTGAAGATGGTATGTAAGGACAATGGACCCACTCTGCAGGGTACCAAGGAAAATCCTATAATCATTCAGCTACCAAAGATATGAAAGAAATAACACTAGCATGTATATGGTATATGCTTGAAATCTTACCGTGCCAGGGCTACTTTGGCTCCTTCATGAGAATTACAGATTCATGTGTTGAGGTAGTAGAGAGCTGAAAAAGCTCAAGGGCCCAAAGCACTGCTTTTTCCATATGCCTTACCATTACTGAAACACCTGAGCTAAATAACCTATGTTAAGCTGCTGTAAAAAAAATTCAATAGCTCTCATTATAGCCCAGAATTTCTCATTTCCTACTTGTGGTGGGATGCCGKTTGCACCCTGGGTTGCTGTCTGGAGCGTATAATGACAGTGGTTCAGGGCCCTTTAAAGGTATTCTCTTTTTACAATGCCAACAAGGTAGTGGCAGTAAAAAAGAGAGTGGGGAAAAAAATCGAATGCATAACAATATTGGTGAATGAGAAGCATATGTGCTGACRGAGGAATGCGTTCTGCGGGGAGCTGCAGAGCGTTAGTTAAATCCGGATGGGCGATGGGTTCAGAGATGTGACAAGAAACAAGGAAGGCTGGTGGGAAGGCGACAGGAGACACCAGCAAAAAACACAGTTGATAAACAGATGGGTGTTTTTACATGTGACTATTACACGAAGAATATTCGCACAGTATTTTCAAGAGAAGACAAATGTGAAAAGGCAATGGCAAAACAGTTTCTTGACTGTGGACTCCATGGAGCTACGTAAAGGGATAAGCATTCAAAAGTGCTTAATTTACATTCCATTTTCAAAAATTATGTATAACAGTTAAGATGTTATCTACTACTATGTTTCAGTGCCCAAATCTCTTTTAAAAATSGAAATTCAATGTCAGGTCTTTTAAACTCTTTGAATACTTTATTGTGACACCTTGGTCTTTAATTAAACCAAGCTTGTGATAATTTTACTAAACATGTAAATACTAAGTAGAGTATTTAAATAATTTTAATGGAAATAATAAAGGATTATTTATTTCAGCAATATAAGCTGTAGCTGTGAAATATAAGATTAATTGCATTCATACAGATTTCAGATAGAGATTTTATTTTTTTTAAATCATGGAATGGCCAAATATAGACTACACAACTGGTCAAGATCAGATATGAAGATATTTCCTTAGATTCTCTCATTTCTGTGGTCATGAAAAATGAAAACTCAGAGCAAATATGGAAACTACAAAGTAARAACTCAAGGTATTGTTAGTACGTACTTTATACCTAGAACTTCTTGTTCTGAACACAGTTTATTATAGGGTGGAGTAGTTTACAGAAAAGGCATTTGAAAGAAAATCAGAAATCTAATTAAATATATACCTGGATACTTTGCATTTTATGTAAGACAATATTAAATGCAACTATTTTAGTTAGCTTAGATAAAATTTTTGTGGAAAACTTATCAGTATCTTCACAGTTTGTTTCTAGTCCAACACTTTAAGCTTTTCCTTGCTTGTGTCCCTGATCTTGCCCTCTCCCTTTTTCCCCACTGCCTTTACAATGCAACTGCTTCCCAAATTTCATTTTTTTAATTCATTAACTCAGAGCAAGCCCTTTTCAAAACAAAACCGCAAATAACATTCACTCAGATTTCTCCAGATCCTTGTTCCATTTTATCCAAAGGATGTTCATGCCCCCTTGGTAACATATTACAGTGATTACATCTGCTTGGCAGTCCTTGCTTTCAGTTATCAGTACGAGACTTTGTACTGAAAAGTCTTCAGGCTATTGATTTTTATTTTTTTTTTTGAGTTTTCAACCTTCTTAGTGAAATTTGTCACTTATTCACTCAATCACAGAACCTCAGAATAAACTGAGATGGAAGGGATCCACAAGGTTCACTGAGTCCAACTCCTGACTCTGCACGGCACCATCCCCGAGTCACACCATGTGCCTGAGACCATTTTGTTCAAACACTCCCTGAGCTCTGTCAGGCTGATGCTGTGACCACTGCCCTGGGGAGCCTGTTCCAGCACCCAAACACCCTCTGGGTGAAGAATCTTTTCCTAATATCCAACATAAACCTCCCCTGACTCAACTTCAGGCCATTTCCTTGAGTCCCGTCACTGGCCGCAAAAGTGAAAAGATTTTCTGCCCCTCCTCTTCCCCTCACAAGGAAGTTGTAACTGCCATGAGGTCTCCCCTCAGTCTCCTCCAGGCTGAACAGACAAAGTGACCCCAGCCGTTCCTCATACGGCTTCCCCTCAAGGCCTTTCTCCATCCTCATTCCCATCCTTTGGACATTCTCTAACAGCTTAATGACTTTTTCATATTGTGGTGCCCAAAACTGCCCCCAGCACTCGAGGTGAGGCTGCCCCAGTGCAGAGCAGAGCGGGACAATCCCCTCCCTGGCCCAGCTGGTGATGCTTGTCCTGGTGCCCCCAGGACAGGGTTGGCCCTCCTGGCTGCCAGGGCRGTGCTGACTCATGTTCAACTTGCCATCCACCAGTCTAATAAGTAAATCTCAGGCATATTAGAGGAATTGCAGAACTTTCTCTCATTGTAGAAATTCAGCAGGTAGTYTAAACAAAGCCACTTTTGATCTTCTGCAGCACTTTTCTTCTTTCTAAGATTCTTCTTCAATGCAAAACACACCTTGAAAGCTGAAATTTCTGGACTTCTAAGACTAGCAGTAGAATTTCTCATTTATTTTTCCATACACAATTCCAATGTCTTCGCCTGTGACAGCATTTGAAAGCAAAAACTCCTTGATTTACATTACATTTAAAGACCTTTGCTCCTGTGGGAGTTTTGAACTAAATAGAGTCCATCAACACTTCTCGAACCTTCATGCTTTTTAGATTTCCCTTGCTTAGTTATGCTAGAAAGTAAGTGGTTCCAATTAAACTTGAATGTCAGTCCTTTGTTTGCCCATAATGATGAAGGATTCAGACAACTTCATAACGAATAAAATTTCAATATCATTTTGATCTTGTATAAAAAATTATCATTACTCAGTTTAGATCCTGAGAAATTCYCAACACATCTGGCAAAAAAGTTAGTCCTTAATTTTCAAATCTGTTTATACTCCAGAACATGTATGGATGTCCAAACTTACTCCAGTGAAATTCCACATGAATAGAGCCTTCAGAAAGTGAATGGATCACATCTGAGAGAGCTCGATTTCAAGGGTATGGAGAACTTTGCAGCTGAAGCCAAAAGATATGATTCATATCAGATAAAGTATGAACTACTTCTGCAAATGTAACCCTTAGGGATACCTAATATTGCTTATGAGGAGATGGGAGTCCAAGGAATAAGGTCAGAAGCAYTTTGTAACTAGGGAAAAAGTTTTTAAAGCATCAAGAGAAAACTGTCAGTGGGAAAAGGTTTCACAGCTCTCAACAAAGAGCCAAAATATGCTTCTTGGAACTTGTTAGTATATATTTTTTAACTCCCATTTGGACTGTCTGGGAAAAACTTAGTCTCAAAATTCTCTGAGACATTCTTAATAATTGTCTGAAGGTGAGGGTGGCCTACAAAGTGTTTCAATTATCAAAGAAAATATACCAGCACATTTCCCTTCAGCACACGTGGGCTTCAATTCAACAGAGCTCTTGATTTGGTGTATGAGCTGTAAGTGGTTCCCTCACTAAGATCTCATTGGAAGAAAGGAAACCCAAGAAAAGCAGTGAGACTATTTAGTCGATGAGTTACCCAAATGGTGTTAAACTGCTGGCTATCTCACAATTTTTAATCAGACMGAAGGTTTTTTGATATGGATTCACATTTCTACAGTAATATTGGAAATTCTCAAGTCCCATTGAGGATAGAAAAATATATGGGAACTGCCTTTCTTTCTGCAACTTCATTTTACTCTGTGCAAGTTAAGCTTATCATTTGAGGCACAAGGGAATAAAAAGACCTGTTAAACTCTCTTTTTGTCTTAGAAGAAGGTGGAACAATACACTGACTAAACAATGAATCAATTTTCCAGAGACAAAAAGAAGGCTGTCTAGAGTTAAAAGCAAAACTTGTAATTAGAAACACAAAAACTGAGTGCACTCACGGCAGATACAGCCGCAGGTCCAAATAATGCGATTTCACAAGCATTAGTTAAAGGCATTAAATTAACTGACATTCTTAAAAATGAAGGAGMTTCCTGAGGATTAGGAAGTGGCAAATACAACTCCATTAGTTTAAAAAGGGTCAAGAGATTAAAGACCAAGAAACTGAGACCAGGGAGTTTAACATCTGTTGAAGGGAAATCTTGGAAACTCTAAACTATGCAGTAGGAAAAACACCTGGGAAAGTGGTTTTGTTAAGCAGTGTGGAATCAAGCATTTTGTGTTTAACTATCTATAAATGCCAGTAATTAACAGACCTGATCTGCTGGAGTTGTTTGAAGACAACACTTGTGATAAGAGAAAGTGACTTTACTGGTTGTACATAGCAACACTCAGTGAGACACTAGAATGTATAAAAAAAGATGAGGCAATAGGCCAAAAAGCATGCTGGATAGTAATGATGTTTAAGAACATGAAAGAAAGGTTGGGATCATTTTAAATTATAAAAGAGTTCCAATTGGAATAACTGAGTGGTCAATTTGGGTTCTCTATAGTATATAATGTAGAAGTAAAATACTATCAGCATAAAACTATTAAAAATAGTATTCAAGCATTTGAGAATTTTGAGAGTGTAAAGTTGGGTTTGTTTATGCATTACACCATTATACCGTAACTCATTTTAAAATATGAATGGATTTCAAGGGGGAATTTCAAACATGTATTGCCATGCAGTCTTGCTTTTATGTCTTCATTCATTCTGATTTTCTCCAACTAAAGCTTGTTTGGAAATAGACACTATAGTCTTTGGAATAAAAAGAATTCCTCTCAGTGTTTTTRTATGGAATACAATGGAATTTCAGTAATGACTGGGACCCTTAAATAGGAAGTCTACAAAGGATTAATCAATGATTACGCATGGGATTTCTCTGAGCAGTTGGCAGTGTATAAAAGCACTAGAGCTCTCTAGCTTTAAATCCAAGGCTGGCTTTGAGGAAGGCTAAAGAGTCAGAGGCACCTGGGCTCCAATCCCAGCACTGCTGCAGATGCCTTGTACTGGTATGTTCTTCTACTGCCTCTGTTTTAGTTTTCCCTTCTGTTAAACAGAGATGATAAACCCAGCAGGTTTTATGAGGTTAAAAGTGTTAAAGTTGTGAATTCCTGTAAAAACATAGAATGGGAAGATATGTAGAAATACAAAATATTCTTCTTCAGAAGGAAACGTGTGGCATATTAAGCACAGAAGGAGTTCTCATTTGGTGTGAATCAGAAGAAGTGCTTCACCTACTTTACCGGGTTATAAACCTTTTGACAAGACTTGGGTATTAATATGTTTCCAGGTACATTTGACCTYTTTCTGCTGTGCCGTCATCAAGCTTTTTACCGAAATAGTGATGTTAGCTAGGATTGGGAAAAAAGAGAYGACACAGCCCAGGCTTAACTCCCTGTGCTGCTTCTCAGAGAGTGACATGATATCCTAGGGAGGCCCTATGCTGTCAGGTGACACAGAATTAAGCTGTCACTAGAAATTCTTATGAGAAACCTTCCCGACTCAGTTATTTGACCAGCTGATCCCTGATGCACCAATTGCTCTGGCAGATTCTAGGGAAAGATCTGTCCCCCCACAGGAGAACCTCTCAAGCTGTTCACCAGCTTGCCTCCAGTCTTGCTCTCCAGTGWGATGACTGGCACATTGGGAAACAGAACTTGACAGAGTTCACAGACCCAGATCATCCAAAAGARCTTGAGCCCAGAACTTCCAGCAGAAAGTAGATGGTAACTCTTTTCACATACTGTGGTGAAACAGAATGAGGATTTGAAAGTGTAATTAGACCAATAGGAAAGGGAACCTYGGTCAAAAAGTCTGTTTGAAAAGCAGATTTTCTAAGCAGATTCATTATGACTCCTAGTGAAGAAAGATATTTCTTTGAGCTGCTGTATGAAATGYCTCCCAAAGTACCTGTTTTCTGTGTTTATCCTTGAAGGAATRCAAACTTTAAATATTTATTTATCATACCTTTTTAACCTAAATTCTCCCTCCCAAAATGCAGCCATTTGTGGTGTTGATTTAATGAATAGTTTTCTGTATAATCCCTRTATAATCCCTTTGTTTAACTGTGCAGAGGGGGCTAATACAAGGAGCACAAGGCATCCAAATTTGTTACTTGCCCTTAAGTACTAATTTGCATGCATCGTTGATGAACTGTGTTTGCTGATTTTTTGACCTGTACAGTCGCTGCTGTTTTGAGCACAACATGGTTCTTGTGGGTTGTTTTGTTGAGGTTTTTTAACACTGTGTGTTCATCTCTATTTCATAAATCAATCTTAGACAAAAAGATAGTATTTCCTGAAAACAAAATCCTTGTTTTCATTACTCCATAGAACCAGACATAAATCAACATAGCTCCCTTGACTTCAGCTGGGTGTACTGATTTTAAACAACTRAAAATCTGGGCTATGAGATACTGGGATAAATTAGCTTCCTGTGCTCTGGTCCACATTCACCCCACTTCGCTTTTTGCAACTGAGACACCTTCACCGGGTGCATACTCACATCATGTAAAGTCTGTTAATAGAAAAGTATCTGCTCTAGAAATACGACAGATGTATTGCCACAGATTTTAGCTGTAATTATTTTTTCTCTGGACACATCAGCTTAGGGTGATTAGGTAGCCATCTTGCAAAGCTCAGATCAGCACCTTAAACTGTGTGATGAATCTGAGCTTTAGACCTTTCATCCAGGGTCCCTGARGGCAAGTGGGATTCAGCTTCAAGTATAGGCACTTCAGTGTAGATGTCTAAAGAAAAGGATGCAAGGAATGCTCCTTCATAACGGGTCTGGTCAGTCGCTGATAATTATTCTTAGGTTTATGTGAGGAAGACAGRGCAAATTATTTTTCTCAATACACAGAGTGCATTTGTTTCAGCATGTCAAGAGCTGTCTGAATTTCCTATATTCTCCAAAGAACACAAAAATCAAAAACCTAACTCATAAGAAAAAAAAATTTTGGCTTGTAGAAGTCCTGTTGCGACATTTCAGACAAAAAAAAGAAAACAAAACCAAAGACTTAGTTTTGTAGCCTTCTGCTTTCGACTGGAAGTTCACGTGACTCATATCAGGTCCTGCAGGAAGTAATCCTCTGAGTTGTGGCATTACAAGGCTTGGACCTTACTCCGACTGGGATACATAAAGCTCAGCAGTATGGGAAAAAAAAAATCCAAGTAAAATATTATGATWTTTTCAAATGGGTTTTAGAGGAATTTTTGATCAAAATGAAACAGACAAATACCAAAACACCACATAGAGACAAGCAGTTTTCACCAACAATAAAATATCTAATCCAAAATCTTCTGGCTACAATGACCTATAACCCCAATAATCATAAGGTGTATATTTTTGGTAGATAAACATTAGAGAGTCAAAAAGGGCTTGATTCTTCTCACATTTTCCATGTTCATCTGACTGATCAGCTCTCTGAAATAACATTATTTCTGCTTTACAACAGCATCAGAGCTGAAGCACTGTAGGCTGAATTTTAGTCTTGTGACCACCTCTCTGCATGTCCAGGAAAAAAAAACAGCCTATATTTTACCATCTTAATGAAAGATTTTATTTCTGTGGCACCTGAATTTGGTCTGGGTCAGACACGGCAGTCAGAGTAACAGTGAAGATGACAATGATGAGCACCGCACCAAGATAAGTTTCTACCCTCCTTCTGCACTATAGTTTTCCAGATTAGGTATTTGTAAAAGATTCTTTACTTTACAAAGAGAAGACTACACAGCACCAGAACCAACTTTGCAATGTTTTCTGCATGTTTCAAAAACATGGTCTTTTCTCATCTGTTGTAAATCACCAAAGGTCCAAGTGAAAGTCTGACCTGACATTTAAAGTTATGGACAGGCTGTGCAGGAAACAAGAACAGCTGAGCTCAGAAACTGCTGGAAGACCTAGGAATTGTTTTCCCCGTTCATGTGATAGGGAAGATAATGCCTACTACCCTCTCCAGCATGCAGTGCCTTGGAGACAGAGACTAAGTGGGGTTTTGGGTGCGAATCCTTACACATTTTCATATTAAAGCAAGCTGTCAAACAATATCCATGGAGCTGTTTAGCTTCTTGTAGTTTAATATTTCTTAGGAATGACCAATAGGAAAAGATCAGAGGTTTAAAGGCTAGACTACTAAATTTCCTGGAGACTTTGYGCCAAATATCCAGTGAAATAATCACACCAAATAAGCATTAGCTTACCAATCTGTATTTTGTTCAATAGCCAAATAATGAAAATTTGATAAGACATGATTTTTTTTAAGTGAAAAAAAMCACTTTAATTTACATTCCATATGGCAAAATTGGCGAAAACGGGCAATGAAATGTTAGAAAAGGGGTGAGACCAGCCAAGGCCTTGCTTGTTTTTCCAAGACTGGGTTAGGTAAAAAAAAAAGAGTGGCTTAAGTCAGAAATACACCACCAGAATTAATGTTTCTCAGATCTGTCAAGCCAATAAGCAGACAGTCAGTGTATAAATAACAGCCAGATATTTTATTAGGTCTTTTCCAAATTTTTCAGTTTTTGAGAATCTTAAACTGAGATTGTTTTCTAGGTGCTTGTGAAAATAAAATATTATTCCTGAGCATTTCTGAGAGGGTGGTTCAGAGAACTTTAATCATAATGAAGACCAAATTTTGTTCTTTTAACAACCCCTTTATCCCCACCAAAGGATGTAAATCAGAGGCGAATCAGGAGAATYAACATTCATGATGCTCAAGAAAAAAATTGTTTGCAGGAAGGGGAACTAACGGGCATACTTAAAGATTGGGGAATCATTAGCTGTCTGAACAGTCTGTTGTGAACTGTTCCAGACAGCACTTATTCCATGGTGTTTCCATATGGTTACGGGGAAAACAGAATTGCATGACAGTGAGACACTTGACCTAAAACACATGGCAAAACTAGGAGATGGCAATTACAGTTCATCATGGACAAATAGATTTGTTTTGCATGTAGCAGGAGCACAGTGAGAGAGAACTGCTGCTGTGAGACAGCAAGGAACTGAAGGCTGTGCCTTCACTTGCTGCCTGCCATGTTTAAGAAAATGCAGCCYTTCACTGTAAAGCTTTTATGCAAGACTCCAAGTAAGGTCAAACAAACTAGGCCTGGGGATTTAAATATAAACATCTCTCTTTGGCAAGCTGCAAGCCAAAGTGTGGAGAAGGTAGGCCGGGTAACCAGCAATCTCCACACCCATCCAATTCGTCCATGACCACGGGTTATAGTACAACACAGGCACGTAAATTCAGAGCATATGAACAGAACTATCTCCTTGCTAGACAAAAAATTCAGGCTGGTAAATATACGATAGCTCCATTCCTGTTTCGACAGTTCTGTGAGTCCAGCAATAAATTCTTAACTGATTTTTATTTGATCCTCTCATTGTCTCACCATAAATTTGTGCCAGTGCTGACTCTCAAAGTACGGATTATATGTTTCCCTTTCACATCATGAGACATTAAATTCCACATATATCACACGTTTATAGCAGATGTTCCTAAACAGACAAACCAGGTGCTAAACATATTTTATTCTGATGGGTAATTTTTGAAATTATTGCAATCAATGAGCTAATAATGCTGGTGGTAATGATGAAGTCAAGTTATTATTACCCATTACATTTAATCATTGACAGCAAGTTAATTGGACCTAATTGGAGAAATCATCATAAATAACATGGAGCAGATGGCAGACGTTTGTTTTTCCACTTCCAAATATATCTAGCAGAGTTATAGATAAAGTTTGGATGAACCAATGTAAAAGGGCAGAGAGCGTGTATATCCCCCCCTACCCCCAAAAGCTATAGTTCACATTGGCAAAGTTGCAAGTATAACAGGCATAGAGAGCTTTGGCAAGGTTGAGTAGCTAAACAAAACTTTTAGCTGTTACCCATGTCTCTCAGCTTTTTATACACTGGTCTCAATCCTGCGTATGTGACAACATTGGAGGGTGGTGGAGGCAAAAGGCTGCAAATTAAAAGAGAAAGCCGGAAAGGGAAAACTGATCTACTCAAACACATGTGTTTGAAATACAAACTTCTGCATCTGACCTTATCACTGGAGACTCTCTTTGGGGAGAAATGGATGCTTCCTGGGTGTGACTGACCTTATCCTAACACAGAGAGGCTGGAATAGCAAGCCAAACTGTTCCTCTCTACCAAGTATAAATGGTGTCAGAAGGAAATGTTGACACACAGACATCTAAGTGATAGATCCCACCCAATTCATGCACAAATTGAGCCAAGGGCTAGGGAATGGATCAAAAAATTATGTTCTTGTCATGGCAGCATGTCCACACAAGACAAGGAGCAGTGACTGCAGGAATGGGAGCAGTGCTCCTGCCAGCTTTAACCACCTGGAACAGGAGTTATCACATTGTGGCCTTGACACAGGTCAGCAGCCCAAGCTTGCACTCACTCTTGCTACTAACTCAAAAACTTTCAGGACACTGAAACTCAGTCCAGTTTAATAGCAGGAATGGTCCCTTTCACACACAGGGTCTGCACCAAATAAGACTCTCCTGGATGGTTCCCAGGCATGGCTTCAGCATGAGACAAAACCCTTCTCATTAACAAGTTGGAGTCAGCTTATCAGTTCTTGAGTGTAAGTTTAGAAATATAGAGCAACCAGTCCACCAGAGTTGGCTTTCGGGTGAGAAGAGAGTCCCTGATGTTTTTCTTTTGCTAGTTTAGATCTGACAACACGGCCCATAAACTTGTGTGATTTTTTTCTGAAGTTCATGGCATTCATTTGTGTTGTTATTCTTGATTCTAAGGGAAAAAATAAACACGTAAAAAAGGGATCTTACGTCTTGGGATAAACCATGCCTTATTATTGAGATATATGAAGAATGTATCCTTTTGTTCCCACTTAGTTCTGTCTATGTGCATTTCGGATTTTCCTCCTGTCTAATAACTATTTGCCTCCTCTTGTCTGATTTAAATGGGAAGTGTCTCACCCACTTTTTTATACTACATCTAAACTGCAAGGAAAGGAGAAATAGAACATGCAAGTGTGCCCTCTGGGCTGATGGTGTTATCAATCTAGAAGCATTATTCCACTTCTTGCATCAGTGTTTTCACTCATTTCCACATCCTCCCAAGCTGTTAGGAGAACACTTGACAGCAGCCTAACAATAATTTTGTCTCTCATGCACTTTGTGATCAGTGCACATATCATCTTCTCTGAAGAAATGAAGAATTTATGGAGCCTATTGGCTTTCCTCTTATGATTGACAGTGTACAGCCTCTAATCTCTTACTTTAGAACTGCTTTCCTCTTTTTAAAGTCTGACACAAATAAGTGAAGTAGAACTACTAAATCCCAGAGGTTGTGCCCTCATTGCAAAAGGCAGATTTCAAACCCCGCAGACTGGGACCAGCAAACCGCATGGCATCAGGCCTGGGTTCTGGTCTGTTTTCCTGGATTGCTAATCCTTGTAGCAGGTGGTTTTGAGAAAAACTGACTACAGCCAGAGTTTACCCCTAATTCCCTGCAGACAGAGGGTTTAAATAATGGTTTAATATTCAACAACTAAACCACAGTTAGGAAGTGAGGAATTCTGAGGTCCATTGAACATCGGAAATTTTTTACTTACTCAGTCCAAGGTTATTTCATAAATTAAACCAAAGGTTTAAAATACCATAAAAATGGTATTCCAACCACCCRCAAAAATGCAATTTTCTATGGTTTAGCTGATATACAATAAAGATATTTTTAAATGTTCTGGTTTTAAGTTCTCCAATTTTCCTGTAAATATTTCTAAATTGTTTGCCTCCCTGTGCAATATTGTCATAATGTTGTTTCTTTCCATTTCTTCAGTTCAAATGTTTATTCAAKATCTCGTTTTACATCTTTGTTTTCAAGTACAATCTAAACAGTTATTTATTCATTCATCTGTACCCATACGTTCACACCTCAAAAGTTTCCATACAGAAAAAAATTTCAAGAAAAATCTGAATCTTGATCACAATTTAARTGTGTTCAAGCTTACAGCTTTCCCATGCACATTTAAAGTATTTTAAGACTGTATTGTTGGTTATTGTAAGGCTGTATTTATCTCTGGTTCTACATCATAAAGAATACCATGCACAAAGGTGTGAATGGAAAGCGACATTACCTCCTCATATCTCCTCTCTGATTGTTTTCTGCTTTTTTTTTGTTCTATTCTTTTTGCTTGTTTGTGTTCTTTAATGTGATTTATTTTAAAATGTAGTGTTAACATAAAAATATCGATCTCTAACTTTAAATACATAAATGTCAAACACTTTGTGTAAACTAAGAATCTAGGCTGCCTCAAAAGTCAATGGGAAAAAAAGAGATGCTTTGAGAAGGTGATTTATTCCATTTTGTTTGGGTTCTTCATAACTTCCTGATACTTCATTGGAAATCAGTGTGTGGATTCTTATTTATGCTTGATACAAGGGATTTTTAAAATTCTTCTTTTTTTTGTCTTCTATTAAAACTTCCAAGGTGTGTGAGGTTACATGTCCCTTGGACACAGTGATTTTTCAACAGTCATTGCAGAAGAAATCTTAGTGTCTAGACTAGAGTTGATAGCTAAAGTTGGGTGTTTACCTACCTAGATTTCAGAAAGTCAACAAATTCCCAACTTTTTTCCATAACAGAGAGCTGAAGATGATGCTGAAACTAGCAATYCTGGAAATATTGCATCCTAGATGGAAGCCATTCACCCTTCAGGGAAGCTGACAGAGTCAGGTGATAGGGGGATTCAACTCGTTGATATGCAAGTTAAATACACTTTGTTTTCAGTAAAATAAGAAACCACTCAAATTTCTGATGTTCCCTGACTGAATTACCAAACTTAATCAAAATGTTTTCAAGATACTAATATTTGGAAGATAGTTTTTCTGGCAAAACATAAACCAGAGACCTTGATCTCCAGCAAGAGCACCCTCTCCATAGTCCATATATTATATTAAATAAACTTGCTGACCGAAAGTTCACCAGCCTGCAGTGGGTCCACCTAACTGATGTATATTTGCCTAAAACAGACTGTAAGAACAGGGCTGGCTGACACACCACCATAATTTTCCTTGTGCTCTCTCAAAGCCTCTAGCCATTGTCACTCAAAGTCCTCCAGTGTGTCCATGAAATTTGGTGGGCATTTAGAAGTTTTATGTCAATGTGATGGGCTGCACTCTGTTTCAGGACTCGCTTGAGAACCCAAAGTTCACCAGGATGAACCTGCTCTCCCTCYGTTTCACATAGATTAGTGGTCCCCGAGGGGTAGTGACTCCTCACCGAGATGACACAAACACAAAGCAGCTGATGTGTAAAGCCTCGGTAGATAAACTCTGTCATAACCACGTTCCCTGAGCTGCACTGTGAGTGGGCAATAGCAGAAATCCTTGAAAATAAAAACAGCTGAACCAAACACAGCATGAAACACTGCCAACTAGTTCAAAGTTAGGTCGGTTGGGAAACACAGGGAAACTCTTGCACAGAAGAAAGGCCAAGTAGCTGCTGTGTAGCAATAAAATTTGATCAGGTCCTRTTTAAAGTGACCAGATAGTCCAGAAAAAGGTACTTTTATCTATTTTTCAGTTTTCTTACACTTCTGAAATCTTTGCTTTCATTACTTGCAAAGTGGGAGGACTTGGGTTAAACTTGAGCAGGATTAGCTAAGGCAGAACTTTCAATAGTGTCTCAGCTACGCTTGCAGACGTTTATACTTTAGCCCTTTTAAGAGGAACGAGAAGTGGAAAGCTTTAATCACCTGCCAATTTAATATTTTCATAAGAAAACCTAAAGTTCTGTTAATGGASAGACGGTTAAAGTGCTATTATTGGTTAATATTAAAGAAAGAAATCCAAAGACTGGAAGAGGCTTTGGAAGCAAAAGCAGCTGGGAATCCTAGACTAATAGAAATCAGGTACGGAAAAGATCTATTAAGTCATCCAATCAATGCTACAGTTAATATAAAATCATTCAAAACAGCAGATTTGCTAGTGGTCTGTCCAGCCTGGATTTAAATATCATGAGCAATCAGGTTTCTGACACTTCCCCACATTCCTGTGGACGACTCTGCCAGGAATTTTAGCCCCTGATATTCTGCCTATATTTACCTTTTCACATTATTCAATGTATGTTAACATTCCTAAAGTAATTCCTTTCCTCTTTTTTATTGTCAATTATTTTTACAACATTTTCACTAGTTTTAATTAACCAACCTGATTTACATTTTCCATTTTAGTGTTCTAGGAATAAAAATTTTAAAATTACAGTAGTTAACCACTTCTCAATTTTCTATTGGATCAAAAGCTCAGTGGAAATTCTAAAGTGTCACAGCTAATCTGGAATGGTTTGAAGCCACTTAATCTCAAAAATGTTTGGGAATTTGTTTGTTAGCTGGACATGTATTTTGCAAGTGAAAGAGATTTTATATTTTAGTGATTTAGCCAGGTCCCCTTCTTCACTCACTTCTTTCCTTGCCTATGGCTTTCTCTGATAATTTTGGAGTCACACATTCCTCCAGAGTTTAAGGTTGGTTACTGCATATTGCCATTTTTGCATCAAGATATGATCAATTATTAGGTCAGTTTTCCTGAGAGAATTAACATTTGCACACCTTTGTTTGAGAAATCTTTAGGAAGTTTCCTTGTCCATTTCTTGATCCCTTCTGTTCTTCTTCTCCCATAGGAAGCCTGTTTCATCTTCTTGTAAGTCCTGTTCTGGAGAAAGGTGCCAGTAGGAAGAGTTTTTCACCTGTGAAAATCTCAGCAAATTTGATGGCCCCAAGGACTCTGTCATATAGACCAAACTGCAGGATCACATTAAAAGTTTGAAAAAGACCAAAAAGGCATAGGTTAAAAATTACAGCCCTAACAAATTTTGTTGTTCAAAAGTKCTCAGTACATTGTTATTTTTGCTTTTCATAGTATTGAAAGACAGAGGCTTTCTCTTCTAGGGCTAAAGGTGGGCCATGCACCCTTTATACTTTACACGACTTATGCCATATCTAAGTCTTTAAAGGTAAGTTCTTGCAAGTGCAGAAGCCATGACTGATAAGGAAAACTTGGCTCAGCATTTAGTAAGAGAGGATTACTCATTTAGCAACAGAAAAAAAAAAGGCAAAATAAGATTGAGTGACTCAAATACAATGTGAAGGTTGTTTTTAAACAATGAGGATAATTAGTCATTAAAGAAGGATAATTAAATGTTGGGACAGCTTACCTAAGGATATTACAGGCTCTTTAAAACTGTAATCAAGTTTGAGTCAGTTTCTAAAATTAGAAATKAATGCTTAAATAGAAAATATTGGCTTGAGGCAAAGGCTACTGGGTGATTACACGCTTTAGTTTGTGTTATGCTACATTGTGATAATGGTCATGTCTCAGAATCTATGTATTAATTTTATTGCAATGGAGGCTCATATTTTCTGCTGAATCTACACTAAGTATTCATACAAAGGATGAAAAAGCAAGGAAAAAACCACAAAACTCACATTCTTTTTCACTCTTGTAATTAATCCATGGTCATTAGAGATATACAAGTCTGCTAACTTTACCCATATACTCTCTAATTTTACCTTGATTTTCTATCAGAAATTCCTGATTAATTAATCCAATTCCACCTGGTTAGGTTGTGGCAGTTGTACAGCTTGCTCTAATGAGTAGAATTCTTGGCCTGGTGGCAAATTACCATTTCAAATCAACTGCCAGGTGCAGGATGCAGGAAAGCTGGGTTCAAAGCTCCATACATCTTAGGATACAACAGTATAATATTTCAGCAAAAATCAACACTAGCACTTTCCAGAAGCCCCAAAGTAGGGAAAAAGTGTCTCTGATTTAATACTATATGTAAAAATGGAACAAAATAATTATTTCTTTGTATGCCAGGCTGGGAAAGTGTACATTATATTTCAGAAAAACTGAATATTGATCATCAAACACAGAAGAAATTTAACAAAACTACAAGGCTTCCACAGTACCCAAAGATCATTTTACAGACTTTTGAGACACTTTATTGGCTCCTGACAGAGTCTTTAGGTTTAGGAACACTGTTTTCAGTCTAAAAGGTGAGGCAGTATCAGGTTAATATTGTATATTTATTAGAAAAGACTGACTTCCTGATACAGCCTTAAATTATTAGTATTGAAATAGTGGTATTAACACTGTTTACTGACCAGGAAAAAAGAATTTTGGTTAAAAAACCAAATGGAGAGTCAGGAAATCCAATTTCATTTCTTGCCTCTCGTACAGATTTTCTGTGTGGCTTTGACTGGTTAGAAACATGTTCATATATCAAAGCACATATTCAGAATTACTAAGTTAGATGCTGTATAGTATTAAATTGTAAGGCCAGGTTATTTTTCTTAGGTATTTAATAATCTCTTTCAGACAAACCTTCCTTCAACACCTGAAAAAGGAATTTAAGTATCTAATTTTGTTTGTGTGAGAGCCAGGCACCTTCTGTTTCRTGATCACTCTACTTGGAGTAAATACCTAGAATATGTCTCGTAAAGTCCACTTATCATGGTACTGGACTTAAAATATCATTGGAGAGAAATTCAAACTACCAACAGTTCATTACCACTTCTTTCTGAGCTTTCTTTACATCAATCCATTTTAGGGTGGCCTCCAGGTCGCACTACTTCCTTCGGCATCAACATAAAGTCTCCGGTTTGAAACAAGATATACTCGAGTAAGGGAAGAGATGGATTTTCCAGTGAGCAGAATAAGAAAATCTTGTGAAAAGGTGCATTAAAACTAATAGCAAAACTATTCAGTTTCGGTGCTACATAGTAGAATAGGAGCAAAACCATCCTAGTTGAAGGAGGCATAAGTGGGTTGGAAACRTGAAGGCAAACTTCTTCAACCAAATGCCAAAGTGCCCAAAAGTATCTYCATAAGAGACACTCTCACTGTGAGCATTTCATAGCAGTTATATTCTATAGACCACCAGGTATTTTTCATTCCCTTTCCACCAGTACAAGTTATGCTAGTCTGTACCTACTATATGTTTATAAGAAATCACTTTAATTCACGGTTCTACAAAATTCCTATAAATTCTGAGTGCAGACAGATAACATAATAACAAAGTATGGGATTTTTTCTGTGTCATTTTTCATGGCTTTAAGCAGACAAGAAGTAACAAAGAAATGTTAATACTGCAATTACAATTATCAGTATTTCATTTACATGTGAGTGCCTAAACTTTTCATGCTTGTCTGATCCTTCTTCTTTTAGATTTAATCACAACAGTAAAAAAAATTACTTGTCATCAACATATACACATTCATTGGAATCTGCAAAACTACTCACTCGCATGGGTGATGGTAGACAATGACTTAGCTGTCTGAAATGTAGGCACCTTGTCTAAGCTAGTTATCCAGGTTCACTTTACATTTGGTGTAGAATCAGAGATGTTACCAAGAGAGGACCAATCTTATMTTAAAAAAATTTTCTAAGATGAGTGATTTGACTTTGTCCTCCTGCACTGCTTTTGTTTCCCTTGACTACAGAGAAATGCTAGCCAGGACTGAGCCTAGATGCCTTATAGCTGAGATTAGGTCAGATGAAACCCACCTGGCTTCTGGTTTAGTCTCTTAATTCTCTCATATTTAGGAAGTTAATTATCTTATTAGTTATAATCACAAAACTATGATTAAAGCCAATAAAAGATGAGCATAAACAATTAATTGACCAGTACAAACTTCAGAGGAACCTTTGACTCTAGGCAAAATTGTGATTGGAAAAGTTAATTCTTCCACATCATCTCCTGCTACAAGGGGTACATGTAATTCACATTTCCTCTTTTCTGAGCACTCAACTGCAGCTTGTTAATACTAAGGCCAGCAAATAAACTATCTTCACACGATAGAAGTAGAAGTAGATGAAAGTACCTGCAAACTCTCATCTCATCATTTGATATTTCCATAGTGATTCTCACACCAGTGGAGCTGAGCTGAATGTCTGGGTTATGGATGGGAGTTACTCTACAGCAGAACAGTTTAGGTTGGCCTGTTTCAGACTGTGCTTTGCAGACTGCATGTTTCCCTCGGACTCTCCATTCAGCCAGGAGGATACCAGGCCAGCTGTAACATGAAAACGGTTATGCCTGTCTGTAAATCATACGTATTTTTCCTCATCAAATAAGATGCCTTGGACTGTGATAATTTATCTTTTTTTGCATATATTTTTCAGTTGATTTATGGCACTTGCACAGTGTGTGATCTCCAAGTAGCTGGAAAAGAAGCTCTGTGCTTTTGCCTTGAACTCACAAATGTCTGTCCCCGTGCTTTTGAAGGTGTGTGTGATTATTTAAGTTGTTTTATGCTGGCTTTCTTAACAAAACTCACACTGGCTAGAATCACAACACAAATGTCTCTATTTCCTAGCCTCTGGCTCCAAAATAGTGCTCTTTCACAAATGTTAGTAATGCCCAAATACACCATCTTGCTCACTGGAAAAATGATCAGAGGGACATCTCTCTAGAAAAATGCACCTATCACACAAAGTTTGATTATTTCCATTTGATTTTATGAAGTTATATCTTTAAAAAGAACCCTTTACATACCAATGACTTTCCGTGGAGCCCTTCAATAATCATAAACACCTTGAAAATCGGTCCCCATTCTTCACAGATTGCACTTGAATCTGTGAATCTCCAGGCATCTGCAGGTTTCATGCACCTGCCAAATTTGGAATACACTGGAATGTGCAGGGATCAGGGCTTCACTGGACATGAGATCAATCTRTCCTTGTCTCATGTCTTGCCATACATTAAAATCCTACTTAAATCTCCAGCACACATAAGCAAGCATAAAAATAAGTGAAAATTTTAATTCCTCCGATCTGTATTTTTTCAAATGCACAGAGTAAAACATTGCAAACTTTATTAATTGACATGTAATGGTTTCAGTTTATCATTATGGTCTTTTCACCGACACCAGCACTTCAGAGCCTCACAAGCAACATAAAGTCATCCTTCAGAAACTTCAGAAAGGATTGCCCTGTCCCGTTTATTGCTGTAGTTCAACTTAATATTCATTTTGCAGTGTTTCTGCTGGGAGTGCTTTCACTTAGGTGTTGAAGGAAACTATGAATCTTTTAACATGCTGAGATCTTTCTGGGAGTCTGTATATTATTTTTGAGTCTGGGCAAAAGTGTTACACATTTATAATGTGTCCCAAGAAGTCTACCATCTCCAAGACAGCAGATATCTTTCTCTCCTACTGGTGTTTAGACTCACTAACTGAAAATTGGCTATTAATTGATTCATCTGGATGCATTTTATTGTTTATTGCTATTGTTTGTAARTTTGCTGAGTAAGACAAATACAAATGCAATCCAGTCCCCAGAAATCTTTTCCCTAAGATATGGTTAGAGAAAAAAGATACTCAGAACTGCTCAGCAAATACTTCATGCAACCAGATACCTCTGCTCACTTTCTTCTTTTCCTGAGACCCTCAGGAGTTAAGCACCAAAACTGTATGCCTAAGCTGGAGCCTACCCATATGTCTGAAAAAATGCAGTAGAAAGTCTTACATGTATTTTTTTTCCTTCTTAATTTGGTTTTTGGGTGTGTTTTTTTCTTCTTCTTCTGTTTTTATTATTTTCTTTCTCTTTTATGACCTTTGAATACTGATTTAAATCGAGAGAATTGAGGCCACATGTTAGGATATCATTCAGATGCCTTCTTGCTATATTCTGCCTTTGTATTGTCATTTTCTTTTGGCATTATTTCTGTGCAATGATCATAGCAATTCTGTGGCACCAGAATTATCCTGGAAGTGTGACATTCACTGTTATCTTGGCCTTGCCTCAGCATAGAATTTTATTTGCTGTGAAACATGTGTGATATTTTTGAAGGGAAAATAACTGGTCACAGAGCAGCCTTAGAAGGATGCCATCATGAGTAGATGAGATGCATGCTGCCATTGGATTCAGCAGATTTCATTATTTCATTGGAGTGTACTTTTACTCATTAGAAATTATGCAAGCAGTAGACTAAGATTTATTATATATCTTCTCAGTATAATAATTTGGTCTATCTTTCTGCTGTCATTTTGCTAACTGAGCTTAAGCCGTAGACCTGAAACTCTTCTTAATGGATTCATGCCAAAAAAGTTTTCCTCATCTTAATTAATGGAAATGAATACAAAAGTGACTTCTCAAACATAGTTTTTTCTCTGGCTTCTCAGTGTTAATAACTGATATATTAGAATACTGGTGTCAGAGAAAAGCAGAACAATAAACGAAATAGTCTTATTTTAAGCTTATTTAATTATCATAGTTTTTTAATAGCAAATTAGTTTAGAAAAATCAACATGCAGTTGGTCCTCTCAGATTAATGCAGTTTTAAGTGACAGAAAAAAAGAAATAGAATATATTTATGTTACTCACACAGGGTAGCTGTAGCTTCACCAAATTGCTTCAATATTTGTTGAGACTCAAACACATGTTCAGCTAGGTCACGTTGAAAGATTCTTTTAAACTAAAAGAAGCACAAGAATTGTTACCTTGGCACCGCAGGAAGGGTAAATCTAAAGTTCTTTTGTTTTGTTCCAGAGCTACCTTGAAGGTTATGGAGGACCAGAGAAACTAAAATTAAACCTTTCATTGTATTTTAAAAAGTCTTATTAATGTATTTTTCCCCAGCTGATCGGTGTTTTGGGTTAACAGGAACACTGGAATAGAAAACTAAAACTGGGAAGGGAGAACGGCGGCTGAAAATTTCTGGGTGTCCAGAGACAGCTCTTACAAGTGATGGGCCTAAAATGAAACTGTTTCAGGACACCATAGGATGTCCTGATTTTGAGATGTTAGGAGTGTACAGCTGCAGCTTCTTTGAGCATCTGCTCCTGGCCATCATCACAGGCAAAATATTGCACAAGAGGGAAACTGTTTTGCAAACTATTGTACCTCAGACTCATAGAATCAGAGAAGGTTGGAAAAGAGCTTCAATATCATTAAGTCCAACTGTCAACCCAGCACCACCAGAGTCACCATTAAACCATGACTACAAGTGCACAATATCCACATATTTTTGGAACACTTCTAGAGATGGTGACACCACCAGTTCCCTGGGCAGTCTGTTCCAATGGTTGACAACTCTTTCCATGAAGAAATTTTTCCTAATATCCAGTCTAAACCTCCCCTGGTTCAAATTCAGGCCATTTCCTCTCCTCCTGTCACTTGTTCCTTGGGAGAAGAGACCGACCCACACCTCACCACAACCTCCTTTCAAGGAGTTGTAGAGAGTGATAAAGTTTCCCTTGAGTTTCCTTTTCTCCAGACTAAACAACCCCAGTTCCCTCAGTCTCTCCTCATCAGACTTGTGCTCCAGACCCCTCACCAGTTTCGTTGCCCTTTTTTGGACACTCTGAAATTTGCAACTGAAATCWCTTTAATGATCACAGGCTGTTTCCCTCTGGTTGGCTGTAGTCATTTTTTTTCAAACAAACAAATAACCCTCATCCCCTCCAAAACCCAAAATGTCTTCTATTTCAGTAAAATTCTCGAAACAGCTTGAGGGCACTCCTCCTGGCAATGTGAAAGTAGGGCTTGGGGTCCAGCCCCCCTTCCTTTATCAGTGCCTTTACCTGTGATCTGTAGCCATGGGGCACATTACAGCTAAGTATCAGATAATACCCTGTGTTTTGGGACAGCAGGCAATGAAAGGCCACGAGGTCTGCTTCCTATGACCTGAAACTCCCTGGGAATCTGATTCAAAGATGGCTTCACCACTGAGACTCTTGTTGTGCTGGGATGGAACTCATGCCTGGACTTTATCTGTGGGCTGGGGCTGGCAGAAGGATGGCCTTGGTTGGCACAGGGAAGTACAATGACAAATTTAATGTTATAAGGGAATTAATACCGTATATAGAATATCCATACTGTTACAAAACAAGCAAAGAGAAGGCAGTCAAAACCTTAGATTTAATTCTTCTTCAGCACTAACACAGCTACTGCTATTAGCTCCTTTTTAAGAGCCATTGAAATGTTTGTGTAAAGAATATGTGTGGTAACCAACTATAGTTTTGCTTTGTTTCACATGAGGTCACCACTTTACATTTACGGTGGGTCTAAAGTGTTTCACCCTGGTTTGAACCTCAGCCTACCACAATTAGTGTTAGAGTTCATCTGACTTCTC
This sequence comes from Amblyornis subalaris, assembly GCA_018881555.1. Classification (NCBI taxonomy): domain Eukaryota; kingdom Metazoa; phylum Chordata; class Aves; order Passeriformes; family Ptilonorhynchidae; genus Amblyornis; species Amblyornis subalaris. Next base: position 4,308,644 of record JACAXG010000032.1, on the reverse strand, counting down.
CCAAAAGTCTTGGTGGGCTGTTTTATTATTTTCCTGATGAAATTGTGGAAATGTCATTGTATTGGTACTGCCGGTCGACTGTTCGTGTGTTTGATTTGGTGGCCCTGCAAAGCTCACACCACACATCCAAGCAAAGGACAACCACAAAAATTAACTTTGTGTTGCCATTTTGAAGAAAACRTGGTTTAAATGGTTGGTCTTGGCTTGTCTCAAAGGACCTGTGAAATGGATTTGGAGCCAGCCTTCTTCTTCAGCTAACCTGTGTGTGAGAGCTAAATAAAGGAACCTTGGGGAAAGGTGAAAAAAGAGCAGGTAATCAAATATTAGAAAAAGGGGAAAATAAAAATTTGATTTATACTATTTTTAATGGGTTTTTTTTTAATTGAGTTGACAAATATATCATGAGGCAGAGGTTAACTAAACAACCTCTGGTGAAAACTGTATAGAGTAACTTAACATAATAAAATGTAGCATGAAGCAGAACATTCTATGATGTTTCAGACATGGGGTATTCCCTCTCTTTCAGTTAGAGGGCCTTTATTACCCACTAACTGTGTCTTGATACTCAAGCAAGACAGATGATGTGGTGACAGATATTCAAGATTGTGAACTAATGTTCAGTCTTCTATAGAGAACTAGAAAAGGCAGTAGAATTTTTCCCCCCTAACAGCTTTCCTTTTTTACTGCTCTCTGGGAGTGGAGTTGAGCAATGGTTCCTGAAGGGCTGGAGTGGGTTTTGGGATGGAAACGCGAGAGTCTACACTCTCAGTTTTTTTTATTTTAGCCTTGGTATGTCTTTGAAACCAAATAACAYCAGCAGAAGTGCTCTAACCCTCTCTTTTCCAGTTTTTATGAAGACTTTTAAAGAGCTTATCACGCAGTTGTCCATCTTCTTTCTCAGTCTGACACAGGATGACTACTACCAGATTCAACCCTGTACTAGAATTATTTCCCTCACACATATTACACCRAAATCCTACAGTTTAAGTACAGGTCAGAGACAATTCTGTTTCTCAAACTGAGATTTCTTCCTCAAAGCAGTAATCATTTTCCCTCAGGAGTATGAAGCATTCATGCTGCTCCCTCCAAACAGGAGGTGTAGCTAAAACAATTCCCCAGGAAAGACACACAAAAATGTTCCACATTTCTGGATGCTCCCTCTCAACCATAGTGTATATAAAAGCAAGGAAAGAGGCTATTCATCCCATGGTGCTTAATCACCATAGGATAGATTATCTCCAAGAAAMAAGGTAGGGTCTTGTCTCATGCCTTTGTGATTACACAAGATGAAGCACAAAGCAAAATTTTATGCCAGAAGTTTATCTCTCTATCTGACTGAACTTATCCAACTGACCTTTGCAGGCAAGATTTGCTGGCTCTTTCCCCTCCTTGAGCATCCCAGGGGTGTTGTCCAGCTTAGAAAGAATAGAAAGGAGAGTAGCCTTGGTGACAAATAATCTTTCTGTATGGCAACTATGTGAAAAATCAAAACCTCATCCTTCAATCCTTAACACCAAATGTGACTAAGAGTGAAAATACTAGCATTTTCTAGTAGTWAATAGGTGTTCCTAGTAAATTGGGTGAAGTTTCAGCATCTTTGAGCTCAGGTTGAGATCTTGTGAAATAATGCTTGCTATAGACAGCATTAGTCAATTCATTAGTTTGTGCTCTTTTAGTAAAAAAGAAATCTGTATTTAAAGCAGGTTTGGTATCACCCTACTAGAAATGGGGCTGCGGTCTAGCCATTGATAATAAGCCAAAACAAAGGAAATGACTGATCGCCAAATTCAATTCCAAACAGAAGTGAGTCATACAAATTTAAAATTAAAATGCTTTGGTTTCCACATAGGTTTTTCATTTTTTTCCTGCTGTATGTTTTTCTCTATTCTCTGATCTTAAAGCTGCTGAGGTTTCAATAATAGTCTTTCATAAAAGATTGTGCTACAAAGTAAAGTCTTTGCTGTTATGCCCACTGTTTTTATAGCGCATCTTAAGATTTTTTCTTTTTGTAATATGCAAATAAACGGTTGTACCCAATTTCTCATGACATTTTGGAGATCTCTTTTAATAGTCACCTTTGCTATCAGACATCTTCAGCCCTTTCATAAACACAAGTAGTAAGGGCTGACTAGCGAAACATAGCATATATCTCAGAGGATTTGCAATCTGAAAATCATTGCCTACAGACCAAAAAGAGTAAGTAGAAGCATAGGTACAGCTTGGGCTTTCTCTTCCCTTCTACAAGATCTATGCAACTGATATGCCACTCAGGAAAGAACAGAATGTTTGGACACCTGTGCCAGCCAAGTACCTGTCCAAGAGGTTTCATAATCACACTTATTTATGGAATCAGAATAGGATGCCAAGTCAGGTGGGAAAAGAGAGATAGCGTTTCAGTCACAGCAAATATTACCCAGTGAGGGGGCAAGGGGAAGTAATGCTGGTGTCAAGTGCAGAGTAGAGGGAGAGAGGGAGGAGGAAATTGCAGAGAGTGATTAGATCCCACAAATAGCTAGAGGAGTCAGCAGGGAGAGGGATGTGGTAGAAGAAAATGGAAGGTTTTTCTGAAAATCAGGGGTAAAAGAAATAAACTGAACACCATAAAAACAGCCTACAGAATCCCAGTCTCTGAAAGAGCCACCAGCAGCAAGAGAAAACAGTCAATGTTAGCCTTCCCAAGCGTGGATGGGTGCCACAGGACCGAATGCAAAAGAAAACACTAACCTGGACTTCAGGAAAATGATGAGGTATCCTATCTGCTCCCTGGCTTTCAGGGGATGTTATTCAAAGTTAAGAGAGGGGAAGCACCTGGGCATCTGGTTGACTTCAGCCATGGAATGTCATTTCTCAGGAAAAAGTCACTAGAGAGGCAAACCACCAGAGTAATGAATGACGAGTAAACGAGAAGCCGAAATAGGAGAGGAGCAGACTTGAAATGGTTGATAGGGATGCTTTCAAACTCAGCTGGTCACCTCATATATTCTCCACAAAACTTTCAGTTTCCCCCTTGAGTCCTTCCCATTCAGTCTTTGTTTGACACTCTTACCAATCTACATTTCCTAACAGCTTTTCCAACTCCCATTCCCTTTCCTGATATCCTTGCCAAATCCAGGCAGTATCTTTCACTTTTTCCCTTCCCCACATCACATACCAGAACATAATTTTCACAGCCTGAGGGTGCCAGCTCTGTGCTGTGCATTAAAATGACATTAAGCATTTTGTGGATCAACGGAAGCTAGAATATTTTTTTTGATGGGGTGAGGGTAGAGGGATGGAAGAGAAGGAAGAGGCCTTGTAAGTGGGCCTTCCTTAGCAGAACATCCTATAAGAAACATATGATAATGTAATCATCTCAGATGTTTGACAAATGCTACTCAGTTCATTTTTTCCCTTCCTGATGACACATCCCAGGCTTTACACTGAACTTCCCAAAGATAGATTGTGCACACAGCAAATATCTAGAGGAATGCAAAAGCAAAAAAGCAGAAACACTACATTTGGGAGACATTCCTTCACACTGACTTCTTCAGCAAGATCTGCAAATAGAGTTATTAAGATAGTTAACACAAGCCAAGGTTATCTGAAAGCAAGCAAATATTTTATCATAAATAGTAGCATTGTTTAGTTTTAGCATTTAAATTATCATCCACACAGTAGCTATGTTTTGCCCCTTTGGTAGTATTATTTAGCAGTCATTTATTTGACTAGGGAAAAAAAAAGGATAATGAAAGCTAAAGAAAAAGTAATGACAATTAGAGAAAGAATTTATTGAGAATCTTATCATGTTGTTTATGATTAAAATCATATGAGCTTTTGCTTTTAAGAAATGATAGCTTAGAAGCTTATCCTAGAAGTTTCATATAAAAGAAAAAATCAGAGTGGTCTTCCAGAAAAAAAAAAAAAAAAAAAGAGGAATAATGTTTACAACATATGATTATTGCCATTTTAAGAGAGTACTCAGCAGAAAATAAGCTATACTTGGATACATAATTTTCATATTCTAGATTTTGAAAACACTTTTTTTTTGAAAGCAATGCAAAAGTCTGGAGAATTTCCACTTTTCTTTAAAACTCGATGTCAGTATTTTCTTTGCTTTCTTCCTGTTCTAGGAGGTTTGTTACATGGAATTCAGTATCAAAATGGGAAAAGTGCTTTTCTATGATTTCATGTTTTTTACAAACTAGAAGGCATAGAAAGCAAAGAACTACAGAAAGAGCGTGTAACAGAGGACAACGAAGGAATGACATTTTTCAGAATTTCATCAGACAAAACAGTCATAGGAAAAAGATGTTAAAAACCCAAACCCTTTTGCACTGTATGAAAACAGCTTTCCTTCCTGACCAGATTTTCATGTTACTTCTACTGTACTAAAATTGTCTCACTTGGCAGCAAAGGGGCTAATTTACCCATTAGAGCTCAGACAACAGCTGATCCATCTTGCTGAGTTAAATCTCCTTGGACGATGCTCAGAGTGAGATCGAGGCTTCATGTTCCCCCAATTCTCTACCCATGCTGAGGAGGTCACACTTTGATTCCTGGACTTTCAAGCAGGAAAGAATTTRCAGTCTCTGAGATGCTTTTCTTTAAAAAGATTTTAATTTCTTAGTCCCGCTTAACAATGTATCAGTTTTATGTTAGGACCCCAGAATGTCAGATGAGAGGAAGGATATTCAGCAAGTCCCTGTGTTTATTTGACATTCCAGAACGAATACATGTTGTGTGGACAAAAGCAATGTTTTACAAGTTTTCACATTGCATTCTGAAAGCAGTGTTTTCTTTATAATCTATGTATCTTTATGTAGGCCGTAGGCCAGGTTAAGCAGTGTGATGCAAAGGCTGGGCAGAGGGCCTCTATTCACAAAGGAACACTTATTTCACTTCATCTTACATGACTATCTGTACCGCCAAGCTCAYGCTGAGGGATGTTTTACACACCTCACACAGTGTGCGTTGTGCTCCTGACTCACTCCTCTGCTTTTATCCCATTTGTGCAAACTGGGATGTGGGACCAACAAATCTAACCATCAGCAGTGGTGATGGGGCAGAGGACAGCTTTTGAAAGTGAGCCTACAATTTCAGCTGTTTGACATATCTTGCCATCAACCCGTGTTATTGCCAAACATAATTTCTCTAGTTTCACAATGTCATGCCCTGAAAGAGATTCCTTGGAAAGTGGTAGCAGAGCAGACCACTCTGAAGGGATGATATAGTGATGCTAACAGCCATAACATGGCATAGTGCCATGCTCTCTCTTTGAAATGTGCAGTGAGAAATGGCCTGTATTTCCATGGCTATATATTATCTGCCTGAGAGGCAAACATTGCAAAGCATAAAAATTCAACCCTGATCCATCAGTAACACAGATATTTTATCAGAAAGAGTTACTGGGAGAGCACTGGCAGAGACATTTAGCAGAAAAAAGAAGGGTTACTAGTGGAGATCACAGTATCTTGAATACATTGTTCAATTAAATATTCTTTTATAGTGCTGCAGCTTTCTCATTTGCAGTCAGAGAAGAAGTAGAGATTCCTGACAGCTCCAGGTCTTTGGAAGAAGCATGTTCAATTCTTGTTGATCTTTCTTTTTCGCCTTTTGGGTAAATTTGAGCCAGTAAGTTCAGTATATAAAATTGAAATCGGGTACATGCAATTAAAGATGCAAGGGTCTTCATCAAAACTAAAGCAGATTTGCAGAATTTAGGACCAACATTTTGATCCCAAAACCCACCCAGTGAATTACCACTTCAGCAGGTATCTAAACTCTTATTGTTTCCTTGACTGACCAATAGATGTTTTATTCTCTGTTTCTGCATATGGCCCACGCATCTGGGTTGGTGTATCTCTCATGTCTACTGCTAGCAGAAATGTACAGTACTCCGCTGACCGCAGACCCTCAGATTCTGTGCTCAGAGCATCTCTTATCTGCGCAATGATTGACTTGAACTCCACATAAAACAGAACGCTTCCACTTTTTTCTGAAAGCAATTGCAATTATAGGTTGTTCCTCCACTTTTGAGATGCAACATCTCGCTAGCTGGAGCTGCTGCTTGCGCTGCAGGACAAACCCGGCCCCTAGGAGGTCCTGGCTAAGCCCAGTGATGGCAGGCACCACCTCACCTGCTCAAATACAATCACGGAGCAGAAACAAATGCTACTTCCGTGGCTCCATAAAAGACAAAATGGAGCAAAATTCAGAGGCTTASTGCTAAGGTATTGGTGTGGCTGAGGGATAAAGTGAATTTTATTCTTTTTTCCTAGATATTTTTGCAATCAAAGAGACACTGAACGATGTATATAATTACACTTAATTACACATAATTTTCAGTTGGAAGATGTTCCTAGTGAAGTAGACATGTTTTCTGTCTCTCTTTCCCTATGGTTCTCATTATCCCTTCTGAATAGTGGCATGGCTCCCACAGAAGGGCTGGGAGCTGCCTTTGACCCCACTTTGCATATAACTCAACAGAATAAATTAACCTTCTTAGCAGTATAATGTATGGGCCTAAATCACTTTTACTGAGAAGTGCCTGATACTCCATTTTCCACTTTTTTGGCAACTCCAAGACTATCACATCAAAGTTGCAACATGGGTCTTGGCAGTGGCTTAGAAGCATCTACTGAGCTCACCAGCCTCCCTGGTGGAACATTTAGCTACCTGCCTTTAAAAAAACAAGCAGGATTTAAAAATACTCTCTTCAGCATTTTGTGTTGAGTARTTTGACATTTGTATGCACACGAATGGTCTGCATGGAGCTTCACAGATGCCTTATTAGTTACTTAACCAAGCCTGCAAGGACTGATGTACAGCTTACTCAGGCTGGTAAGTCTGGCTTTAGGAGAAAAACATCTAACAATTAATTATGGCTGCAGTCAGGACAGCCATCTGTACCGAGCTACCCAAGGAAGGAATTGCATAATGACGTCCCAGATATGCTTTCATCTTCCAGTCATGCATTTTAAAATGTTTTGCAAGACACAGATAAAGGTTATTAGTGGTCTGTTGGTTACTAGTGATCTTTGAGCGTCCACTGCTTTTATTTTTATAGATTACAGATCATTGGAAAAGTATTTGGTGAGCCATGCTCAAAATAATAGCAAKGTGTGCTTTCTTGGATTGTAGGTGTCATGGTTTAGGAATGGCACTCCCCAGTTTAGTGCTCCCACTGGGATTCTCCAAACCACACTGACACTTGCTTGCTGCTCACCCCTCCCACCTCTTCCCTTCCCCCTGCAGCAGGCCAGAGAGGAGAATTGGAGGCACAAAAATGCAAGGTTTGACAAGAACATTTTTCTGGAAACAGCAATGAGATAAGAAAACAAAYAGTTACAGCAACAATACTAATGACAGAGGGGACAAGAAAAGAAATGTTATTGCTCACCACAGAACCCCCCAACAACAGACAATACACAACCACCCCCTCGGCCGCCCTCGCTCGATGGGAAGGAACCCCTTCTCCCTGAAGTCTCTTTCCCCGCCCCCAGCGATGATGTGAGATGGTATAGAATAACCTCCAGGTCCTGGCCACGCCCCCTCTGGTTACTGCACAAATTGATGTTGTCCTGGTTCCAACGAGGGCAGTAGGAAATACTCCTTTTGCTCTTGTTAGATTCTCACTCACGAGGTGCAATTAACAGGTGATGCTACAATGTTTTAAAATTGTATATATTGTTTACGTATATGTATATGTGTATATATATGTATATGTATATATTGTTTACATACTAGCATATGAAGAATGTTTTGAAAGAGAATCCCAGGGGAATATGAAATTTACATGCARAGAGTTTTTCCAGCAGAATCTATAGATAAAATTTAATTCCTGCTTATTTTAGAAAGTGTTGGACTGAGTAAAGATTTGTCTCTTTTCCATGGTATCGTTGGAAGGAAAATCATCTTCATGCAACTTCCAAGAGTGATGTGATAATGACAACACTGCCTGGCTTCACAAGCCTGACACTGACGGGACACTATAGGGGATGTGTCCGCACAACCACACAAACCAAGCCAGTTGAATGACCCTGCCATTGCCCATCTCTCCTACTAAAGAAAACCAAACCTAACAAGCTTCAAACAGGAGTCTCCAAGCTGAACTACATCATACGCTTCAATTCTGCTTTGTAAACATTATCTTGGAACACAAATTTTCTGGATTATGGTAATATAGTTCCCAGATTAAATATAACTTTGCAAAATAGCATCATTATTATTTAGTAGTATTATTATTAGTATTAGTACTATTATTTAGTATCATTATTATTAGTATTATTAAATTATGATGTAAAATTATGATGTAAAATTTTTCTCCATCAATAAGTATATATATATTTTTTAATTTAGGTTCCTATACACACATATATGAAGCTTGTGTTTCGATTTCAGTACAGTTAAGGAAGAATTAACTCCTCAACACTTACAGAGAATAAAGTCAACAGYCAAGAGAAGAAAAGCAGAAAGAGAGAGAGATAATGGAAATCAATAAGCAAATCACTGGAACCATGTGGACCTTCAGCCATTTTGCACTTAGTACCTGAAGTGGTGTGTCTAAAATCATCATTGTGATCTGATCTGGACTTAGATGGCTGGAAGAATTCAGATACTGAGCTACAAGGGAATGGTGGTGAAATTCTCACACTTCATCTTTTTATAGCCGGGGGGGTCTTAAAGCCCATAATTCCAGAAGACAAAGAGTTCCCCTGACAAAGAAGACAGTTTTAAAGACATGTTTCAAGTACCGATTTCAAACCTTGGCTCCAGTGTACTTGGGTTTATCTGCATGCCTGAGGTTTATGCATTAAAAACTGCTTCGTAGTACTGACAACCTAGCAATAGAAAAAGTTTTTATTGTACTGGAACACAGTAATGCCAGAGCTGTTTTTTATTAAATTCACTGATTGTTCCCAATTTTTGTTTTCCATTGCAGGTTTCCCTAAGAAGAGTAAAGCCTGTGGATTTAATTTTGTTTTGTTTGTAAACACATCACCTTTATCAAAAAAATTTTCAAAATGCAGAAACACAGGCAAAAAATATTTATTTTAAAAAATGCAGGAGAAGAAAATTTTGCTGCTGAAGACACAGCAATTGTGTTTCTTACTTAAAAAAAGAAAAAAGCCAGAACAACAAAATGAAACAAACCAACCCAAAACTAACCAACTAACCAAATAAAACCAAAATAAATTGCCAAACTATGACCTTTCACATTAGAACTTTGTCATTTTTGTAGGGGACAGCAATGTACAACGAACGTAATGCAGTAGAGGCCATTGACATTAAAGCTTTTCTTCCCATTTAACATTGATGTAGTTCTCTTTTTATCAAGTTCATTAGTAAGTTCAACAACAACACTTTTAAACTTCAAGTACATATGTTAAGAAAATGATGTTATGAATAAGTTTGTGCTTAAAGTCTAAGCTCCACTAATTAAGAAAGTGTAGAGACACTATTGGCAGAAGCTGGGCAGAGGAAATGAAYATCTGTTTCTTCAGTGCTATAAAGAGAAACCTGTCTACCTTAGCTCCATCCAAGGCTTGAGTTCAGTGCTGATTCAAATGATACATTCTGAAACTTCTGCTATCACAAGAGTTTCACCATTTCTGTCTTAAATTTCATAAGACCAATTCTGACCAAAATGAAGTCAGAATATCCGCCCATCTGAGGGCCTGCATTTGTCTAATTTTCCTGCAATAAAAGAGGAGGTGTGCATAAGGGGAACATACTTTCTACATCCGCAGCTGCAAAAGGCTTCAGTTCACTTCAGTAGGTCTTGCTGAGATTTAACTGTCGCAATTAATTTGAGATATGAGGTAGAAGTACATGTAACTGTTGAGATTATTTTGTGTCTTCAAAGTCTGGCAATTGCAATTAGGTAGAGACCTGTCAATTCATCTCTGTGTAGCCAAGTGATGGAAGCTGTCCTGGAACAGTGATGACCATTTATGACCAGTAGACTCTGTGAGGTCCACAAAGCACTTCAAAGGCACCTGTGAAAGGTACAAATGAAATGCTAAGGGCTTAAATTCCGCGAGTGAGGAATCATATCTTTACAGAAAATTTTTCAAGTCCATCATTCAAAAAGGATGAAAACAACTGTTCCAAAATATTTCCATGCCAGTCCTCCCCGTGAGGGTTAATGGCATACACAGGAGTTCTGCTAAATGTCACAGTAGTTACTATGCTCTAATCCTGATCCCCAACCTACTGTAGCTGCTATAAAATATATAGTAATAATTTCCTGAGGCAGGGTAATGTATAAGGAATGTCAGACCAGGCTCTGTACATATTTGCCTTAGCTCTGTTTTATTAAAGTGAAACTTTTATTAAGGCATGTGGTGAATTGAGCAATCTGCATGATTCATGCAGTTATAAACCTATTGCTACACTCACAATAAATCAATGAGCCATTGTCGCATGTTCACTGTAGAGTAGATTAAATAATAAGGGGAAAAATCAATGTGGAAGTATTATTCGGCCATATGAAAGTATTAAAAATGTACTCTGAATGCATTAAAAGCACCAAATTGTAGTTGAGCTAAGCTTTATTCCATAAACAAGTTTCCTTGTATGCAGGGTATTTATTTACTCATGGTCTCTATAAGAGTCAATATAATTAACCAAGTTAAATTATGTCTTTTGCTGAGTTATTTCTGATTGGAACACACTCTTACAATTCGCACTGTAAAACTAAGGGCCAAGGCTCCAGCCTGACCTCTGCTTACCCTCAGCTGTACTGCTCAGAGGGAAACACGAGAAGGAACTACTCCTTCAGGACTACGACTGTCATAGGAAGATGCTGATTCATCACTCCATTGATGCCAGAGTTGCAAAGGGTCATTTTGGGTTGGGACTAAAAGGAATGGTTGTGGTTTCTCTGCTTTTATTCACATGCCTCTGATTGTCTCTCAGCCCTCTCTGAATTCTTATCTCCTTTGGGCAGAGCATGCCTGTGCAAGGCATTAAGGAGGTAAGTGAGAGTGAAATAGACTAAAAGTTCCTTTTTCTTTTTTTCAAGAGAGAAGGGAGAAAACAGGTGAAAGACTTCTACCAGTCTCTGGATGGAATCCTGATTGATATTGATTCAAAGTGATCATGTAGAAGTGAATACTGTCCATAAGTAGCCCTGCTATTTAAAGAAAGAAATAAGCACTAAAATTCATGATGCTTTAGAATTTGCACCTGAATTACATTGTTTCATAGTAAGAAGCAAAATACACATTTCAGTTGTAATCTTATGTGTTTCTTCTTCTCTAATACACTCATTCTCTCAGTGRCTTATTTAGATTGTTTGAAAGACTATTTGAATTAAATCAGAATAATTATAATAATTATTTKTTGCCACTGTATTTTCAATGAGCACCAGGAGCAGAAGTTTGTATTTTTACTGTTAAAATGCGATGCTGAAATGTATTAAATTTTCTTTAAAATTACAGATTTAATCAGTATAATGTAGATTCATTTTCTCTATGTTTTTTTTCCACAAACTGCCTCTGTTACTGTTGCTAAGCCATTTCAAATGTTGAGTAGATTTCTGATCTGGCCTCAGGGACAAGAATTTACCTTCAAGGAGTGGAAAGATCTGTGTGTCCAAGGGACTAACAGCTGACTATATGACAACCACAACTCTCCAAACTCATTCCCAAAATATGCTTTAAAATCTACAAACCGTATACTTGATAATCCCCTTAAGGATAAATAGTCCAGATACAAAGGGGAAAATTGAGACTTCTGTCCAATTTTTCATATTCGATCATGTCAAACAGCCATTCCCAGAGTATATTTGTTAATTGCAAAGCTGATCAGTCACAGACTCTCCTCAGATGGGTGACTAATTGGAAGCAGTCTGGCAGCACGTTCTTTTCTTCATTTCTCAGGAAATCAGAAAGTCAAATGCAACATCCAATGCTATGGGTCACCCCGTAGATTTTGGGATTCTTCTTGGCAGGACTTTGAATCCACAGATCAACTAATGCTTACTAGAAATCATCTGCCTTTCTTGTTGATGGCTGTTAGAATAGGGACAATATTTACAACTTGTATGAAGCAGTATGCTCTCAAAATCCAGCTCTGAAATGGAGTTGAGAGTGCTCAGTTTTATTTAACAACAAAGTGGTTCCACATACCAGAGGGAATCCAGTATATGCTGACTCGCTATCTACAATTTAAAAGAGTTTTGTAGACATTCCTCATCGCCAGTTCTAGTCACAAGGCAAAACACCATATTCTAGAGCACAACAGTCTCCAGGTCTAAAGGCTGCAGGTTAAAAGGATGTTGACTAAAATAGAATTGTAGAATTGTTAAGGTTAGAAAAGACCTCCAGGATCATTGAGTCCAATCTTTGCTCAAACACCACCATAACTACTAAACCATAGCACTAAGGTGCCATGTACAGACATTTCTTGAATGCTTCCAGGGATGGTGACTCCACCACTTTCACTTGGCAGCCTGTCTCAATATTTGAAAACCCTTTCTATGAAGAAATTCTTCCTGATGTCCAGCTGGAACCTCSTCTGGCACAGCTTGAAGCCATTTCCTCATCCTTTCACTACCACAACACAAAATCACAAACATTTTAAGGATTTCCTCCTTGTGGGAAGAGTTCAACAGCTCATGCAATCTCCTTTCACTTATCCGAGCCTAAGGTGGCCTCTTCATCATGAACCTGGGCAGGAATAGCTTGAATGCTAGGAAAGCAAATAATAGAAGGAGGATTTGAACTGCTAGCACCTTCAGATCTATGCACAGACCTGGAGCCAAATGTTCATGATGCATTTTTTAACTATGATACATTGAAACAGGTTGGCAGAGACCTGGACAACATCCTTCCACCTTTGGTCTCTGCCCAAGTCAGTAGAGTGGTGACATAAAGTCAAGCTCAAGATTTTTCAGTATATGCAGTAACACTTGACCACTGGATGTCACTTACATTTAATAAAACTGTAAAGATTACTTCAACTCAGTTTTTAAGATAAAAAGACAAGCTTGTAAGTTCTGTGAATTTTGACARATTTATGACTTTTTTTAGCAGTGTTTTTCTCTCCCTCTTAGATAATTCTTGGAGTAGATAAAAAAAAATCTATTTTTCTTCTGTTAAATGTGTTAATTACTAGGAAGACACAAATCTGAGCCTGCACTGATACTCTATTTCTGCTGACGTGAAAATTGTCATCAATCTCTTCACAGCTGAGTAAAATTAATGATGGACCTGAACCAAATGTCATTATAACAATACGCTAAATTTCTAAAACCAAGATTCTACCCAAAAACACTTCAAACATTCATATTTTTGGGAAAAGTCTCTCATTTTATTGATTTGCAAGTGATTGATATGCTATAAGCTTTCAATGCAAATCAGTCTTTTCAATACCTAAGCCACTTTTTAAAGTGGAACTTAGGCTCATAATTTATTGGGATGGTTTTGAAACTTACTTTTCAGCCTACTGTCAGTTAGACCTTTTAATTGGGTCTTGGCAAAAATCAGAAGCTGTAAAACTCCACAAAAATGTGCACATTTACTCCTAGGAACTCTGGGAGCAATGGATGGAAAGGAGTTTCTGATAAATACCCTCACTTGACTCTTAATGGATGAAGCAAAAGAAAGACAAAAGGGGGAAATGTCTGAAGCAAGAACATGAACAATCATTAATTATTCACAGATAGCAGATTTCATATTTCATACCTGTGATGTTAGTGTATCTTTGCACAAAGACCTGATTTCCTCACACCTCCAGTGGAGGAAATGTGGAAGCACACAGGCTAGTTGCGAGCAAGTAACACTGGAATGAGAAATGGAAGGGTTGTATTAGCACAGACACAAGTCTTGGAATTGCTTTACTTTAGAGGGTAAAAGCATTTCTGAGGCATGGAAATAAACAGCCAGAACTATTCTTTCCATTGCACAAGATGAGATAACAAGTCAATTGTCAAAGCATGTGCAGAATCCATCTGCTGACTCCCTGACTCCTTGGCTTCTCTGTTAGATCAGAGGAATTATGCACTTGTACTAACCCTTTACTTGGCTGTTTGAGAACTGTACAAACAGGTTTAATTTCAGTACAACAAACACCAACCAGATAGAAAAGTATAAGAGAAAGGAAAAATAAGCAATCATAACTATTAGTAAAACTTTCACACAGGTTTGTAGCTTAAAACTTTGGTTCACAAGAGCTTATGAAACTCATCCTCTATTTTCCCCTTTGCAAGGACTTATTCCTTTTTAACCTAAACCACCAGGTTTTATCTTGTTGAAGGTCAAACCACATTTTCCCTGGCTTGCACCTGAAATCGTAACTCAGCATAGACTTTCTTCATCCAGCCTCAAATCTTTAGAGTTGTGAACTCTGACAAACCCTTTAGAGAACTTGATGTGAGTTTCAGATTTGTAATGAAACTCAAGCCTGGGTGGGTTTTGGGTTTCATTACGAAAGTTCTGCACAGCTGCACTAAAAACTCAAACCAGGTTTCATAAAAGTACCTGTTGTATTTAAGCCAGGGAGTCACACTGGGAACTATATTTAATAAGTAAGAAGTTGTAGGAGTGCTGATGTAACTGTGTAAAATGTTTTTTTAAAAATACAGGAGATTTGACATGGAAACCCCTTTCAAAAATAGTGGAATACTTAATACAGGACTGTTGTCCCTCTAAACCCAGTGCATTACTTGACCCAGCGCAGTGCCACTTCTGAGAGGAAGGAATGCAGACCCTAAAAAATTTAGCTCTTGAATACATTATTATTCTGTAATTTCTAACTCTCACAAAAGAAAAAAAAAGCAAGATTGCTGACTGGACTGCTTTGTAGCACTGCCATGGAGGGGACAATGTCAGAGCTTTTGTCTGGGCCATAATAACATTCTTCTGAACTCTACAGCTGCTTGGTTACAAAGGGTAGTCATTGCAAGAAAATCAAATTACCTGACTCAGTTCTGGTAGGAAATAGTTTCTACCRTGTACAAATGAACTGAATTCCTTCCATTTCCAGCTGTGTTGCCCATTCCTGCAAAGAAGTTCCTAGAAGTTGCTGTGTGATCTTCAGTCTAGATCTCTGCATGAAAGTCTGAGAGAAGAAAGCACTGAGTCTTTCTATTCTGTATTTGCATCAYATTAAACATAACAGGATACTGGTTTATGGCTGGGACTCTTGGCCAATGAGGTTTTCCAGAATAGTATTAACAATGACAATAACAGTAAGTATAGATTGCAGTACATCAGGAATCTTTTTGGAGCTTGGAAGAAACCAGYAGGGCTTGATCCATCAGGGTGTTTAATGCATGCTTGCTTTAAGCATATAGGTAGGCCAATTCATTCAGTTAAAACTGAGGACATTTGGGCTGTTTTACAAGTTGCATTCCAAAAAGAAATGTGGAAAAGTGAAAGATGTTAGACCATAGGAAGTGAGAGAATGCATACAGCAAGACCCAGACTCTGACAATGATCTGAGTCCACTTCGAAGTGAAGGAAAAGAAATTGAATTGAATGCCATATGAGAAACTAAACTGTTAGAAGATTCAAGTATAGATTAAAACATTGCAGGAAAACTAGACTGAAGCTGAAAGCAGCAGTGGAATGTTTAGATAGGGTGAAAGGAATCCTTAAAGAAGGCAAGTAAGGGAATTAAGAGATGCAAGACAACACCAACTTCAAAATACAAAATGTGCAAGAAATGAATATTGTTAAGAATCTCAGAAGTAACCCGAACAGTGAGGTTTTTTCAAAAAAAAAAAAAATTTTGCTGATTCTTTACTCACCGACATAGGCTTAAATTTCAACCCTCTGTATGCTTCATATAGCTAAAGACTAGGACATTTTAGAGCCATTCAATACTGACACGTTTCTCAGTGGATCAGCACAAATACCCAACACGACTGTTTCTGCAATTGTGTGACACTGAGAAAATCCAGTGTTTAATGACTCTCTGATGAATACCTACACCTCTGAAGTGGTATGGTGATGTCGTTGTCTAATGTTATTATATTTGGCAATAACATAAAATATGTTGGAATATTGGCTGGGTCAACACCTGCTAAGCATTTTTTTCTCGCTGACACCATCTGTAATTATTACTATGAATGTGTTTTGTTAACGTTTACATTTATTTAAAAAACACATTTTTTAAAATTTGATTTTAAAAAAGCATTTGACCAAGCCAACTGCCAAAACATCATTATGACACAAGGGTAAATCACGCGATTTATGGTTGTTTTTTTCTAAAGCATGGTAATAACGTGACACTTGAAAGCAATTCTTCTTGCTCACTTCATACATCCCCATTCAAAACTATATTTCTTATCTGTTTCAATAGGTTATAAGTTCTTCAGATCTGAGAATTTGTACTTTCAAGTCACCAAGTCTGCCTCATCTTGTGATTCTCATTCTCAGGTAGCTCCATCTTGGAATAAATAACAAGCAATCTTATAAAAAGCAAATGAAATAACTGGATGAGAATCCACCTCTGTTCACGGATGTTGAAATTTATGGCTGTGTAAATGACTACCATTCATTACATACACAAGTTAAATATTTAGTCATCTCTGCCTCTGTTACACAGGAATTCTTGAAACACAGTTCTGCTGTAAACTTACTACATTATATGTCAGGCATTTAGAACACACATTTATGTGTGTATGTGTGCACATATGTATTTGCGTAGAACACCACACTGGCAGAAGGTCTCAGGAAAGAGTTTGTGCATATCCACAGCTTCTACAGCGCAGTATTTACAGTATTAGCAGATTTTGTGTTCTCTTCCTTCTCTGTCTATCCATAGATGAGTTTAGACTTTACTATGCCACCTAAAGTTTCTCCTGAAACAATTCTTAGGTGACAACAGAACTGAGAGTCAAGTCATTCTTTAATTTAGGCCACAGCATTAGTTCTGAGGTGAGATGCATTGAATTAAACTTAGCAGCTCCTTTAAACACAAAGTGTGGCCTCTGTGTTGAAAGGCAGGGGTTGTACCTGCTAAGATACAGAGCTCTCCCTGCTTTTCACCACTCTTAGAGAGAAAAGGCCTTTAACAGAGACACAGGGTTTTTCACTTAGGATCTTATGACTACTTTCCCCTTTGTACAGGTTAATTAGATGTGGAGGAGTCAAACAACACTGATCTCCATCTGTTCTGCAGCTGCCACAACTGAGGCTAAAGGTGCTGATTTTTTTCCAGTGTCATGCTCAACAGTAGGTGTGCTGGTTGAGAAGCACTATGCTGCTACTASTATGAGACCCACTGCTCTCTTTAAAAACTTTTAGAAGAATCCCAAGAGGTTTATTTGGCTTTCAAAGCTAAATAACTTTCTATTTATTCTCTTCTGCATTTTAAATGTGTTCACTTTAACCATTTAGTTTACTCTCTTATTTCATAGCTCTACCACTGTCCAGCTGGTTTCGGCCCAGCTTTGCTGAGAAATTAGAATTGGAGCTAATGAAAGCTMATGTGTATGATGGGATTTAATGTGGCCTACCAAGTTTCTAGCTAAAAACTGAGCTGCACCACATGGTCATGCCAGTTTTGCACTCCTTTTTCTCTGCTGCTGGAGCAATAATTTTTTCCTCACACTTGGCATAGGCTGAGTGGATAAATGTGGGGTTTTATCTCCCAACTGTAGATACCTGTGTCTGAGCTCATCACTGACCAGTCTAGTAAATAAAGTCAGTGCAAAGCACAAATCATCTCATTTGGTACTAAATGTCTAAAGGAAGTCAGGTGAATCACTCTAATACTACCTGTTTCTCTCTAAGGGAGTAAGAGGAACCTGGAATGACTAGATTGAATGTAGACACATATACGCAGACCCAAAAAGTTAAGTAAAATTACTGTTTTTCCTTCAGCAACTTACTAAGGCATGGTAATTTGATTTACTTTATGAAGTTTAATGCAGTTACTGCCATTGCTATTATTTGCATTGCAATAACCTCTAGAGGCAGCAAGGATCTGTCTGTGACACACCCTGAATAAATAAAACCTCTTTGTCTTAGTCTGTGCAGATAAAGTCATCCTCTAAGTCTCTGTGTAAAGAAGTAAATCAAAGCAAATGGTGAACCATGAATAGTGGAGGAGGGTTGAAATGGTGACCATCTGTACAAGTTCCACGTATACATGTGTGTTGAACTGGATGGGGTGCATCAAAGGGTTGCTTTTCATTGTTTCAAAGCCACTGTCTACTATTTTTGAAAGATTGCAGAGTTCAGTTGAAGCCCCAGGTTACAAGAAAAGGGCAAATATTATGCCCATCTACAAGAAATGGCAAAAAGAAAGMTCTGGGAAACTGCAGACCAGCCATCCTCACTTTTATGCCAGAGAAAATTACGGAAAAGCTCCTCATGATAAATATTTCTAGACACGTGAATGGTGCAAAAGACCTGACTCGGAAAAAAACAGTACATTTACCAAGAATAATTCATCTTTGACCAATCTTATTGCTTGTATGACCAAAAAAATTGCTCAATGTGCAAGAGTAGGGGTGTGGACATCACCTATGTCAATTTTAGCAATGTGTTGAACACATTCCCCTACAACATCCTTGTTCACAAACCATAAGATATGTACTAAACAGGTGGAAAACTGGATAAAACCCTGACATTAATGGGTGGTAGACAATGGCTGAATGTTGAACTGGCAGCCAGTCCCAGGCAGAGTTCCTCCAAAGTCAGTGCTAGGTTCATAGTCCTGTTCAGTATCTATGTAAACTGTGTGGATTACAGAGCTGAAGGCTCCCTTTCTATGTTGGCAGATGATGGAGGAGAGAGGGTAAAGTGTCAGAAAGAAAAACCACTACACAGAGAGAGAGGGAAGATTGTGACAAGAACTTCTTGATGTTTTATAAAAAGAAAAATATAAAGTCACACACCTGGGGTGAAATAACCCCAACTCACAGTCTCTGGGAAGCAGTTCTGCTGAGAAGGCTGTGGGGTTCCTGGTGGGTGGAAAACTGCACCTGAGCCAGCAGTGAGCCCTGGCAGCAGTGAAGTTACAGAACCGYAGCTTGCACAGGCAAGGGAGCGACTTGCAGATCAAGGACTGTGATCAGGAACTCTATTCAACCCTCTTTAGGCCACATTTCAACTATTGAATGCATTTTGGTCCTTGCAGTGTGAGAGAGACATTGGAAAATTGAAGAGGGTTCAGTGGAGGGTTACCAAGATGATTAGAGGACTGGAGGATTTTACATATGACAAAATACTGATAGAATTATGTTTACTCAGCCTGGAGAAGAGGAAGTTTAAGGGGGATCTAATCAGAGCCTTTAATACCTAAAAGGCAGCTTTAGAGAAGATGAATATACATCCAAATGATGCACAGTGAAAGGACATAAGAAAGATGAGAAAGTGGCTTTAAGGGAAAATTTATCTAGATATTGGAAAAAAATCATCTTGAGAACAATAAAACTCAGGGTTAGATCGCTCAAAGGAACTCTGGGGTCTTCTTCTCTGAAAACATTGAAGACTTGACTTCATAGTGCTCTGAATACYCTAACCTAAGACCTGATTTTGACAGAAGTTCATACAAGATGATCTCCAGAGGTCCCATCCAACCTGGACTTTTTCTATGGTTTTATGATAGTAGAGAAAAGATAACTTCCTTGCCACTGATAGCTGAGACTAGAAAACTATAATGTAACCCTCAGTTTATTCCTTGGTCTGAGCATGAATACATATCTGTGCTCTTTTGACTATAATCTCCTTTGACTACAAAGAGAATGAAAATTTTTTGTGTACATAAAGACATCAGCGTGGAGATATCTCAGTGAGGATCTGTGGAAGAAACACTAAGACAAAAGGGACTAAAGAGGGCAGAAACCTCTTAGAACAAATATGTTCGTGGAGAAGGTTTCTATTCCCAGATGGCTGTTCTGTTTCACCAGCTGTTATCTTCCCCAGAGAGATATGGAGGTCTCTGCTGTAGCATTCATGCCAGGTCTAGATCAATTCTGTATTTAGCCTTGTTATAATGGAGGAAGTGGAAATCCCCACTAGATTTTGGGATAGCATGGAAACCTTAAAAACCCATAAAAAAGAGTAAGGTAACAATCATTTAGGGAATTCTGGTCAGTAAATCACTCACCTTCCAACAGGTCAAAAAATGAGACAAGATACCAAGAGGAAAGGAATAAAAAGGCAACAATAATTCAGATAGTTATGATAAGGACTGGATAAATACTTCACGTTATAAAGAGTACTAGTGATGTAGTTAAAAAATTTGCACTGACAGGTACTTCCATGGTCAGACAGATTGCCATTCAATTTACAGTGGTGTGGATGGGAGCAGCAGCCATAACTCTTAAGTCACGGTGTTACTTCTAAATCGAGGTGCAATGTGTCACAAGAGGTACCACATTTCACTCGGGACAGAAAGTGTGAGGTCCAGAGTTTGACTGTTCATCATTAACAATTGAATGACACTTTTCATAAAAAGGAAGGTGTCAAGTGTAAAGCTCAAGCCAAATTCCAAAATTTGAAATAYGGCTTACTCTTAATGACCTGTAACTCAGGTGTGGTTTGGTCACTTTTCATCAAAATCCACAGAAGAATTCTCCTTTTCCTTTGGAGTAAAATCAGTGGTTATCAGGGTAAGTTGATTTTTTTTTTTCAAGTGAAAGTTATAAGGCAAAAATAAAGCCTTGCAGTGGAAGATGATGACCACTATAATTATGAAAAGCCCATTATTTCTTAATGATCAGTTCATAAAGGTATTTACATCTTTAGGGCAAAACTGACTAAAAGTAAGTTGCTATTAATGACATAAGTGGAAAAAATGTACACAAYAGAATGGCCTTGTTACCCTGGGTGGAGCACTAAAATTAACATTATTTGGCTAAACATATAAACTAGCACTTCCCAGTTAGAAAGTCAGATGTGTGCTTGACAGTCTTTTTAGATTAAAATGGAACAAATGTTTCCTTCTGTAATAGTTGCCCTGACACTCTGCCTCTCAGAAATTTTTGAACATCAGGACTGAGTCTAAAGACCATTTTCAGTGCAAAAAGAATGATGTTTTGCTTCACATTTTCTACAAAGGTCAAATGAATTTTCAAGTACCTTGAGACCGGAAGAGTCTTTGAATCCCATCTGGGGTTCAGGCATTGGCATAGTATATGCAAAAGTAAAAGCACCACTGAACAACTCTCATGAATAATCAACAAAATACAATGTCCGGATATAAAACGTGGCCCAATTCTATTACACAGGAAACAGTGGAAGAGTAGTCATGCAGAGGATAGTTTCCTAAGACTTTGATAAATCATATATTTGTAGAAAAGTCTAGGTCTTTAATACAAGTTTTATCCTTCGGCCTTGTACATTGTTGCGGTGGTGTCTTTGCAATGCCRTAGCTAGAGGAAAGGAGTTACTTTTGTAGGAGCTATTAGATGTGCTGCACTACAGGTGAAAGTATTTTGTATTGTTACTTTTATTCCAGAGAATACCCAAGCCAAAGTGTATGAATATAATTAGCTTGTGTTGGGGCCTGGAGAAGTGTAAGTTGATAGACTCACAGAAATGTTGGCTGGAAGGGACCTCTAGTTGGTCCATCCAGTCCAGCCTCCTGCGTGGYGATCATATCAACAGATTGGATCAGTGGTGGCTCTGCTCAGCTGAGTGTTGAAAATAGCTTAASGATGGAAATCCCAGCAGTGTTTCTGACTGACAATTTTTCTAGTCCARGTGAGACCCAGGAGGCCTTCCTTCCACCAAAACCAGGACACACGGCCCCAAGGTGCACTCACAGCATCCACTGCCCAGCACCTATGGAAAATTTTCAGTTTGACAGGGTGACAGTTTCAGAGGGAGCAGGCAAATTTCCTCTTAGTAATGAGAAACAGGAGGAAATAGAGAGGAAGAGAAAGAGCCTTACTCCCCCTTAGTCTCCTGCTATTTTCTGCAATGAGATTTTTTATACCACAAAGAAACACTGATCAATTGCTGTTTCTCAAACTATGTAAYGCTTTCACTGCCCTTTATCAAGCAGCTGTTTTGTTTTAAATGATCAATAATGAAGGTGTCCATGATTTAAAGGTGAGCTTACAGTAACTGCTCACTGCTTTGGTGCAAGAAAGTCTGTCTCTTGTTTTTTACTATGCAATTGGTAGAAGCACTACATGTTCTTGGCAGGAAAAATAGCTAGAAACCTCAGGAATGCATGATTTCTAATTTCAACAGAGTGGTAGTTGATTATAAGTATTAGCATAGCTTAACTTTATCCACTATCCAAACTTAATATTATCCTTTGTTTAATACACTGAAAAAGAGCACTCTCCTTTGTATGACTCTATTGTTTTCATACTCTAAGGCCAAAGTCAGTGTTGACATAAGCAGGCTCTAGTCCACGAAAATGAATGAAGTTAAAACTCATTTTGCCAGCAATGGAAGTTAGCCTCTGGAGCAATGCTAATTATGGTCTGTTTGTATCAATTAATCAACACAAGGTCAACTTTCAATCAGCACGTGGAAAAAAATGCAACRCAATTAGGAAAAAAACATTACAAAATCCCTTGATTTGCCATGAAGTGGGATTTTTCTATAATCACAAATTACCAGTGCAGGAAGAACTAACCAAAGTAGCTCAGAACAAGCAATTCCACGATCTACAGCTGTGTTGTCAGCAGGGCTCTGCTGAGGGATTACACAGTCATACCTCCAAGCTGCTGTGTTCTCACAGCTGGCCTGGTATCCCTTGTGGCACCACACTATTCCCTGTGGATATGCCAGCTGTTAGTGCAARCTGACATGTCACAAGCACAGTGCTTTGTTGTGTAGTGTAGGTATAGCCAAAATGTAAGGTGCACTAAAGGAGTCAAACTCCACCCATTAATATTAGACTAGCTGTCCTAAAGAATGAAAACAATACTCTGGGTTCCAGAAGCTGCCCACAAAACAATAGAAAACAACATCAAAATACTAGCGGAGATACTGGAGAAACTATACATAGTGAAAAGAAAACACAGTCATCCCCCAAAAATTTCACTATGTGGTCTGTCACTCACTCTAGGTGTTAGGTGGAGTGAAATCATTGCATTTTTGGCTAGGTGCAGTGCTCAAGACACACAAGACTGCCAGTGTCAGTTCTGGATTTTTAAGGAAAAGTCAAAACCACTGGCCTTCAGGCCACAGGACAGTGTTAAAACAACTGACTCCCCCTTGCCTGTTCTTAAGAAAGAATGAAAGACCAACCGGGCTTCGGAAAACATTGCATAGAAATGTTCTTGTCTTGAGCAATTCAGCCTTATATTTCTGATAAAGTAGTTTTGCTACTTGTATATTAAGTGCTAATCAAAGTGTTTTGCAGCTGGATGTGGGGCTGTGATGTGATGGATGAAGTATTTGAATGCAGTTATGATCTAAATTCCATCCTCCCCTTTAAAGAGAGCAATCTGCATTACAAATAAGACAGAAATATGATTGGTTAAGGTTATATAGCAAGCAAACTGARGAAGGCAAACTCCTAACTCTAGGCATCTAAATTAGTATGAGAAACTCTCTCTCCCCTATTTGTTCCCAGCCTTGCAATTTGAGGATCCCCAAAAACACTAAAAGACTAGTTCAAATTCAAATGAGTGTAGCAGAACATTCCCCAAATGACTGGTGAGGGAAAAGAGCCAGAGATTACAGTGCTTTTGTTACCAAGTCAGCTATGGAAACCCATGAGAAGAACGAAAATTTCACATTTTCCAGGGGCAGGGGGAGTGAAAGACCTGACTGAGAAATATAATTTTTGTGCAGACTAAACTAGGTTTTCTGAAATGACATGTGGGATTGAGCTGCTGGTATTCTGTTAGAGAAGGGGTGTTTTTTATGAGCTACCAGTAAAGCTGCTGAAGGAACTGCTTTAAATTCTGAGACAACATATTTCTAAAGAGGATGTAGGACATTGTCATCAGTTCTAATCAGCAACCAGTAAAATGCAGTCTTAAACGAGTGTAATGCAGCCAGTTTTGTCCAGCAAACAGACAGACATTACTGCACTAAGGAAGAGCAGGGACATTAGACAAGCATACAGAGCAAGTAGCAAAGGATCTTAAGTGAAAGTCACCAACCAAAAGAATGATGGAGAAAGAGAGTTCATCATTTAGCAATTTGCAGGCCTTTTAGTGGAACTGAATCACCAGAGGACATCTGTGTAACATTTTCATCAGTCTGACAAGAGAGCCAACATCAACATTTGTCCGCAGGAACCAAACTAAATATTTAAAGGTGAACTGCAAAGCTAAAATGAAAGTTGAGTTAATCATGGAAATATGCACTGAATGACCCTACTTACCAGGTTGTTGGAGACAATTCATCACAGAAACAAGTTGAAACTCCTATTTATCAACTCTTTTTCTGCTTTTCTGAATTTTTCTGTAGTGCTTTTCAAAAGATGCTAGAGAAAATATTCCATGAGACAGCAGAAGCCTTGTGTTATCTTAAATATTTGGTGTCAAAGAATAACATACTGTGTAATCTTTAGTGAGTGAAGAAAAGCTGGAGGATACCCTCAGATAAAAATATAAGGTCTGTAATGTCATTGTAGCTAGCCTGATTTCACTCCAGGATTCAGCCTAATAGATGGGCCCACGTACYTCCACAGTTACTCCTTGTTTTGCCTCTTTGGGCAAAAAAAAATTTACTACAAAAAAGTAGCAAACCAAACAAATTTACTACACGTTTGCTGAGGCAGATTTTAATAGAGACACTGAGGCYAATTTTAATAGAGAAAGTATTTGAGAAAAATCGAGGTTTCTTCCAGCAGTTACGTGATTTTGACTTGAGGCTGTGAAACGGCTGAGCATTAGGAACAAATAGATTATTTATTCCAGGCAAATACAAGGAAAATGGAAAATTATTTGATAGAGATTTCAGAGTGCCTTCAAAATGAGATTTCATATTCTGTTTTAAAAGATCCCTGGAATTTCATTCTAGGATTTTCTTGGCACTTTTTGGACTTATTTTATTCTTACAGCCATAAAGTTGCCCATAAACCTATTTTCCTTTATTCCAGCAGCAGTGTCCAATCTGTGGCACACACATCAACTGCCACATAGTAAGCACACAATCCAGCTCATATTCCATCTTCTGCCTCCTTCAGAAGCATGGAAACACACAGAAATAGAGACAGACTGAACACACTGATTCAGAACTTTGGAGTCCAAGAAAGCACAAGGCCATTCCAAAGCATAAAAGTCCTGAACACTTATTCCAAAGCCCAGAGAAACCAGTGGGAGTCTGGCCACTGAATTCAACAGGCTTTGGAGCACACAGCTGCAGGCAGGAAGACTTCCACCTGCACGGGCAGCCTTAGGAAACTCTGAACTAACACAGCATCTTTTGAAGGTGTCATCCCACTGCCGACTGTTGCCTGGGAGCTGTGAGGGGAGCAGTGGAGGGGTGCCAAGCGTGGGTACCCTGCCTTGGGAATTACCACATCAGGCACTGCACAACACTGATCCAGCTCTGCACTTGTAGACCTTTTTCATCGCTTTCACCTGGGCCCTRGTGGAAGCAAATGGGCAACACTCTGCATCCAACACCAGAAAGGCTTTCCACGCAGGGTGGACAATCGCACCAGAATTCAACTAGGTRGAAGAACCAGGGAGACCTATCCACCCTTATAGGTGAGCCCTTCTTATTTGTGAATTTCTAGCTATTTGATCTGGTTTTTTTGCTTATTTACACTAATAGTTTTGGCTTCCATGCAGTGCTAATAAAATATTAGGATATGTTTTGCTCACTAAACTTGAGAGCAAGCAGAAACTCCCTTGACATTAACTCAGACCTTGAGTTTGGAGCAGATTYTAGCAAATCAGGCCTATACTCAAGGTTAATCAGAATTACTGTGGAAATATTGAATCATTGACAAATAGTTAATAATCAATGATTAATCAGAAAAAAAAAAAGAGGGAAAAGACTGAAAATTAAATTGTTTATACCTGATGGGAAAAGAAAGCCAAGAAGAAAGTGATGGCCTCATCTCAGATTCACTAATCATTTTTTATCTATTTATTATTTCAAATTGATACTCAAAATGATGATAGAAAGAAGTCACCTGGAACTAAATAAAAGTTCATATTAGATATAAAATCTCACAAAATAATTTTATTAATAAAAAATCTGTAAAGTYCTAAAAACATGGGCCTGTTCCAGAACGCAGATGGGAACTCGGCTGCTGATTTCAACAGGCATTGGAACAAACTCCCTCTTAGCTAAGCACACAGCTATCAGTGTGGCACTGAGCCTGGGTTAACACACTCTCATCAGGACTCTTTGTTCCATGGYATGTCTCAAGAAAGTTTCACAGCTAGTCATTAAGAAAGCATGCTCAAAAATATAKGGATGAAGACATTTGATGATGGTTTAGAGCATTGTCGTAGGAACTTTTAAAGGGCTAGACATCCTGCTTCTTGCAAGGCTCAAAGACAGCTGTGATGAGCATAACACAGAGACAAAAACTAAGAAATTTTTTTTCTGCAGTCTGTAAAAAAGAAAGTTGATAGCATCAGGCAAGGGAATAGTATTTTAGCAGATAAAATGCCTCCCAACAGCTGGGAAGTGGAGCAATACAACTCGGGCATGAAATCGCRGTGAGGATTGCTAACCAAAGGAACAGCATACTAGGAATAGTAGTGGATTCTAAATCATTGAAAATGTGTTCATCAGATTGTCTTTTTTAGTGAAACATATACTCAGACATCCAGGGAATTCCTATGGTTTTCGCTAAGTAGGAAGTCCAGTTTGTTCCAATGTATGAATGTTCCRAAGCATTACAATTTGCAGCTCCTTGAAAAGCAAAGTATCATAAAAGACAGTGTCACTTGCAATTATTCATTCAACATTTCTTTCTCTATGACCTGTCTGATTACACTTTAAATCAAACAGCACAGAACTAAAGGGAATTCCACCCTCGATCCTCTCCAGTTTTTGGCTTGATCAATGGTCATGAAGGAAAGGAAACATGAGCAAACCAGCTGACAAACAGCTTGTTGACAAGGCTACACGTAACCAGAACAACAGAAGGACAGTCATCTAGGGAAAAGTTGACACCTGCTGTAGCAGAAATTAAGAGTTTACAGATGTTGTACTTTGGGTAGTCAGTTTCTAATCCACACCCTCGTAATTTAAGCCTCAAAAATTCTCCAAACAATTGTAATAAAGAAGAATCCAAGCAGTTAAGAGGCTGAAGAAAACAGGGTAGAGCAGCTGTTTAAATTAGTGCTTTGCTTAACTTGAGAACCATATCCCTGGTCACCGAGGTCATTAAAATAAATGAAGTTTCATGTGAGTAAGGACATTTTATTTTGCATCTTCTGTAACATCACTGCTAGAGATAAGCATTTGCAGAGAAAACTTTCAATACCTCACCAAATAATCATGAAAAGGAAATCAAATTAATTCCAAATCACATACCTGCCTAGCACTGGGATAAGGAGTTTTCTGGGCTCATATTTATGTTGCTGTCATCCAATATTTCAGTTTCCCATTGAACAGTGAAATTCAAACCACAGCTGCCCACTGCTATCTTTATTCCTGGAGACTGTTRTACCTAGTTTTAGAAAATATAGTTTATGAAATATTAAAAAAACGTGTATGTTCATATACACATGTATGTGAATGGTGTGTGGAGTCCAGGAGCTCACGGTGAAATAGCAGATGGTTATGAGAAYGACTCTCAATCCTGATAGAGCTCATAAGGTTCAAATTATATTCTCACCATCATTCAGGCTCGGTTCTGCTGTATTATACAATATTAAAAAGTGTATGAGCTGTTCTTAATTAGCATACATAAATACATTGTGATTAAATGGGTAAAGAGGGCACCCAACTCGTGGTGCRGAGAGTTGTGCCAACACAGGCACTCACGGCGGTGGTCGGCGGCCGGCAGCTCCCCTCTGCYGCGTTCTCAAACACATCAGCAACATGAAGGGCAGAAAACAAATACAGAATAAGCATTAAAAGGCAGTTGGGTAGAAAAAATATTTTTGAAGGCTTTTTCCATTCTTTGACAACTAGAAACTCCCTTACTTGATTTGAGGAAGAAAACAAATTGCTCAAAGCTGGAAAGTTCTAATATTTTGGAACTCTGTTTTGTTTATGTTTGAGAAAGCTGTGGAACAGCAACAGGCAATGAAAGCATACATTGGCACAATTAAGTCTGGTAACTCAAGAAGCCAGATATTGTTTTCAGTTCTACACACATTTCAGTCGAAATTTGCCAGCCCACTTGAATAGGCTATTTTGGAAACCAGTGGTGACAACATGTGGATAAAGTTTTGCTCTGCTACTTACCAAATAAAGGAGACTTTGGCTGAAAAAATAATGATTTGTGAACTGAAATGAAAGAGAGCAAGATGAACCTCTGGAGTAATGTTCAAGAAGAGAAAGATTACATATAGAAATGCTTATAAGGAGACACTTTCTCAAAAGTAAAATGTAATTACTTTATAAGGAGTGAAAGGATCCTCACATATTAGTACTGTTAAATGATCATGTTTGAAGAATTATGAATAAATAATTAAAAAGAAGAGAATAGGCCATCTCCTCCTGAAATCTTCCCTGTATATTCTGCAGTTTACAATGCCTTCCTCTTTCAAAAAAAAAATAAACCTTAGAAAACTTGTCTGTGCTAAACAATTGAAAATAAATATAACTCTTGGTTGAGGAAGCTTCAAAAGCTGRGCAGAAAGTATCAGGAGAGGGAATGATATGTTACTAAAATGCCAAAAAATTAYGTTCAAGAAGTTTTGTAAACCAATTAATTTTTTTCCTTGTATCACCGTTTTTCTGAAGAAACACAATGGGAGGAGAAGAATGAGATTACATTCAAGCTACCTCTAAAACAAGTAGTTTTCAACACAGAGAAGATACATACCATCATTTCTAGTACTTAATTCCACTTAGAGTGGATGACATACCTCTATGCTGTCTGTTGTTTAGACTCAGTTCCTGTAAAAGAATCACAGGATTTCTGCGTCTGTACCAATTCTGGGCATTTCTGGTGAAACCTACTCAGAAAAGAGCCAGAAATCTCGCTCTTTAAATTCCTTGAAACAACAATAGGATTCTTTCTACAGTCTTTTCTACATTTTTTGATTCTTGTCATTGTACCTTATTTTATATTTCAGTGGCCATTTCTTGAAAGATACTGTGTTTTTTAAATATGTACATTTTAGGCAGCAGCTAGCATGGTAGGCTACCAAATCTGCATTGGATTCCTAGAAGTTTTATTAACAAATGGTCAATCAAATACAGCAAATTTAATATTTTAAGCTATATATGAACTCTGAATTTGACATGGTTCCAAAGATAAGTTTCATGCTTTGTCCATGTTTTGGGCTCAGTGTTATTTTTTCTGTTGTACACCTAGATAAAAGCCTAACAGCCTGTCTGACAGATGACTCAAACCCTGATGACATTACTCATGGAATAGCCTAAAAGCTGATAAGAGTCAGAGCTGAAAATATTGGCCCACTGTGAAATGTTTTCCTTAAATGCTGTGGACTAGGTTTCAAGTAATTTCTGTTCTATTTAAAGTCATCATATTGTGTGTACTGTGCCAAATTAAATTTTGGCACTACAGGCATGCAAAAGATAAAGATTTCGCCAAAATATCAAAAGGGCAGTTCATTAAATAGCTATAGCAAAAAAAAAAAAAAAAAAGTTCAAAGAGAACTTGCGATGCCTTTCCCAAACATGCCTGCCTAGACATACGGAATTGTGAACTGTGCATGACCGATCTGAGCAGTGTAGGATTGCCAGAGGTTCCCAGTATTGGTCTAACTCCGCTTTCTGTAAAGTCAACTCAGGTCTTACCCTTGGCTGTTCTGTGAGCAGAGGTGGGCCAGCAATGACTGAGAGCCTCAGAGTATCCCATACTGCATATCAAATGCTAAACAATTCAGTAACAGTGCTCTTGGGTTGAGATGAAGGTGCTACCCCATACAATCATTTTACTGTATGTAGAATCTGGAAATGCAGCATGGTGCATTTCTGTGACTGCTAAAACTATAACTTCTGGAATGCCATCCTGGAAATTGTCCAGGCGATTTCCATGAGGAGCACTTTGTAAAAGTTGTTACCCTCCTAAGCAGAATATGTTCCCAGGCCTGCATAGGAGCAGAGATTGGATTATAAAGTGCTAAATGTTTTTTACAACTGTATCAGCAACAATACTGTATGGATAACTATTCAAGGGAAATTATTTTTACAGACAAATTTAATGGATTTGTTCCAGTCCTCAATTAGATTCATATTTCTGGATTCAGAAATGCAAGATAACTTATCCTATACTCTTCCCTTTRTGAAACCAGGATATCCAATCTGGGACAAATCTCTTCAGTCTTCCTATTTTTTTATGAAGACTAGTTTAATTAAATTAAAGGAGGAAAAGAGTAAAGATTAAGGGAGAAAAAGCAAATAGGAAATTGTTTGAAGGCTTTGGGTTGAACCTTTAGCACAGACCTTATGATCAGCAAGGAATGACGAGTTTGGGACTGATGTGTGAGGAGACACTATAAGGAGCAACAGAAAAAAGGCTGAGGAGGCCAAGGTAACTCAAGAAGTTACAAATTTTTTGTTTCTGGGTACCCATGAAAATGAGTCTGAAAATGTTGCCCTGCATGGGGTGCTAAAGGAAATATGGCTTAAGTCAGAAAACCATCTCAAAGACACGGAAACACCCTCACTACCCCATTCTCATTGTCATATGAACTGTAAGAACAGTGTTTAGTTAATAATTTTAGAATTTCACAGCGCTGAAGCCAAGAGGACTGTCACAGCAAACGGCACAGCTGAGTTTTCCTTGTGATTTATACCTCTAAAACTATCTACACAAATGACTCTTCTGGGTAACATCTTACACACTTTGCAGTTTTGCGGGTTTTTTTCAGAAAACCACACTAATTAATGTGATACTATTCACAGAATTGCTACACATATGGTGTGATCACAGGAATAGAGTCAGGAAAATCATAATTTTTCTTTTTGTAGACTTTTTAACATTGTAGTTTTTAAACCTATTTCTTGATTAAAGACTTGCAGACAACAAGTGCGTTTGCAAATTATAGAGAATTGTTTCCAGAAAACATTTCATGTTGCACATTCATGAAATAAATGGATAAAGAAGAACAACTGGTGGGTTTATTCAAGAACGAATGTTTTCCACATYTTTCTTTGCTTTTCAGTAAGAACACTGCTGGACTATGATATGTTATAATAAAACCACTGAATTAAGATTTTCTGAGTGAAAATCTTACCCCATCTAAATTGCACTTATGACTGTAAGTTTCTTAAAAATTATGTCATTCAAGATATCTTTTGTAATTTTTGATCACCAAGTAAATAAAATAGTTTTTAATTATCTTAATGTTATCTGTCTTAGCAGCATCAGAAATATGGTCAATTTGTATAGGTATTAGATGTATTTTTTAAAGATTCTTCAGCTCAATGCCTTCAAATATCAATTAGATTTGACACTGCAATTACAGAAGTTCAACGACTTTTGAGTGTAAAGAGTACAATTTAGTCAGGAAACTACTTAATTTTTTCTGAAAGAAAAGACTGTGAGACCACTTTAGAGCCTGTTCATCCAAAGTTCATGTCTTTTGAATTTTAAAGGCTCAGGTACACAACAGCTGTTTCTGTGAACCTGTTTGTAAGCCTTCTGATTAGTGAAAGTGGAAGAGAACAAGAAAATTTTCTCAAAAAAAAATTGTCTTAAAATAAGAAACCAGGTCATCTAAAAAGGGTGAGAGAGAGCTGGACACTCAAATGACACTATTTCATAAAGGATGCAACCTTCTGTAAGGGATCTTCTGTTATAGGTGAGCCAAAATGGATTGTCAGTCATAAACCTTTTAGACCAGTGAAAGAAGTGCAAGATTTGTCCTGGCATGAAAYAGTACCCAAAACCTCTTCTAAATCCATGGGACAGCAGATACTGAAAGGGTAGAACTCCCAGGCTTGAAGAACATCATCCCAGCTGTTCCCCTTTCCTCCCAGAGCTGTACATCTAACTGATGCAGATCTGAAAATTTCATTAGATGAATCCCTTCATGGCCCAGCAAGACTGTGGCAGAATTTATCTCAAGGCTCATTTCTGAACCTTGAGTTCCTTGTTTTTAAAGACAACAATAGGTTTGTAGCCATGATCATCCCTTCCTTCAGTACTCTTTTACAGGCCTTTTTTTCTGAAAAGGTTATAACTTGAGGCAGCTTTCCCCCATACTCGTACACTGAGGCTCACAGTACTGTATCAGTCTGCTCATCAAACAAGAGGAAAGAAATGGGATAAAGTTAAGGAAAGAAAATATTTCAAGATTAGCCCTCSCAGTGTAAATCAGCATGTGGACCTTCACTGGGTCACATGAAAACCTCACGCTCACATTTAATTTGCCCATCCTGAAGTATTTTTCCTCCTAATGCCAAACACCATAATGCTCTCTGTCAGTGATTTGAAATTATTGTATAAGCTACATATCGGGTACACTATTGTTAATGAAATGCACACAAGATGATGAACAACTTCCTTTTCCTGCTGGAGCCCAGCTGCAACCAGGCCCTGTATCCTTGATGCTGTAAATCAGGGCTTTGTACTCCGGGAGGATTCAATCAGCTGCAGGTGTGGGCCCGCCGAGGCCGCCTGGGATTAGGTAGCAGTATTTGATATGAGATCCCAAACAGCACCAGCAATCTACACACCACATGTGGCCAGTCTTTGGAGAAAGCAAAGGAAAAACGCTGATGAAATGTGGCACAGGACCATGGAATGCAATTTCAAACTTCCACATCTGCAGGAAAGAGAGAAAGAAAGTTCCTAATTTTACAATGATGATGTCATTGAGAATACATGATAGTGAAAATGATGTGCCAGGGCTTTCATAGACTTAACCACTTAGGATGCTGCTAACCAAGGGTTGATATTCATTCTTATAAATGCRTTAAAATTCTGAGGGGCAACAGGCYGCTCTGCCAGTCTGCCAAAGCGTGTCCAGTGGCRCATCTGAGCTGCAAATTTGGCTGTGTGGACTGAGCATCACCACCACACTCGTGCAGGCATGAGCCTGAACCTCTGCTGAAGTTGGTTTACTGAACACTATCATTAAGGAGAGGTGATTTGATCAAACTTGCTCCAGCCTGAAAAGGTAAAGCACTTGCCTTCCACAAAAAACAACAGAAATGGTTGTTTATTTCACTCCCAGAGGTTAAAAGTTGTGAAGAGTTTATTTTTAATGTAAATCCTGGATATCTAAGGGATAAAGAAATGTTAAAGCAGGTCTGGTTTTGTTATTAGTGTAAAGATAAAGTATATTGAAAAGAGCATGTCCTTGATTTTTTTCTTAAAAAAATCTGTTTTCCATTAGCTTATCTTGATAGCTGAAGTTAATCATTATTTTCAACCATATATGATTTAGATATTATGTCATTAATTCATGTACAATCCATCTGAATAATGATTGTGGTTTTCTGCTTTACAAATTCATCTACTTCACTGAGAAACCAAGAGAGTCAAATTCCATGCAACATCTGGTTTCCATTTTATGTAATTGCTATTTTCAGAGTTATAATCATGTGTTATTGTAAGGACCACAGTGTCAATCATGCTGCTAATGGGGAAAATTCAATGCCTAAATACCTGAGAGAACAAGAAGCTGACTTAAACAGGTGCATTTGGACACTTGGTTTTAAGTACAATTCTAGTCTACCAATTTAAATAAATCATTTTAAGAAGAAACTATATTCTTTCCATACCTTCTACTGAACCAAAATTTAATACAAGCTTTCTACACTGTGAACCTGATTTTGTTCCCATCAATTCTAAAACAGTGGGATCTGATCCTAYGCAAGTTCTATAGCATTAACCCAACATTACTCTAAATCCAGTTTAATTTAGTCAATGTCAGTACAAAAAGTTAACCTTATTTTGCAAATATGAGTGGAGGGAAGAAAATTTTCACTCCCTTTGAAGAATGAATACAAGGTATACAGCTACCTTACTTATCAAATCCATTAAAGGTTGCAGAAAACAGATGTAGGAAAAACATAACAATCCATGTTTTCAAGTAAAATATCATACCAAAAATGTAAAKGTATTCTTATGAGCTTAGAGTTTGGTAACAAGAGGAGTAGAAAGTATTCATTAACATTCAGAGCAGTTACAGCTCAAGATATAGACCATGACAGAAAGAGCTCTCTGATCAACCTTTCTTGTGTTTACCACTTCCTCTTTTTCATTAGGTTTTTCAGACAAATTTTCAGGTACTGCTGACTAATGTCTKCTTAAAAATAAGGTATAAAACTAACATAAATTTTTATAATATAGATAATTTTATTATGTATAGTTATGGATGTATAGAAAAATATATTTATACGTGCAGGAATCTTACCTTCTTTGGAAGTAAGACAGTATACTTTGAACAACAGAGGGGTGTGCAAAAATACGTTCATATTTATTTCAGTACTCGCTATATTAACCAGCAGGTGCTCRTTCATCCATTACTTTTAGGTAGCAACAATCAGTGAGAATATAAAGTATTGTTAATCTCTGCTTCTGAAAATAAGATAAGGAGAACGGTGACAAATTTTGCAATTCCAGCAGCAGAGAGCTTCTGTGAAAATTACTCTTACCAGGAGCAGTAAAAGCTCATAGGGCAAAATCTGGAGACATTTACATGAGTACAATTTTCCATTAATACCTTCTGAAGACATTCATATTTCATCCCACCTCTCCTCCTCAAAACCTTCGGTACACRGTGGTGTAAGTACAGGACAGGAACGGGTTGTGTTTAAGAGCATTAGGACTGGGAACGAGTTTCCTGACCTAGCTTTGAAAGTTAATCTCTGCTTAGCTCCTCTGGTGAATATTTGAAACTCAGATGGAGAGGAGCTGCCAAGTTGGAAGCTGTGCCTGTTATTGCCATGAGAGACACAGTGGGCACACCCCGCCTCTGTTTCCCCGGGGCTTCAGCTGTAAATTCTCTGCAGTCGCATCCACAAAAGTAGTTTTGCATGTATGCACAACCTCAGCTCCGCAGGGTGTGGCTAGATCCTTTCCCAGCTTGGATAAGTGCCTGTGTGCACAGCGAGGGAAGAGCTCCATTTACCCATCTGGTAATTTTATAGCCACATTAATTGACCCAAAGYAAATTTCTGCTTTTGCTGATATGCACATATCAGCCAGGATTACAAAGGATGCCTAAGGTGATTAAAAATGATAAGCGAGACCAAGACATTTGGGAAACCCAGAGCTGCCGTGTAATCTGAATTGCAGGCAACAGCCCATTCCTAGTAGGAATGTGCAAGTAAAAGAAAATTATATTTTCCCTYTCCCCAGAAAACAATGTCTGAGGTGAAAGTTCATCAGTACTGCTTGAAGGGAATGCAAAAACATGAAAAGACACACAATGAATTAGTCCAGAACTTGGTGGAGCACACTGCAATGTATTCTGGGCTATTTTCCCACCTCAGTTAATAGTTGTATCGCAAATATAAATATGCAGTTATACAAGTGAAACACACTAGAGGAGCAGTGAGTTAGCACTGGGGACCCTCACAGTTTTCACAAGGGGTCCCCAGTGCAGAAACAAACACAAGAGATGGTRTTTGTTTCTGTATTCATTTTTTAAGTCACTTTTCAGCTCAGGACTATGTATGAACCTTAGTTTTCTCTTTTTAAGAAGGACATATCAAGCCTGAAGAAACTCCTGAAGACTTCAAAGCTAACACCCCTGATGACAGMACGTAAATCAAAAGAACTCCAGATTTATGATTTTTTTTTAATCTTATGATTTTGAGAGGAAGCAGCTCATGATTTGTAATGCACAAGGTCAGCAGAAATGCAGACACTCTGCATTGCAAATCCCTGTGTAAAGCACAAGACATRCACAACACTA
This sequence comes from Amblyornis subalaris, assembly GCA_018881555.1. Classification (NCBI taxonomy): domain Eukaryota; kingdom Metazoa; phylum Chordata; class Aves; order Passeriformes; family Ptilonorhynchidae; genus Amblyornis; species Amblyornis subalaris. Next base: position 4,272,802 of record JACAXG010000032.1, on the reverse strand, counting down.
GAGGTAGCTTCTGACTTCTTAGGGCTGACAGCAAAACTCCAGTGTCTAATTACACAGTTGTTACTGCATGCCTAACTGTAATATTGATTTTGCGGGTATAAGTCTTGGTATATTATGTTATTAGTTCTGTTAATAATTGTATTTCCAAAACATTGCCTTAATCCAGGTAAATCAATGGCAATCTTCCCATATGCAAATAAATAYGTTTAATGGATTTTGCTCTTTTATAAGGATTAGTGAGACCTTGTAGTCATCTTTCACTACCTACTGGAGCCTACAAAAAAGATAGAAARGGACACTTCACAAGGGGGTGTAGTGATAGGGCAAGGGGAGATGGCTTTAAACAGACAGAGGGTAGGTTTACATTAGAGATTAGGAATAAATTCTTTACTGTGGGGGTAGTAAGGCGCTAGAACAGGTTGTCCAGAGAAGCTGTGGATGCCCCAGCCCTGGAAGTGYTCAAGGCCAGGCTGGATGGGGCTTTGARAAACGTGGTCTAGTGGAAGTTGTGCCAGCCCATGGCAGACAGGTGGGAATGGGATGATCTTTAAGGTCTCTTCCAAACCAAATCTTTCTATGATTCTGTAATAATTCCTGAGTTAAACTAGTAAAAAATGGTAGCTATCTATTCTTGCTGAATTTATCATGCATGTCAGCTTTACATTCCTAAGTGTGACATTGCACCAATATGAATTGTGCCATCATTTATTAGAGGTAACGAAAATCTTTACCAAAGAAATCTTCACAACTACAGCAGAGACAAATTCCTGTCCAAGTGATGACAGTAAAGCAGAACTCAGAAAATTTGACATGTTTTCATCACTGACACGGAGGCATGGAGAAGTTGAATGTGTTATAATTTTCAGAAAAGTTCAAATAACAAATGGATCCAACAAAAAAAATAGCAGCTTCTAGAATCAARTTTTTTTGCAAGATACATGACATAAATAATCGATATGGAATTATTATGGTTACATTAGAGTCAACTAAAAGTTGGACAATAAGCAATAAGAGAATTTCTTCTCTGTGCAAACATCTTAGTTTGTGTTCTGAGTATGCAATTACTTTGCTTCTCACTTACTGGCAGTGAAGAGTTGGTCTCAGTCCATTTCTTGGGGCTCATCACTGTGGTACTGCACTGAGACATCAGTAGAGATCTAATTTTCGTAAATGAGCATTCAAACTACAGAGTTCCAGAATAAGCATTTTGCAGCTGCTTCCAGTAGGTGATAGATGTCCTGTTGATTTTAAACTTTAAGTCCAGGTGACACTCAGAGCACATATGCTTCATGTTTGGTTCACTATACGATTGGGGGAGAGTATCTAATCAGGATACTCAATTTGATGCCAAGCCAGATGATAATGTGAACATCCCAGGTGTTACAATGAGCCATTGTAAAAGTGTGCTTCGTGCTTTGGCTACCATTTGCAAGCATATTTGGATTAGGTATCAATGGAGTATTCTTTACTTTAACTTTTAACCTCTACTTTTCCTATTATAAAGTAGAAGCACTAAATGAATCAYCAGAGAGAGGCATTAAAACACGGCAGCAAAAGGAATAACGTATATGGTTAAATTAGCTGAATAAGTACATTTCTTGAAAGCTTTAAGAGAGATCTCAATATTCATCCTCTGGAAATTCAGGATGAGATTCAGTTGCCTAAACAGAGGTACTTAGAAATATTTTAGATGGCCTAAAATGTTCCACTGTCTCCATGAGCCWCTCCGGATACGTGTGCGTACATGGCACGTCCTATCTGATAGTCAAAACAGCTTGTGTGTCCAGTTGGTAAACATCAGGGCATTTCAGACGGCAGCAGATGTATTCCTAAGCAGCTGAATTTTGTCTGTGGGATTCTGCTCCCACAGCAAAGGACATCATGTAGTTGTTTTGGACATTATGTAGTAAACCCCACTGTGATGGGTAGCCAATACAGCCAGAGAAAACCACACCCATGTGACTGCAGTGCTCGTTTAGGATCAGTAGCAGGAGGCCAGCCAGGATTCCATATGGATCTTGAAAGGACGGTTCACAGCATAATCTCTAACACTGCTCAACACTCTGATGGTGCCTTAGAAGGACTTTTTTCACTTGCGTGGAGAAAGAGACATCATAGTAAATAAAATAAATTATAAAGGACAAAATGATCCAAACAAAAAAATAGTCTAAATACCAGTGTCATGTTCCTAATAGTGAGGTCTACTAGTCAGGGGAGCATTGTCCCAAGGGATTCATGGTAGAACTGCTGATTAGTTAGTTAAAGAAAGACCAAACAATACTCTTAACAAAAATACCCTTAAGAACAAATATTTCTGTCAGGAACGATTTTGTATGTGTAGGGAAATCAGCATGATCAGTTCATAGACATTTTCTTTGAGTGTGTGATACCAGGTAACGAAYGTACAGACTCAGTGTAAAAATTAGCTGGCTTAGGAGGATTTAAAAAGTAAACATGTGGAACACAGTTTGAAATATTCATGTTTTCCTCTCATAGTAGGCCAATGTAAATATTATTCCACATGTTATCGAGTAATTCCAAAGCTAAATGTACTTACCCCAAGGATGGTCGTGATCTAAATCTAACAAAACCCTTTTGAAAGGCCTCAGTGTATATAAATTAAAGGTAGCCCAAAGAAAGATAGGATTCCACTCCAGCTGCTGGGGAAAGAGCTGAGGAACACTTGCTCTTGCTAGTTCAGTAAACCAGGTCCATTGCTAGCCCAGTCTGAGCTCCAAGACATCCATATGCAAATCAAGAAACAACTTATCTACACTTTTGCCCCTCAGGAAGGCCTGATTCATGATGCACAGGCAGAACTTGATGCTCATGAACACTGTCTTCTGTGCAGAGCACAGCAATCACAGTGGCTTTCATCCTCAGACTGAAGGAGGTAACCACTTACAAAATGAGGAATGGTAGGATTATGTACCGAGCAGGTGGAAAATTAAAGTTGGCATCGTTCCATTCCAGTCATAGAGGCTCATATTGCGTCCATAACAATTGCACTCTGAACTGTGCAGCRGCTCCCAGAAAAGGGGGACACAGTGAGCTCCCTTCATCCATGCAGCCAACCCAATTAACTGCTGTTGATTGGGAYAAGCTTCTCAGAGAAGGAAAACTAAACTTCTGAATCCCTCCAACACAGAGCACAAGTCTTAACTTCTGAACAATTATTTAAATTCAGRTATAAAGTCCCTGTACTAGACCTAGTCTTTTGTCTAGTTTTAGACAGCTCCTGCTTAACTTTCAGGAGGAAGGAATTACCCATTTGAGGTCGTTCCATTCCTACAGGGGCTATGTAAGAAAATTATGTATCTGGATTCTCCCCCTCTGTCCAGATAGACATTTATAGACATCACACTGCCAGAAACAGATGCTGAGAGCGGGAATTCTGAACCTGACCCAACGGCAAATAATAATGATGGGCCTGTCACAAACTAACCATAACATCACAAATGGGGCAAAAAAATCTTTTACTGATTTATTTCTGGCTGTATCTACAGTTTTGGTTTTCAGTGAATTAATGCCTTCTTTAGACAGTATAATTGGAAAATATTCCCAAGAGTGACAAAACCAAAAAGTTTTTATTGTTCCTATCTGCGCCCTATTTCTGGGTGCTACTCTGCTTTAGTCAGCAGTTGCATTCCCTTATCCCAATGATGAGTTTCTTCCAAAGCCTTAACTGTAAATAATTACCTCCCAATAGGCAAATCCCATCTTTTAGACATCTAAGTTTCTTTAATCAGTACATTCTTAAAAATATTTTCTCAGGTTTCCCTCACAATCGATTTCTGGGAAATTGTTGGTAGCAAAAAATCTTTGCTAACAGTCACAGTACTCTCCTCAGTCCAATAAAAGGGAGAGAAGCTGCTTCAGCAGGAATCTTTTATAGATGAAACTTCTGCACACATGCACAGCTCCTRTAAGATGTCACAAGCCCATCTCTTTTAGTCAGTCCAAGATTCAGAAGTACAGGAATATGTGACTTCGGCATCGCCAACTCTCATAATTTGCATCCTGAATCTTATGACAATTTGCTGTTTCTTTTCCATCAAGCTTCATCTCCTGGGGTCATATGATTAAGCAAGATTCTCAGTTTTCCTCCTATAAAATAAATATATTCCAGTTTCTAGACCACAACTGCAAGCTAGAAAGAAGGAATCAAAAGAAACCAGGAGTTTGTCAGTTTTATTTAGTCATGTTGAGTAACTTTTTGACTGCTTGACAAACAATACAAATTCAGAATGCCAATGGCTGGCAGTCTTGAGGCTCTCTCAGCTTACTACAAAAAGGGAACGAAGGTGCTTACTTGGAGGGTTGTTTTACAGGATGACAAAATCCAGGGAGGATAATTGAAATGCTGGACCAGTTGTTAAATGTATATATTATCTAAAGGCCACCTGCCTGGCAGATCAAGGCAACAAGTTCCCCCAGAACTATTGAGGGTGCTGATTTTTGCACTTCCTTGACTTYAGTATGGTTTTATTTAACACATACACCTGCATAATTGAAATCAATCCAACCACAAGTGATACTCAAGAGCAAAAAAAGTACACAAAACCAAACAGAAAAAATGACAGAGTTTAGAGGACAGGCACTAGACCAGTAAAAATAGCTGATGAACCTTGCCAGCTGTTGAAAAACTGCCTGTGGAATCAGTTCCTTTGTTCTTCYCTAATAATAGTTTGGTTTATGTTTCTTTTTTTCCCTCTTCTTTTACTTTTACTGTTTTCATTTCRCTTTGATGTTGAAAACAGCCACAGCTGCAATACAAAAATTATTGTTCCTACTTTCATACACAAGTTCATGCACTCAGAGGCAACTTTCTTTATGCATACACATTACATGTGCAAAAGCATACTCACATATGTAAATATATACATGCACCAACACACACAAAGTACACATTGCTTGTGAATGTGTCCTGATGTCAAATGACTACAAATAAAAAGGATTTAAGCTTTATCTAACAAAAAGCAAAAATTAAAACTTGAAGATCTTTTTAGTTTCAAAGTTTTAATAACACAGAACTTCAACTTCATGAAACTCTGCAAGACTCCTCCAAATGTTTCATGTCCTTATACAATTATTCCTTTTTTAAAAATTGTTTATTTAAATGTTATAATTGCTGCAGATACCCTGAGCATCCTAGTCAACTTTTTAACTTACAAAGAGTCATAAGTAAGATCAGCAGCAATATAAAGATTACAGAAATCATTCTTCCCAGATGCACAGTATCAACAAAATCCCTCCTATCCAGCTTAGTTTAATATAGATCCTCATGTGCACAGGACATAAAATAGACCCTCCAGTGTGCTCTGAAGTCTGGTGCTCTGAGCATATTGAGAACATGAGGTTGTAGAGTAACTTCCAAAAGTCAGAACTCTTCTATAAGTTATTTGTCTCATTTCTTAAGTTAGTCTCAAAAACCTCCTGTGTTGTTAGTAGATATAATTATTCCTTTTTGGATGGAAGGAAAAAGAACTGGGAAATGTAAATGGCTTATTCTAGGTGACACAGGAAGTCTGTGAAGAGCTGCAAATTGAACCCAGGTTGTCCAACCCCCAGTCCAGTTATTATATCAATCAAAAAACCTTCCTTCCTCCACCAGATATTTAAAAACAAAAACATTTATAACTTGACAAACAGTTTTTTCTTCGTGTGTCAAATTGCATGCCTGAAGTGAATTTTTCCTTTTGAATTTGATTCAATTTAGTACATAGTCCCAATTAGTGCAGTATTTCTTAAATTACTAAAATTATAACAGAACATAAATTATTATTATTATTATTATTATTATTATTACTATTATTACTACTATTATTATCATTTTGTACAGCGTTAACATTTTAGTTCAGGCTCTCACGGCATTTTGTATTTCTTAACTAATAGAAAAAAAATTACAGGTCCTACTTTACAGAGTTTACCATTGAAAAGATGAGATTATAACCTACAAGAGACAGGCTGAGTATTATCTGGTAAATTGTATCTACTTTCTAACTAATTTTTTTTTATTTTAAATGGGTTGTAATAACTGCTCCTTCCATAGCAGCTCAGTTGCAAGTTCTAAATAACAGGGTGGGGAGGTGGTTTTGTCTTTATAACTTATTATAGAGTCACAGGGGTCACTTGCAAGTACTGAACTCCAAAACTAGAGCTGAATCTCTGAATAAACATCACCTTTCAGAAAAATGTAACCAGCTCCGAGATTTACATATCTGTGCATGTATTAAGTATATATGTTTAAAGATTCAGATACAGATTCAGGACAAGGAATGGTAATTATCTTGAAATGCACACACACATGCACATACATATTAGTTGAAAATACTGCTGTCTCTTGGAAGCGTCCCAAGAGCAGCTTCAACTGCTCATTAGTTCACTTCACCAGGAAGAAGAAAAGAATTTGTTCCAAGTATCTGAATAAAGAAATATAGTTTAAGGAGGTGACAGGAACAGAGCTGGCAGCAGAAACAACTTATTTGAAGTTTTTAACTACTTAGGTATTTCGCTTCTAAATTACTCCCAGTTCTTTTTACAGTGCCATCAGCCTGAGTGAACTCTCCTTCCTTTCATCCTGTCTGCTTCCTTTGGACACCTCCCMTCCCTGCTAAAAACATTTTTTAAATGTTCAGTGGTGTGGTAGATCTACAACAGGAAGCAGCTGGTATTGGCAGCTGGCAGGACAGGGCAGGAGTCATGATGGGGCTTCGTTTCCAGGGCTGAAGCTCCTGTGACCCACCCAGCGTGTTCTGTGGCTCCAGGTTATTACAYGGTGAACTCTACCCAGAAACAGTAGCACGGCCATCAGGGGAGGCAGAGCCCTGCTGTGAAACAGTGCTGACCTCTCACAGGTGGGATGGTCCATTTGATAAGATGAGAAAAATAGGATCTAATTTCGAGCCAAGACTCTCTGTCACAACTGTATATGGTTGGTGATAAGATTTATCAGTGCACTCTGCAGACACCGTGTTCATAATTTGTTATACAGCAGGAAGCAATTTTTATTATATGATTTGGCAGGGGAGTGGAAGGGAGACTATTTAATTTGTAGCTGGAGCCATTGTGAGTTCCACAAGAACAGCTCCAGTTTCCTCATGAATTTTGGTTTTCCTGGAAAAAAAAATCTAACATTGTTTGCAAATGGGAAGAGGACCTAATGGGGGTAATCAGCTGCTCTCCCTTTCCTCTGAGGTCTGTTCTTACAGAAGGGATGAGAGGACAGGAAAAGCCCAATTTCTTGAGGAGGGAATTCTTCGTGCCTAGGCTTCTTACTCTTGATTAACCCTCCACCATTTCTTCTCCTGCTAAACAGAGGAAATAAAGGAGTAATCATAGGATGGACACCCCTATTTTGAGGTGCAGCAAAGAAAGACATCTATATCAAGAATCTTCAAGATGGTAAAAAGTACTAAGGGAAGAACTAAGGATAYATGTCTTTGGAGGAGAAAAAGGGCTAAAGAGATAAACGGGTGGTGGCAGAACCAATGAGACTAGGAAAGATAGGAGAGCTCTAGGAATAACGCACTGAATCATCTTATCCTATGCATCTGTGGGAGCTGGAAATCTAGGGTGACTCTTTAGGCAACGGGGTGCTCTGGGCCTGAAAAGGGACAGGAAGGATTCCAAAGCTTAAAGAYAGGCCAAGCAATTCAATGTAGTAGTTTCAAAATAAATCAGATGAAATATACTGATACTTTGGGAATTAATAGCACAGTTTTACAAACCAGTCTTGTGACTTTTGATCCTCTGGAACTGTCAATACCGTATGCAGTGCATAACCACAGATGTGAGACAGCTTTTTGTATGGATGCAAGGGAGAGCAATAAAGTGTCTTCCAGCGCATTTACAAGACACAAAATGACTTTATTTTCCTCTCCCAGAAACCAGGTTCATGAAGAGGGATGGTCCATCAACAATCCTTCGCAGGGAAAGAAGGATTCTTTCTCCACCAGAAGACTGAGTAGTTGAGTTAACGGATTTTCTGTTCTCGCCAATTGAATAAAATTTATTTGTTCCATTTRTTTTGCTTGTCTTGTTTTCTTGTCTCCTTAAGCTAGGACGTACAGTTTCACTGCAAAGATATAAGATTAAAACATACTCACATGTTTTTTCTGTGCTAACTCACATCATGCACCAATGTCCTTTCATGCTGCTTCGTTCTCCCACACATTCATTGGCCATTCCCTTGTCTATGCCACTCACAGGGATAGAGGTTGGTACTCAATTGTGACCTTGGATGAAAGCAGACAATTCTTCAAGAGGACATTTGTATAACAGAAAAAAAATCTTTGTTTTTGTTCTTTTATTTATGCTGTCAGTTTTCTTTTGACTGTTTCGGTCTTTTCAAACAGAAAATTTAGTTCTTTTGCTGGAGTASAATTAATCAAATTATTGGATAATATTGTAATTATATATACAATGCTCTTCTGTCTTTCAAATTCTACCTAAGTACTAGAACGTATTGTATTGGTTTTTTCTTTCATCTTGCTCCTTTCTAGTCCTGACCCTTTTACCTTTGGTCCTGGTGTCTGTCACTGCCATCCTAATAAGTCAATCAAACTATAAGTATTGTCTTAGGGGATGCTTTTTGTTTAATTTCAGAATGGGTGAGGCAAGAGCCAGTGGTTGAACAAACGACTATCAGATTCCCATGACAAACAATATTTACTAATTTTAGTTAAAACACGTGGTATAATGACTTTGGCATTTTAATTTGGGTTGATCACAAATTCATGGACGCTGTTCAGCAACTCCAAGCCAGAATGGTTTGGAAGGAATTGTGCTTCATCTCCTGTTTCCACTGTTTTCCATTCAATAGTAGCCTGTGCAGATGGATAAAAGGAAACAGTGAGATCTCTGAGATCGCTGGGTCTGGAGAACTAGTGCACCAAGGCTGTGGAGTACACACCGGGGTATACTCTCCTCCGGCACACAGTTCATGTCTGCAAAATTATCTTGTCTAAGTTTTTGCACAAATAGGGTCTTTAAGTATTTCTTTGAGGCAAGGTGTTGGGCTTTTACACTACAACTTCCATAAAGGAGCAATTTAAACAGGTGAATAGAAGAGCAGAGCAGAAAAAAAAAAAATTCCTGAAAGATTTACCAACTGGCCAGAAGGCACTGGRTGGTGATCCATCCTAAGCCATTGGCTAATATCACCAAGTGTCCTTTCATGGGTTGTTTGACTTCTTTGTGCCTTAGCAAGTTCAGCTGGAAATAAAAGCAAGACTTCACTGGAAACCAGACATTGAGTGTAAACTGTGGTTTCCTAGATAAATAAATTACAAAAGAAAGTTTTAAAGGAGTCACACAGCCAATGTCTAGCACTTTGAACAGACAATGGGTAACAAAAACCGTATGTGGGAATGTTGTGTGGCAACACTGCTGTACTACAGATGCCCCATCCAAATTTGCAAATGAKCTAAACAGCCCTTATTTCTGAGCCTTTGAAATGACAGTGAGCCAAGATAGGATTCCCTTGAGGCAGGACCCTATCACAGCAGCTTTACTACCAGTTGCTATATTTCAGAGTTAAGTAAAACTTGATGGCAGAAGTGTGGAAAAATATATCAGTTCACCATAAACAAGTATGAATCTAATCATCTTTACGTTTCCTGATATAACTCTAGTTCCCACTCATAACCATTTACTCAAATGAATTATCTCATTTTCCTTAGTAGTGTGTTATATGGGAAATTGGAGGATGGCCCTGTATTGGCCAATGACTGAGATTTTGAGCATTTTCTTCCAAATTTGGACATGTAAGTAATCATTTGAGTGAATGAAAAGCTTTGCCCAAGCAATTGGGGAAAGCATACGAGGAAGGCTGACTCGTCAAGGTCCCAGCTGAGCAACTTATCTCACAGATCTGAACTACAGCAGGKTCTTTAATTCAGCAGACTTTCTAGAAGCCTATCATCTCTGATGAGATCTCCTTCAGCTCTCAACTTCTGATCACTTACTACCATAAGGGCATTCCCAATTTTGATACAGTTAGTTGTGTCTCATTACTGACCAAAAYTGATATTTGGAGCTGAATACATCAAAATAATTTGTCTATATATTTTCAAACTTACAAAACTTGTGGAACTCAGGAGATGCGTGTTGTGATGGAGGAAATGTGCTGCRCTCAGGGTATTTTAACTTCATTCCCAGTACCTCATAAAACTGGCTGCCAAAATTGAGACCTATAGCAATCTAGTGGGATTTAATAGCCAAATATTCCAGATCCACTTGGGAATTTTGCACCCTTTGTCTTCAGGACTCTACCCTGCAACACCGAGAGAAAACCATACATGGTGCCTGGGAGCCTCCAGCCCTTATGCCTGTCACTATGAAGACACTTCAGTCAGAATGGTGGCACATGCTGAGAGCTCAACTGACCTCCTACTTTACCACGATCCCTTTCACCCCTCTGTAATTCACGTCAAATCCCACTAACCCCATATTTCATCGTTTTCACACCAGGACTTTTCAGCAGGCTCTCACTGGCAGAATGAATGTGACTGTCATCTGTGGTGAGACACTGTCTTGCTGGGAATCTGATTATTTGACAACCAGCATTTCATTGCTTCAGAATTGTTCTGAATTGTTTCCTCTCTGGTCAAACCTAGAAAGCATTGCCAGCAGACACAGATGGGGTTGTCAAGAAAATCTGAAGTGCTGATATGGCCACGTGCAGACTATGACTCACAGTAGAGAGCTATCCTCTGTAGATCAGCGGAGTCTAGGCTGACAATTCTGCCACCAAGAACGCTGTGACTTGGCTTATGCAAACATTAGTAATATTTATGTGACTTACATGATTAAGAACTAGACAAAAGACCTCTAGACTATTACTCTTAAGAGTGCAGTTTGCATGTCACTAATTCAAAGGGATTTTTAACTGTCAAATCAGCTAATACAAGGACAATGCATAACAAAGCTCCTTCCCACTTCTGAATTAAAGTAGATTTTTATTTTACACACTGAATACATATTTCTTTTAAGAAAAGCCTTGTCAGAGATTTGCATAGGCAGAGCTCCACAAGATACTGGAATAACACCAGAAATTGTTCTCCAGTTTGCCAAGAGCTTGACAGAAGCAGGTATCGCAGTAGAGGTAGCACCTGGTGTGGTCTGTTGCTATAATCCCACCTTGCCTTCTTCCATTTTACATTCACCTCGATTCATTTACAGTCTGGAGAACAAATAGCACAGGTAGTTCTTGCTGTGAGTGGTCCTTCCCCTGGCTGCACATGTGGCTGAGGAAAAAGCTGTTTCTCAATATGCACACAGCTCTAGCCCTAATTGCTTTCACGAGAGCCGACCACAGTGCAGCTCGAGTTCTCTGAGCTCGTGTGAGTGAGTTGCATTCCAAACTGCTGGATATCTATTGTTTTCCTTCTTGCTGTGTGAAAAGAGCAATTCTGTATATAAAAAGCCTGTTGGGAAAAACGCGGGTTTTTTTCCCCAACAGTGAGCAGATGGCTCACAGATTTTGTGCATCATTTGTAAATTATTTCAAAGTCTGTTTATCTATTCCAAAGAGATTACTGGAATCTACATCTGCATTTTCTTGTAATTGTTTCCATGTCACATGAATGAGACATAAGAGAGTTACAAAGGAAAGATGATCACCTATAACATAGCTGGCTGACATCTGCAAGAATTTGGGAACTTATCTACTAAACTCTTCCTAACTACACCTCCTTTCTTAGCCCCTATTACATTTTTATAAAATTTTCAGGGAATAACTAGAAATCAATGTAACTAAAAAATCTTCATGATAAATCACTAAATCACAGAAGTTAGGATAGCAGGGATCTCAAGAGATCAGCTATTCCARTCCCTGGAGGAAAAGCAAGATCAATTCTTCCCAAAATAGCCCTGACAGATATGGTTTGTCTTGTTCTAGAAAACCTCAGAAGAAAATAAGACCATTTTACTGGTTAACAAAACAAAGAAGGAAGGAAGAAATGTGCAGTATTATGAACTCTGAGAGATTTCATCTGAGCTGCAAGTCAAGACCTTTCCAGGATGAGAAAAACCAGGAATCTTCTGTATTATCATGATCATTACAATTTTCAGGACCACAACAATCTTGCTCTTTCTTCAGCGTGGACTAAGTCACTTGCCAATTTACAGAGACAAAATGTTTTTAAGCATCTTTTCAGTTCTTGAGATGAGGTTTCTAGAGACAGGATCTCTTTGGAGGTGGCTTCAGACATAGGCCAGAGGTAGCTAAATAAGTGGATCCAGAATGATTACAGACAACCATGTAGTATCAGATAGCCTCTGGGATGGTCTTGAATAAGTCAACACCACAAGATTGCTTTGAAAAAGGTATAAGGACCAGGCTCTGATCCTGTAATTATAAGATAGATACCTGGTGGACTGAACTCAACATATCTCCCAGGGAAAGACTTGAATGAAGAGAGAATGGACACCTGCTGGATAGAGCAGGTCAGGAGAGCTCTTTCAGGAAGTTGTCTAACTCAAATTAATTTTTTAGCCATACTGAAATGAAAGCCATAACCGTCTCATTTCAATCATTTTATTAAAGACTTAGGAATGGAGATACTCGCTTTCTTGTTGATTTCTTCATGATGGAATTTGATAGAGAGAAGATGAAATCAGATTTGAAAAATAAAAAAATTTAAACTTAAAAAAAGTGTCTGTGTCATACAGAATGTACTAATCAAACTGCTTGTGTAGTTACACCATAATACTTGGGAGAAACCATTTGACCCAGTTTTGCAAAAGTACTGAGATCCACAATAAGACATGATAATTCTACCTAGTGATTTACTTCTAAACATTAGTTTTATATCAGCCTATGAAGATTTGGGAGTTTTCTGAAGGGCAAACAAAGGTAAGAATTTTACATGAAAACTTGTTAATATGAATGGGGACATAGATCTGGTTTTCTTGGTCACACCTTTCCCAGATAATACTTATGAAATCCAAACCTTAGATAATATTCATGGAATCATAGAATCATAGATTATGCTGAGTTGGAAGGGATTTATCAATATCATAAAGTCCAACTCCTTGTTCCAAGCAGGACACACCAAGAATCACACCATATTAGTTCTATGTATTCCAATATTAACCAAAATGTGGTGTCATTACACACAGGAATTCCTGTCTTGAGAACACAGCCATAGTTAAGAATAGATATCATAGCCAGCTTATTAGGGGATAAATAAGGGCATTGGGAGTTCTGTTGAGGATTTCACTTGAATGACAGGAAGGATGCTGTGGTCTCAATATAATCCAAGACACTGGAAAGGCAGAGTCCTGGAAAGCTAACACAGGATACAAAGAGGTCCTCATCATCAAAAAGTAAAAAAAGCACTGCAGGAAAATTACACCAACAAATTTTGGCATTTTCTTGGGTTTTCCTGTTTTATTTTGTTTTTTTCCCTGGGCTCTGAGTGCTTGGGGTGGGAATGGCATGGGACCAAAGAACCACAGATAAATTAAGAGGATGATGTTTCCATCCTCCTAACAGAAAAACAGATGGTGAGTTGCACAGCCTGAAGTCTGTAAAGCTTAAGGAACTGATAAAATAATCTCTAATAATTTTCAGTTTTTCTATCTCTTTCCATAAGGAGGGTTCAACTCCACCGGATCTACGCAAGAACAGGTAATGCATCTTTACCTCTCAGTGCCCTTAATTCCTGTGTTACCTCTCCTGAGGGATGAAATGCATCAGTTTAACTTACCTCTGAACTCAATATACAGCTATCTGAGGGCAAGGCAATGAACCTTGGTATTCACCAGCTTAAAACAGAAAATGTTCTTTTGTGTAATTAAAGATCAGTTAAATCTTGCTAAAAATGTGCTGTACAAAGCAAAATAGGCAAAGTCTATTTCAAATTCATTTTGGACATTTGCTCTTAATTTGAGTACTTTTCTGGTGTTTAAGTGTGTTTTTGAGGCTAGATTTCCGTGCACATTAAACTTCCCTGTTTTGTGTTTATGCAAGCAAAGAGCACGGGTAGGGGCTAATATAAAAAAAGATAAAAAAGAGTTCCGATGGCTTATTTTACAGAGAGAAAAATGTGTTATGCAGAGATTTATTTATCCACCTTTACATCTTTGTGTGTCTTTATTACTACAAGAATCAAACAGTAACCATWAATACTCATAGTGATATATGTTTAGCTGGTACTTTGCAACAGTGCATCTTTCCCTCTTGGGTATGTGTTTGCCTTTGCACAGAGAGGCCCTGATCCCTGGCCAAGGCTGTCAGGTTTGGCATCACACAGATGGATCACACTAGTGTGTCACCAACTCAGAGGCCAGAAACAGCTCTGGAATGTCCTGAAATTGTCCAAATGGAATTTGTTTAGGCTGTTTTAGTTGAAGAAATGTTTATGAATGTTAAGTATTCAGAACTCTAAAGCTACTGAACCAATCTGTTTGAAACTTGACTTGAACTTGAAAACTCAGTGAGACGTACAAAAGTCAGTCTTAAAGTACAGATTTTATTGCCACAGCAGCTCTGAAAAGCATATTGTTTCATAATTGCAATTAAAGAAAWGCGGTTTTGAACAAACATCCCCAAAACACTTCCTTGTGTGTTTAGGCCAAAGTYGAATATTCCATTTTAGTAATAATTAATTTGTTAGAAAAAAACAAGGAAGATGGATTCAGTATCTGAGCCAACAGACTGGACAACATATACAGAGAAACTCCAAGACCATAAATTTTACATTGCCATAGACATTATAAAGTGTTACAAGAAACTCTCTTGCCCTTTCTGTACAATCTGTTGACTGTTTATTATGAGTTCAGGGTTTTTTTGTTTTTTTGATTTCCAGCTTCAGTGGTCTTTCCTTAGAGGTTTGTTGTAAGAGCCAGAGTTTCCAGAGAAAGTCCCTAAGTTTATGTCCCTGGCTGCTTCGATATAACAACCAACATTCAGCAATCTGTGTTCATGTGGCTGTGTGAACTTATAAAACTGGGATTTCACCCAGTGATGGTGTCTCTCAAAAGAACAAAGTCAATATTTTCATCACTAGTATTCATTTTTCCCTTTATCATGAAGAACACCATGCAAATGGGCTCAGGATACACAGATCTTAAGGAAAGTGTGTTCTGGGCTGGGGCAGGAAGCAAAAGGGATCCCATGGGAGCCTAGAGGGGGTTTTGACATGGGACTGAAAATGATGCAAAATGCACTTCAGGGAAAACTGTGGGGAAAATTTATCCTCCTGAGAATCTAACTCATGGAGAAGAATATAGAGTCAGGCAGAATTTTCATTGTGTATTTTTAAAATCCTTATTTCAATATTTTGTAGGTGTATCATCATGGTACAAATGTTTAGGTTTTAGAAATGCTAATTACACTGTAATTCAACAGCAGGTTGGCATAGAACAGGAAAAAATGGACAAGATATTTGTGCAATTTTTTTTGCTATATTCTTTCCTCTTTTGCTTTTCAGCAAAGCCACAAATGCACTTTTAAAACACATATTGTGCCTACATTCTCCTGTTCAGATATTTTATATCCCAATTTCCTTTACTATAAACAGTTTATGTTAGTATTACATGACGCCAAGCCTTTCTGATGAGTCCTGCATGTGGGATCAGAGAGTCATTATGATGCCCCAATGAACAGACCCAGGACACTGATAATGGTCAAATCAGATCCACAATTTATGACTTTCAGAACAATATTCTGGTTTGATCTTTTCTCATTAATCAGAGAAAATTCCCACTGATCAGCATCTGAACGCAAAGCAGTGGACTGATTCTTTCCTTTGCAGAAAGGCCTGTGTTTTAAAAGGAGTATTACAAGACTGGACAACGTCCAGTATAAGTTCTTCTTGCTGAGATTTAAAAAGTCTCTTCACCTTTGCCTTTGGACACACATGAAGAGGAAATTATGTTTATTAMATTCTTGTGGTTAGAACCACTGAAGAAAAATGTGGGGCTTTTCTTTCTGCACATTTAGGTCCAGATCTTACGCCTGTAACTATAAACTGACTTGCACTCTTACCAGTGAATTGCTCAGAACTTGCACTTATTAGAACTAATGAATGCTTTTTTTCCTCCTGTCTGCAATAAAAACTATTGAATGTTTAATGCATATCTAGCTTCCTTTAAATCATTAACAGGAATGTTGAAGCATAATCTAATTATAGAACCTGTCATTAGGCAAATTCCAAAGCATTTTTTATACTGTGTGGCATTTCCCCAAACTGAATGCAATCACCTTCAAGCGAACTTGTGGCTTCTTCTTTTCTATATAAAGTGATTTTATTTTTCCAATGAAGATCTCATTAACTGGAGGTATTAGCATAGCTGAGTAAATAAAAAAATTCTGACCCTTGAGGGAGATCATGCGGCATGGAATTTTTCCAGAACTCCCAAATTTTCTGGAAGACATTGTGAGAATGAGGGTTGCAGCATTGACAATAGGACTGTCAGCCAGACACATACAGAACAGATATATCAATTTTATTTAAATACAGCATGAATTAAACATAAGTATTGGTTAATTTGAATAAACATTTATGTTCACATTCCACCTTACTAAAAGCAACTAGAAAAAAAATCCTCTAAGAAAAAAGAAATAATCCTACATTAATCCAGTAGTCTCACTTCCATGCTTGAATTCATCACTTTCATAGTATGTTTCAACCATGAAGTCTCAAGACCAACTCCCTGCCCATTTCAGCAAGTTCCATCTACTGAAAAAGTAAATCAATAAGAGTTTGTCCTTTTCCATGGCCTTGACATGTGCTGCTGCACATTTACCCCTGCGCACAGTGCTATTGAAGTCTCATTGACAGGACGGTTTAATGTGGTCTCAAGTTAGACGACTAAGTGATGCCAGATTGAAAATCCATAGCAAGAATGGCCATGAATGCTACTCTTTAAAGAGCTTTCAAAAAAAATATGTATCCAGATTACTTCATCTAATCGCTAACTGCAAAGCATGCACACTTGTGCTTTTCTTGTATGCTCCCAAAGACATTTTCAGGCATTTTCTCGGCATTTTCTGGAATCTCAGCTGCTCCAGCCACATGACCATTAGTAATGGGTAATTTGACTTCTTGGATTCACCGCTGAGATAAAAATAGAACATGTGGCTGATACATAAGGAAGCAGATACTTTAGCAAATTTGTGTTGTTTTAGAGGGTCGGGAACACTCACTGGAGTATAATTTATGTGGGGAAGGATGAAATTAAGCAACAAAACTCAAACCTTTACTTGCATCCCAAGTTTTGTTAGGGGCCTTTCATATTTTTTGGCACTATTAATATTTGGTAAAGGAAGAAACTGGTAGCCCATTAGAAGCTCAAGTGTTAAGTGACACCATTTCTCAGGCCAGGAACAAAGCAATCAATTACTAGCAAACAGCAGCAACAACAGCTGGTAGGGAACATTGTATAAGAGTAGTGCTGAATAAGCTGAGGGTAAATGAAATGTGTCTTTGATAGAAATCGTATGTCAGGCCTTCACTGATGAAGCCACAATATTTCCCATGGTTCATACTAATGAAAAACACTCCTCATGTCTTCTGGGAAAAGTTACTCTTTTTCAGCAAAATATTTTTGTTTTAATTTTGTTATTTCTACGGATGTTTTCTAGAAGGGAAAAAAATCATTGTTAATTATCTTCAACATTTTCCTATTTATAGCTGAAATCATTTCTCCATCACGCAGAAAGTATGTTCAATTACTGTTTAAGAAAAATACCAGAAAGAAATTATATTTGTCTTCCAGTTCAGGTGCCTTAAAATTACTTGTATAGGAACAACATGAGTCCTACCTAAAATCAATGTCTTTCTTCCTTTTTTCTATTGTATTCCTTTTGTTTTGATCCCCAAATACAAAGATTTGGTTCTTACATACATATTTTGGTAGGTTTTACTTGAGTTTATAGTTCAGTCATAACTGTCACTTTGACAAACCGGCTTAGTTCATGACAAGTTCAAACAAACCACAATTGTTCTTTCTCAGTTTAATCAGCAGATAACATAAACAGCATGGCCTACAAATTGGGTAGCGTTCAGGAATCAGTCATCCCAGGCTGTTAGCATAGTGGTGAGAGAGAGGGGGGAACCTCCAACTTTCTGGAGGTGCCCGTTTTTTCCATGGAGAAAGCATGTGCTATCTTCAGGTGTAATGCTGAGTGATATGAACCCAGGCTGAAGGGTGTCTGTCTCCACATTAGCTGTAAAAGGCTCTTGGGGCAAGTCTGCTATCCTTCTGTACTTGGATTAAGTGCCCATGAAGCTGATGCAACTCGCCTTCTGACCATGTATATGCCTATTCTGGATTAAAAGTTCATTTTTCTTGGAAGGCTGAAACTATTTCAGAAGTGGATTAAACTGTGCATTGTATTTTGCACTCAAATAGATTGTGTACTAAAGTTCAAGGTATAATACTACCTCACGTCTTTTGGTAATAGAGCAAGCAGAACAAATTTGGATCACATAAAACTATGAAATTCAATGACACCTTTAAGGGGTAGGTTTGAATCTTGCCTAGCTCCCCAAAGCATCAGAATCATAACATATAATACAATTCATATTGAAAGATGTCAAAATAATACTGTGGATCAAACAAGAAAGAAACAAAGAGCCTGTCACCTCTCAATGACCATCTCTAAGTGTGGCCATGCCAGTAGAATTGATCGAAAGTCCTCAAAACCCTCTACATCCAGGAGGTGTTTAACAACCTCTATGACATTAGTGGGGACTCTTCATCCAGTTGAAAGAAGAACTCAAATCTCAAAAGGAGAGTGTCTCAAAATGTCGTTAGAAAAGCACAAGTTGAAACTCTTTTGTTTGGGCTGAGTTCTGTTCTGCTCCCACAACAGTGATTAAAAACTCTTTTTCCTAAAATTATAGCAACAATTCACATATCTTTGGTGGTTTTTCTAAGCACCATTAGTTGATGGGCTGCAATTCAGAAAATGACAGCTCCCTTAGGAAATTCAGAGTTTGGACTATACTTAACATTAAATATTTCTAATTTTATTCAAAGAGCCATTACATGATGTCACTGGTAGGGGGAATTAAGACGGTTTGGAGGCATTTACAGTGAATCTACATACCACAGAAAGTTTGAATTCTTTTAGTACAGCCTTTGAGCTACATGAAGCTTCAGAAGTACTTGCAACCAGCTTAATTTATATTTCCCTCACATTATTGACAGGAATTTCGACTATCATTTCAGCTTTGGACCTCAGAAGGAATAAAAGCTTGTTTCATTTAGAATACACAGCAGATGAAAAAAAAGAATGAAGTAGATGCTTTAGAAGAGAAAAGCAAGTATTTTGTTAGGTTTCTAATAGTCAGAATTTGTCATGAGAACTAATTTAATTTAATTTTATGTGCTKTCATAATGACAAATTGGAAAAAAATCTGTCTGCTGTCATGAAAATATCTAAACAAAGGCCACCAACCCTTTTTCATCTGCTGAGTAAGCCATGGCTGAAAGGCAACCAGGTGGAATACATTTTACCAAACTGCTGGGCTGCATGTTAAGAATTTTGTCATTGCTCTACTAATAAAGTAATTATATAAAAAAGTATATTCGTAAATCTATAGCAATGAGCTGACATTTCAGCCCCACAGATACGATTGCTTGACATCAAGATGTAAGGGTTGCAGTATTACATCCCCAGAAGTGTTATAAAGCTCAAATCTGCCTGTACTCTTTTTCGTGTTGTAAATCTGCGATCTTGGTGCGAGCACCTCCTGTTGCAGGAGAAGGAGTGAGGCTCTGAATGGCAGCCAGTGGGAGGCTTTTGCACCTTTAATGACTTCAAAATCAAAAGCATGAAGACCAAAATACACTTCTCAAACGATTTTCCCATTCAGACTTGGTAGTCTGCATAATTTTCTCCTATACTATTCCTATTATCCTCAAAACTAAAGTGTCAGTCTTTTTGGTCCGTTTTTTAACATGGAGAGAAAGGGGGTAGGGTGGGAGAAGGGATCTGTCCAATGATCTCAAAGCATATGTTTTTGATTCTAATAAGATTATGGATACCAAAGGAATAAAAATGGAAATCACTACTGCCAAAATATGAAAGAAAGTTTGCATAGTAAAATAATTTAAACCCTAACATTTGGACCCAATAAGGCTAACAGAACGTTTATTCCATATTTTTGGAAAGTATGCTTTTTCTGCACATTAAGTGGTACCAATAAAAAATAATGATTCTCACTCAGTTTATTTCTATAAATTATATTGTTTTATAGTTTTCCAGGGCATGGTTATGTGTCAGATTCTATGGCAAACACCTGGGTG
Organism: Amblyornis subalaris; assembly: GCA_018881555.1. Classification (NCBI taxonomy): domain Eukaryota; kingdom Metazoa; phylum Chordata; class Aves; order Passeriformes; family Ptilonorhynchidae; genus Amblyornis; species Amblyornis subalaris. The sequence goes on along the minus strand of JACAXG010000032.1, from coordinate 4,252,534 downwards.
TAAAATGCAATAAGCTTGTTACTTCCAGAGGGGGTTGTGGAGAGGAGAGCAACAGCCCTCCATTCTCTCCAAAATGTACCTATTTCCAAGAAAACTGGATCACAGCTCATCTGAAAATGGCCACATTCCTTTTCACACTTTAAGAATTATCGTTTACATCTCCTCTTGACTTGCTAGTGACATAAAACTGAACGCTTCAGGTACTTTGAATCAGACCCAGCAACAGCTTCAGAGATGAACATGAGTTGGTGGTCTCTGCCCAGTGCCTAATGGGTGATTGCCCGTACTGTGGTTTTTCCCTTTATTTTAGCATAGGCCAATGCGCATAGAATACAATGCAGTACATTTATGTGAATTTTTAAGAAGTTATGAGCGTCACAAAAATTTCATAACTTTCGAAAGTTATGATGTTACAAAGACTAGCACTTAGAAGTTATGGATAGACTACAGTCAGGAATGCCCTTACAGCATCAATTTGGCCACTTTTATGTATGCACTATAATTACAGCTGGTTGGAAACTTTCCATCTAAACTTTTTTTTAAGTTAAAAAAAATTATTTTCTGTGGGAAAATGCTACTTTTTCCAAATATGCTTCCATTTTCCACAGGGACAATGTAAGCAAAATACATTCCTTTGGATCAAGCCAACTGGATTCTAAATATTTCAGCTTGTCAAGCTGAATAAAAGGACTTCCTTCCAGGTCGGCATGATATTAATGTGTACACAGCAGAACTGCTCCGGTGCATCACAGAACTTGCAGCTGAGATCAGCTCCTCTGCTTCAGGACATGGACAGTGCGGTCCCCTCCTTACCAATTTCTCCACCATCGTACAAGTGACAGCACGAGATCACACACCATGAAAACAGGAGGACTCAGCAGCAGCTCAGGAGCCACCTGAAACTCAAACAGAATGTRAGAGTAATTTCCTTGTATCTTAGCTGTCTCAAAATTAGGTGTGGTGCCTAAGCAACATAGTTAAAATCTCTGATTAGAGACAGTAAATGCCTTCAGAAGACAATTTGTCCTTTCCAAAGATAGATAATTAAGGCAGATAACACTGAAAGGGTATTAATTTCCGCTACCTTTCTCCATTGATTAAGGATGGAGCACAGATGCCTACCTTAGACTAGACACAAACTTTGCTGAGAGCAGTGAGGTGCTCTTACCCTTTGGGCTGACAATCTCCCCAGTCAACTCTGTTCCTGTTTTTGAGGAAATTTGTGTCTGTCTTCACTCTCAAAGTTAAAACATTGGGTCCAATCCTTGAGCATGAACAGTGTCCTGCTGATTTCACTGGAATTTCACATCAACAAAGACTTCTCCATAGGCCTGGGAAAAAGAACATCAAAACAAATCAATCACGTACCCTAGAAAAAGAGTAGTAACTATTTGCCTGTAAAGTAAGGTGGACTGTTACAGGAAAATTGACACAATTTTAGGACACGAGGAAATTTTTGTCAAAAAAGGTAAATCCTTGTAAATTAACAATTGTTTAACTAAAGGCAATACTACTTGACAAAACATGTGTTTAGAGAAATATTTATTGTTGGACTGTGCTTTCTGCGAAGCTTCCAAAAAGCAATCAAGAACAAAGCACCCACACAGCAATCACTGCCCACACTCCATGRAGAGAGAATCCCTTTCCCTGCAAAACTTAGTCCAACATGACAAAAGGAAGATAGAAGAAGGCAAGACAAAACTGGTCACCTAGTGCCATGTTAGAGTCATCTGTAAGAGACGCTTTTTGCCAAAAAGGAAAGCTCTCCAGAGAGGAAAGGCACTGAGGAGAGAGAGGAGGAATGTGAGAGGGACAAGCAGGGAGAGAAGAGGAAGTGAAAGGTGTATATGGTCAATTACACTGGAGAGAGGGAGAGTCCAAAGTGCATGCCTCAATAACTTTTGCATTTCTTGAATTTACAATACTCACTTTTGCAACCTTATAAAATGTTCATAATATTGTTTTAGAATACGGAATATAAACCATATGTGCCTGTGTCAAACTACATATAATATGCATGTCCTGGGTATTGTGTTTTGCAAATTTAGCAACAGTCTCACACACACGGCTCTCATTAGCATATGTGCAACCACAGTGAAGTTAATAGGATTAGAGCTTGTCAGGAATTTTTCAATTAAACTTTTTCTTTTTCATTGGAAAATACCACTTCATTGAAATTTAAACTGTGCATGAGAACCTAGAGGTTTGGGTGCAATTTGCTTTAGGAAAAGTTCCCCAGGTCCTGGAATTTTGATCAAAACCGGGAAAATAATAGCTTGGAGTAGTGTTGCAGTCAGAGTACAAGGCTGGACACTGGAGAACCAAACATGAGTTCCTGCTGGTACAGGTTCCAGGTTCCTTGCTGCTGCTTTGTGTATTGGAGCAGTCTCTCCACTGAATAGGTTTCCAATATAAAAGTTGAAAAGCTTTTACTTCATCCTAGTAGTAAACAAAAGTATTTCCAAACTCTAAAATTTGGAGAAAGTGATAAACTTTTTCCCATCCTACTCCGTGCAAACCTGTCTGCAAAACAGAAAATGGCTCATCAGCATGATTGCTTTAACCATCTGTCTCTGCTCTCAGACTTCTGCACAGACATGCTGCACTGAAGGAAGGGACTCGAATAGGTGACATGAAAAGTAAAAAATACAATGCTGCTGTTTATTATCCTAACACTTCAGAAATTTAAATATGTATCTTTCAATTTTTCCCATTGTGCACAACACAGAATTGTGACATATGTGTCTAAGCTCCCACATGCAATTTGACCATCCGGTACCTCTCTGCAGATGAGCTGTCCCGTCACCTTATTCTAATTTTAATGTAGACACTGGGGGAGGGGGGGGGGAGAGGTGTTTCTCCCCCTTGCAAGCATTTCCTTTAGAAGAAAGGTAAAATAGTTTGAAATCAACAAGGTTTTGCTTGAAATAACTCTTAAATTTTATGAAGGTGCTGTCCCAGTGTGGTATCCCTTTAAAGAGCAGCAGACATGCTGGAATGCCACCAAAGAAACTTCTATACTTCGTAACAGCATCCTTAAAACAGCAGCACTAGAACAGAAGAAGAGCTCAGGGGAATGCACAAAGCCACTTACTCTCCAAAAATAAAGTTAGTAATGCTTCACTCTGTTGAAGTTACCAGTGGTCGGTCATTGTTGGTTGAAAACTAAAAATGTATACTTTTACACTCTTAGCATACGTCCACGGTGCCAGCTGGCTTTCTGGCTCAGATCTGCAACCTAGGGGGCTTGCRGGATCTCGACATCTGCAAAATTATGCTTTGATTTCTGGCACTGTCAGACCTCAGGGGAACAAAACCAAAGYGATCGCCAGCCAGAACTCACATTTTGACATTTTAAGCAAGGGGCTGCTCCTCAGAGTTTTTGCCATTTGGAGAGGAGCACTAAGTTATATACTTATAAGAGAGAGGAGAAAGAAAGAGAAGCTGACAGACATCAACGTTACAGTATTTCTGCTACTAGAGAGAGTGGCTATTGGAACTCTTGTGAGGGAACAAATTATGAGAGAGATGGGAATGGAAGGGAACAGGCAGGTTTGGTACACTAGTACCAAACTTATACCAACCTGATTTTTCAGTTGTACCATATTCATTAAAATCACTGAAAAATTAAAAAAGCGTAATYATCTAGTATTGAGGCTGATGTTAAAAGACAAAGACAAGATGAATTCTAATGTTAGAGAATATATTATGCACTATTATTTTTCATAAAGGCTTTTTAATTGTTTTTTTCCACACAGCTAACCTGGGATCTTTTTAAAAGATTTATGACCCTGCAATCAAAAATGAGACCGCTTTATATTAAAAAAACAGCATGTGAAGACTCTAGCAGATTCAGAAAATGTGGGTACTCTACCTATGTGCTTTTATAGCACCGTACAAGAAAAAATCAGAAAGTTGTGGGTAGGAACTTAAATTTTCTCAAGTTCTTCCACACTCAGCACTTGAGGAATTGCTGTTCTGCAGCACTGAAATTACTGCCTGACACTCATCATGGCTGTCTGCTGATCCCAGGGATTTACAATAGGTCACTGGTGTTTAGTGACCGGTAACTCTTACCACCATTTCTCACAAGAAAATGAGCAGAGAAAACTTGAACTGGAGCATTTTTTCAGTATGAAGACTGCAGTGATTTTTTTCCCTGGGCAGCAGCAKCATTTCCATTCATATCAGCTCAGACTGTTCCTTGGAAAATCATTTTCCCAGTACATCACTTTAACCATGCCAATTTCCGTCTTTTTGTTTGTTTCATTCCTTAAATTCCTCTCTTTGCTCTCTCTATCTTCATGTCCTTTCCTATTTTTTGTCCACCTTCCTCCTCCCATTTCTTATGAATATAAAAAGAGCAATATTCCTTGGCATTGAACCTAAGCATCCACATTGTCCATTGGCAAAGAAGCACCTTATACTTTTTCCCCCACTTTCCCTTCATGGTCAAGGATAATTTTTTTTTGTCAGCAACTAAAACAAAGAAATTATTAAAAAGCATTTAAAAATAAAAAGAAGAAGATGAAAGGATGGAAGCTGGTGAACGGTCTGGAGCATAAGTCTTGCAAGGAGCAGCTGAGGGAGCTGGGGATGTTTAAYCTGGAAAAGAGAAGRCAAAGGGGAGACCTTATCAGTCCCTGAAAGGAGGGTGTAGCCAGATGGGGGTCCATCTCTTGTCCCAGGTAACAAGTGACAGGACAAGAAGAAATGGCCTCAGGTTGCACCAGAGTAGGTTTAGGTTGGATATTAAGAAGATCTTCATGGATAGGGTTGTCAAGTCACGGAACACTGCCCAGTGAAGTTGAGTCACCATCCCTGGAGGTATTCAAAAGCTGTGTAGGTGTGGTGCTGAAGCACATGGTTTAGTGGAAGACTTAATGATCTTAGACGTCTTTTCCAATCCAAAAGATTCTACGAAAACTTTGCATTGCCCTTTCTTGGCAAGAAGCAGCCTTCAGGCTCTTCTGTTGAAGTTTGCCAGGATATCTATAGGAAAATGAAAAATATCTGTATACTTGATGTTCTGATATTGTTGAAGATTAATAATATCTCACAGCTGCCTCACCCTCCTCTATTGAAAATTGTTTTTTACATACCAGCACTATAAAATCACCTTCAGCATGGTCCTGCTGGGACAGAGAGGGCGCTTCTGCCCCACGTTTGTATAACACCTAACACATCCTCTCTGTTAGTGTAGGCTGCTCATGAGCTGCACCAATACAAACAAAACCAGTAATTTTAGAAAGACATTGTACTCAGATTAAATCTAGGGTTCACCAAGATGTTACCTCATGCTCAGGAAATCCCAGATTGCTGGAGGCTGGGTGGGAGGAGAGAAAAGACAGAAATATCTCTGCACGACCTTTGCTGGCTTTGGACACCTCCCTTAGCATTTGTCAGAGCCAAGACACTGGGCCAAGGGACCTTTAGTCTGATCCAGTGTAGCTGTTCTCACACACATATRTCCATTCCCTTCACCTGCCTGATGGTCAGCAGTAAGCACTGAAATGGCCTTTTGGGGAAAGGAGGCATAGATTTAGTATATTTATTTCCTGATATCTCAAAGGCAGGCATGAGGCTTAGAGGTGTAGAAGGACTGAGGATTGCTGGAGAATCAGAAACTATCTCCTTGACAGAAGGAGACTGCAGGATAAAATGTCTGTGGCCATCTTGGATAAAATGCTGTGGTCTTCACAATTCTATTGCACCAAAGAAACCCTAAAACTGAAAAATCCCAAAAGAATCCAGATTGTTCTTCTAGCCACAGCCAATAACACTGAAAGAAGACAGACATCTGTTAATATAAATTGATTCACCTGCAACATTTCAAGGACAAAAGGTATCAGCAATATTCTCTTCACCGCTTTACCTGTTCTGTGAGTCTTGGAGGGAAAGACAAAGGCATACACAGCCATACAGTGGGGAAGACTGTGATCTCTTCCCATGAACTTCTACAATTTACTTCCAGCAGAAATCATTATGTTTCTTTAGGAGTTGAAACTCCCATTTCTTCTTTGGACTTAAGACATAATCAGAAATCTACTCCACAGTCTAGGTTCTGTTGCTGACTTAAATAGACAGATCTGAGACCTCTCAGTAATTAGTCCACATAACCCACACAGACTGGAATGAACTGGTAAAGAAGTAAAAAAAAAATGGCAGCGGGAAAAGAAAAAATTAAGAAATGAGAAAGAAAAGAGAAAAAAGAGAGCCTCAAGCTTCAAGCAGAATTCAGTCCAGGAAAGAAAGGATCTCGTAGACTGCAGGGAATGACCTCGAAGGTGAAATGTTCTTTTCTGAAATGTGATCCCTTTTAATCCCTAAATGTAAAGGAATACATTTAGCTTACACATCCCAAAAAATGTCAGCTTCCAGACAGTCAGCCTTAGAAATACACTGAAGTATCCTTCATCTGGACTTTGGATTGTTATTGTGCCCTCTTCTCCCATCATTCCCGGCATCCCCCTAACATGAGATATGGCTTCACTTTCCAGGAAGACAAGAGTTTAACGTCCTTCAATCTTCGGTAATGTACAAATCTCAGCCCACCCACTTCCTCCCAGGGGGAGCTTCAAAGCAAGAGCAGGGACTAGAATCCTCCGGGTGACCCTCCTGGGGGCGCTCTGGCCAGGACGCAGGATGGGAGCTGAGGGGGCACTGACAAACAGGATGACCATGTGTAACCCTGTTGTAGACTCCTCTCCTCTCATCCCCTCCATCAGCAGCCCTAAACACCATGCATTCAGCAGCCAGACTCTCTGGCAGGGTGGCTCATCAGCCCCATGCAGCATGCAGGAAAAGACAAAAACAGCTGGAAATGGCTTTGATGAATAGGTAGGCACATTGCAGAAGAAAAAGCTCATAGGATGGGATAGCATTTACTTGCTAGCTGTGATTGACAGAACTTGAATTCCTGTTTCCTGACTGACAGGACCAGAAGGCTGACCATAAAGGGGGCTGCCAGACAGGATGGAGAGTAGAGACAATCAACAGATCCTTTTGTTGTTTTCTTTCCCCATTTTATTTTTAACCTTACAGGACATTTCCCCTGTGATGCCTTTACCTCAGCTTTTCATTATTGCTCTGCAGGAAGGACAGTATGGCCTCATAAACCAGACACTGCCTGATCTGCCTGGACTCTGTTCAGGCTGTTTGCAGTCTGGAGGGCTGCACTTTTCTYATTAAACCAGAGTCATGTTAAAGTTACCCTCCAGCATCTGCCTCCATTTCTGCATCAGCAGAAATGAGATTCCACCACTTTCCTATTTCCTTTTGCCATTGAGTGTAAATATCCCAAAGAGATCTGAGTGTCTGATTTGGAAAATCAATATTAAAATTAACAGGAGAGAGAACAGCTTTAGAAAGATCTGGTTATTATGCTGTGAATATGAATCCTGGGGACACTATTAAAGCAAATTCTAGAAATCCTAGAACAGTTGATGAAATAAGAAGAAAAAAAAGCTTAGTCCTATAGAATCAAGATTGGAGTTCACAATAATATGAAATAAATCAAAGAGTGTGTCTACATTACTGTTATGTTTGCTCAGGAATTTACTTCTGAAGTCTTCTATCTCTGCTTATGACATTTTTGTTGCAGTGGCAGGAACTGGAGCTTTTGCAGATGAAACTTGCTGAGAAATTTCCCTCCATGACAGCACCCCATCAGCTCCAGAAGTTTACAGACATTCTGTCCAGAAACCAGACGAGAACTGTTCTGAGGTAAAACCCTGAACTCCAGCTCATGCATTCTCCAGTTTTCTCCTGGCACACCATGTTACAGGCTATATCCATAACATTTCAGTAAGAATCTCGTTCCATCAGTGACTCAGGGCGACACCTGGACCTACAGAGCCATCGAGCTTCATGTAAGCTCTCTGGTGCTGTGTTGAATGGTGCTGCTGTAGGGACTGACCACATTTCCCCCAGCTCTGCCCAGGCTGCAAGGCAGGAGCAGGGCACTGAGCCCAGGAGCAGGTCCTATTTGATGCACATGGTTTAACACCAGCACAATTAACAACATCAAAACCAGGATACATCTACAATTATAAATATGTCCTCTCTGTATTTTTAGGTTAAAACTTTCAGATAATGGGAGAATTAAACTTGTGGAGTGAAATCAGAACACAAAGACACAAAATTGYCCTGTCCTGATGCTGAAACCACCTTTGTCCGAATGGGAGAGAAATGTCACTTTATACACTTTGTCTGAAATTAGAACTGACTTCTAACATCCATCTTTGTCCATCTTAGAGAAGAGAAGGCCCTGAGGAGACCTTAAAGCCCCTTTTAGCACCTGAATGGAACTACAAGGGAGCTGGAGAGGGACTTTTCACAAGGGAATGTAATGATAGGACAAGGTGGAATGGCCACAAACTAAAGCAAGGTAGGTTTATATTAGAGATCAGGAAGAAATTCTTTACTGTGAGGGTGGTGGGGCACTGGAACAGATTTCCCAGAGAAGCTGTGGATGCCCCAGCCCTGGCAGTGTTCAAGGCCAGGCTGGAGGGGGCTCTGAGTAACCTGGTCTAGTGGAAGGTGTCCCTGCCCATGGTGGAGAGGTTGGAGCTGGATGATCTTTAAGATCCTTTCCAACCCAGAGCATTCTGTGATAACACCCTGACAAGCTTACCAAACTTCTGTGAGAGGAGTGACCTCCATCTCCTCTTTGCATGACTTCTCAAGTAGCAGAAGGGCCAACTGATGACTCACTGAAGCCACAGTCCCAGTTCACATCTAACTGCGAGTGTGCAGGCTACTGATTCAGCAGAAAGGACTCCATACATAAGGAAAAAGAAAACAAAATTCAAAAGAAAAGATGTCTGACACAGTAAGATATTTAAGGAAATTAACTTGACCCTACATGGCATCCAACTGTATCACATCTGTAAAAAATAAACAATTCCTTCCATGTACAGGTGGCATATTTAATAAGCAAATATGAACACAACAGCAAAAAAATGAAATCTAGCTACCACTCCAGTGTGACCTTGAAAGATCGTCTTTTTCACAGCAGCAGAGCAGTCTATTAAGAATCATGAGACTTAATTCAGTACTTTTCTTTCAAAATCTCTAAGATAAATGACAAATTCTCCCTATGTTGATTTTACAGACTAGGGACGGGGAGAATGAATGAAAGCTGTTTGCTCAGAGTCTCTCACAACACTGTTTAAGGAGTAGGAGTAGAAAATAAATCCTTCAGTTATTACAAGTAGCTTGGGGTCTGGAATAGTGCTGTGGTTGTTATCAACACTGAAATGAAAAATATTTAATGTTGTTGACAAGAAATAGTTATTGTCAAATGTTTTCTTACAGTATAGAAAGTGAGGAAACTTTAAGGGTAATATTTAATGAACACTACTATTGACACACTTCACAATGTTTTCTATAAACAATAAACATTTCAAATTAAGTTAGTTTATTTCAAATTGATGTCATATTAGACCACTGCAGTTCCTGTAGACTTTTTCTGTAAACCAATAATATTAATACTTTGAATTTCCAACATTTTTTCTTTTTTTTTTTCAGGTTTTTGTGAATGGTCAAAAGCAATAGGTATAGCTTACCATGACATTCATGTCTCTTCACTTAACTGTACTGCATTACTTAATTCAGACAATTTTCTAACATGCTCCAATTAAAGATTTAGTCTTGTACACTCACCCAGTGGATCTGAGCAGGGAATGAAATAATTATTTTAATCCAGTCAGTTTAATTTCTGAAGTCAGATCATCCTGCAAGTGTTGGCTTTTAAGCTTTTTATGTCAAAAGGAACTTTTGCCAGTTTCACAGTTTGCTGCCTCTGGAAAAGGGCCCTTTCCCTCCTCCCTCCCTGCTGTATATCCCCTGCCAGCGTTCCAGCCCCTGCCCTCACCTGAGCACTTAATGAGCCAGCTCAGCTCACTGATCAGCAGACAGTCAGATTTTTTAATTTTCCTAATATCTCATCTAACCGGCCTTCTGTCAATTTAGAGCCATTTCTCCTTGTCCTGTCACTCCACGGCCTTGTAAATGTTCCCAAACCACTTTCTTGTAGCCTCTTGTACTGGAAGGTGCTATAAGGTCTCCCCAGAGACTTCCCCAGGCTGGACAACCCCAGCTCTTTCAGCCTGTCATCACAGGAGAGGTGTTCCAGCCATCCGAGCGCGGCCTCCTCTGGAACCATTTGAACAGCTCTTTGTCTTTCTCATCCTGGAGGTCCCAGGGCTGGATGTGGAAACACAGACGAGGTCCCACAAGAGCAGAGGTGCAGAATCCCCTCCCTCGAGGTGCACAACGATCCTCCCTCGGTCATGGTGCTTTTGATGCAGCTCAGAACATCGTTGGCTTTCTGGGCTGTGAGTGCAAAGTGCTGGTTCAGATTCAGTTTCTCCTCCACCAGTACCCCCAAGTCCTTCTCTGAGGGGCTGCTCTTAGTAAATTTCAATGTTTCAAACATTTCAGCCGTCTCTGCCATGGGCTGTAGGACATGCCCTACTTGGACAAGACATCTGAGATGTCTTCCATCTCTCAGGTCATCCCTCTGAAAGTATTCCTGTGCTTTTGATTCTAGCATATGCACCACTACATAGACACAGGCATAGCAGGAGAACTTTCCTCCTATTACCTGCCTGTGACCTAGTAGCCCATCTTTAAAAATTTTTCCACCAATGGTGGAGTTCTGTCCTAGAAACATAAGCATATTGAGATGTTCTTAATACACTGTGTTCACCTTTAAATGAAAGAGAAATATGACTAAGATTTCCTACTTGAGGTCTTGGAGAGTCTTTGGAGCTATGGATGCACCTGTACCTTTTTTGGTGTTTGAAGATGGCAGGTGTATCTGAGACCCACAGAATTTGCACATTTCTGGGATAATGTCCAAACAGAAATTGGCATGTTACTGTCCATGACTACAAGCTTAAGTGATGGAAGTCTCATCTTTGCCTCTAATACAGTTTTACGTCACCAAGTCAAAAGTTATTCCCAGAAATCAGGAGAGTACTTCTGAAAACTTCCCCCAAACTCAAAAGTTGACAAGACTCACACCTTAGTTATAGGCTATCAAATAGTTTTGGAAAATATATTTAAAGATCTTCCAAAACCTATTTTCATGGTTGACAAAACAGTTCATCTTGCAGACCAGTAGCCCAGTGTCTTCACAGGGCTTGATTTGACCCGCGCCATTTCCAAAGATCAAAAAAGAAAGTTCCTAACATGCAACTACACAGGTCTTGAAGATCCCCTCCAATAATGTTTGAGAACAGTCTCCGGATAAAGAAAGAAAAAATATCTTCTTTTTTTTTTTTTGTGTATGCACCTACCATTATTAAAAAGAAGGTGTCTGTGTACAACAGCACACTCAAAGTGATTTGGTTTTTAATAACAAAGCAATAATTTTATAAAAACTGCAGTTGTTACATTTTTGCAAGACTATTTAGTGACATTGACATTTCCTTAACCTCCATAACAAACCACATTTATTCAATACCACTCCTTGCATGTCACACTGCCCCAGTGTTATGTGATCATGTAATGAAAGACCCAATCATAAAATATAATATGCACAATGGGAACAGAATTAAGGTTACCAAAGGAGCCTTAATTCTGAATTTCCTGACTCTTGTGGGTTTAAATCTTGAACTTAACATTGCATTAACATATTTTTAATTGAGCAAGAGGGGAAAGAAAAGCACATATTAAAAGTCTTTAATATTTAAAGATGAGGATTTCCCAACAAATGCATTTTATCTTTCCATTTGTCAATAAAAAATTTCTCTGTAATTTAAAACTAGCTGCTCTGGTCTCTTTGCAATGAGTTGTCTTAATTTTAAGACCTGTGATGTGACACAATTCATCTTTATTTTCAATTCGTTTGATCTTGCAATCTCTGTTCTTGCCTGACTAGATCTTACGCCCAAGAAAGCACTCCCCAGCTCCTGTTAGCTGGAAAGAGAAGGAATTTTCCTGTTATAATTTAGACACTAATATTAAATGCTTTGAAATAAATATAATAGGGGTGGGGGGAGTAAGTTCTTCTGGAAGAAAATCTGATGGGAGTTGGTATAACTGTCTAGAAAAAAATTAATTTGTTCAGTTTGTTTAACTTCATAAGATTCAAGAAACAAAAGAAAACAGTTGTTTCTCTTTTTTTTATTCTTCTTGTTTTATAACAATGAATTTTTACCATAAGACTTCAGGTTTTATAAGACTTTAAATATTGTATAACATTTTAAGCCACAACAGAGAATTTGGTCATATTTTTATTATTTTTTTCACATCATTCTGTTTTACTCACTCTATGGAAAAATCAAACATTTGATGTTGACTATTGTATAACAATCCTTTGACATGTCTCTGAAAATATGGCAAGTCTGTTGTTTTTGGAGAAAAGTCTGTTTAATTGCCTGGTGTAAAAAGATTTTATAAATAGAAAATCTCAGTATATGGCTCATTTAAAATTAATTAAAGTCAGAAGGGGAGATTTACTGTTAATGTTATTTTTCTATTCTTTTTTGCTCCTGATGTCTTATTTTCTCTTTTTTCTCTTTTCTTTTTTCTCTTTTCTTTTCTTTTCTTTTCTTTTCTTTTCTTTTCTTTTCTTTTCTTTTCTTTTCTTTTCTTTTCTTTTCTCCTCTTTTCTCCTCTTTTCTTTTCTCCTCTTTTTCTTCTGTTGATCTTCAACTGTTCTAAGAATCAGACTAGTTACTGTAGTCCAGGACAGGCACTCATTTAAAAGGACAAAAAAACTCTACCACAAAAGAAAACCCAGAGCACAATAACATAAATTCCCAATTTTGTGATTTACTCCCAGTGGTTTTGTCTGTCTTCATAAAAAGACCACTGGAGGTGAAAATCTTAAGGGGCAGATCTCCCAATAAAGAATTCAGCATGAGCTCATCAAAAGGTCCACTTGATAAGAACAGCGTTGTGCATCCAGTTTCCAAAAGGAAACCAGGGTTATTTTGGTGCTAGAAGTCAGTGTGTCATTTAACACAGCCAAGTGTCCTCCGAGGACCCCACTGGGAAATCAGTAGARTTTTATGAGGTTAGCTGCAGCTTTTGTGTAAACACCATAACCTTTTATGATGGGAAACACAGTCTTTTGCTTTTCATGTAAAAATGGCATTGATTAGGGGTTTTTATGTCTTACATGGCCGAATCGTTGGTGGCTGTTCAAAGTGCATCAGCTGCAGTTTGAAAGCCTTGAGATCCAACAGCAGATAATGGTTTATTTAAAAATTATTTTTGTCCATTAAACTATAGATTTGGGAACCTTTAAACCACTGAGGTAATGAAATAAATTTTGTTTTATGAGAATTAATTCTTAGATAATTTACAATATAAAAATCGTTCATTTCACATTCATTTTTATTAGGTTCCAAACACGTACCAGGTGAAACCAACTGGGAATTTCCAGATGGCATTGTGGTCAATGTTTGGCCAACATCTGATTTCTAATCTGGGTTGGYTTCCTTGCTCAAGGTTCAAGATCAGTTTCTCTTTTCTGGTGTTTGTTTTTTGCGGGAGGATTTGATTCATACTGCCCATCAAATCACAACACGTACATTAAAGGTGACTCCAGTCTTCCCTTTGAGGGGGTGCAGTGTTTGGATGAGGAATTAGACTATATTTCAAATGCTTTGCAGAAAATATCTGTCTATGTGTGTGTTGGCCTGAGATCTAATGGAATTTCAATTATCCCTCACCAGTGTCTCTGGGTGCAACAAGAGACCTTGCTGACTGTTTTGGGGAAGCTCAGTCCTCCTCATCTCCTTCAACAAAGGGGTTGGCTTCTCTCCCTGGACTGGGGTGGGAGGACAGAAGATGCCCAGTTTTTTGGTGGAGAAGAATTGCTTGTCGAATACCTGCAATTATGACCAGCCTTTGCACGATCTTTCCAAGATTCTCCAAGACATTCCAAGACTTGTAAGCTAAACCCTATGGCTATTTCTTTCCATATAGTTAATAAAAGTTACCTGTGATTCCCAGTGTTGATAAAGTAAAACACTATATTTAAAACCAGATACATTTTAAATGGAGGAAATATCAACAATGAAAACATTGGAATCTGTGGAAAATTTCACAACCCCTTCAGGAAATGTTTGTGACCGAGGTCATGGATACAGTTATACTTCAGCTGRGAAAAAAATATTTCCAAAAAAACACCACCAGTGTTCATGCAGTGTGAAATAAAACTCACTAAACATCCTTGTCCATCCCGTCCAAACTAAAGCTGCTCCCGGCAGACAGCAGCAGCTCAAGGAAGTAAAATTTTATGGACTGCAAATAAAATCAGTGAAACATTCCTAATGTAAATGTTATATTTTTCTCTCCTTATTAAAGGTGGGATGGTCAAGGTCTGTATGCAACCATCTCACTCGTCATCAAAGTGGCTTTTTAATTATACTCCAGACCACTGAGTAAAAACATATCTGCAGATCTCATGAGGGCTATTTTTTTCCTTAAGAACAGTTTCAGGATTTTTTTTTTTACCAAGTTTTATCTGATTATTTAGTTAAAAAATTAGAAACTGAGACTTTTATTTATCCACAGTCCAGAATTTGCAGCTGCAGGACAAGCAGGCTTCCCCGTGCCGCCCTGGGGGTGACCTCGGCTCTGACCTGCGGGACCACCCTTACCGGAGGTGAGCAGGGAGCCGGGTCCTGCTCCTGCTCCCTTGGCCTCTCCCCTGGGCAGAAACCAGTGTTTTATGAGACAGTTACATGGTGGTGAGAGACAAAGCTGAGGCCACCACGTAAATCCTGACTCTGGCCACAAAGGTGGAAAACCAGCACTTTATCAACGAGCCACTGAAAGTCCTCGGTGAGATTCCCAGTTGTTTAAGAACAAGCATAAAAAATCTACAGGCCAAATTCTTCCCCAGGTCTGAGCCCAGCAGGCTCACTGCCTCAGCTTGTCTCTTCTCGAAGGTGTTGCAAAGAGTGCAAGCCAGCAGAGAATCTGATGGGCTTTATTTCTTTTAATTTACCCCACAGAGTTCTCCTTTGCCCAGGAGTTTAATTTCTTCTCCACTTTAAAAATTCCACTTACCTGTCAAACTTTCCCCCCAGTTATACCACAGAACTGAAATAACATTTTAAAAACCTCAGCATAAGATCTCATGATGTTGAATAATTTAGACCTTTAGAAGCTGGTTAATTTTTAGGATCTTAGCAAAACCATACATGGTTGCTTTAAATAGCAATGAAAGGCTGATGCAAGCCATTAAATTTTATGTTGTGTGTAATGTTGTAATTGATGTCAAGCCTTTCCCTTATTCTTCACGCTGACATTGGGCAGTCTCCTAAATGCTTGAAGTGCAGTAACAAGAGTCCAGACAAAGTAAAACACCAAGAAATGGGTGGCAGAAGTGGGAATTTATTGCTAAGAACAGAAAGGTTCAAATGTTAAATAATTAAGCGTGAGTCAAATTTTGCCAGTTTCTTTCTCATCCGTTTATTTTGGGGGATAATTGGGTGCATTAAGTATTTTGCTGCAACCCATTTCTTCTGTGTATGCACATAAAACTTTATTACCCTTGTAAAGAGCATGCTGTGAATTCTGATGCTTCTGTGTGTTTGGGAGCATACAATTATTCTCTTTGCAGGAAAACACTTTTACCTACATCCGAAACTGAACAAATCAGCTTCCAAAAGCAGCAGCAGCTTGAAAGCATGTGCTTAGCTTCAAGCATCCCTGAGGAAAAAATGCAAATTCAGCTCCAAGTTGAATAAGAAGTCTTCTCTCCTTCCAGAAAATTTCAGTATAGTGCTTTGCCTCACCTTTGCTATTTCCCTGATAATCCTTAAGCAGTTTAAGAAAAYTGGTAATGGCTTAAGGCCTTTATCCTGCAATGATCTGAGTAACTTCATTCATGTAAGAGCAATGCCTGAGGTCAGCAAGAGAAGTCCACGCGTAAAGATACAGAGATGCCACTGTCAAATGAGGAGAAAAATCAAGGGAACTTCTCTAAGTTTCCCTTTGCTACACCATGTTTCTGCAGGGTTTGTTTCGCACTATTAAATTAAACAGAAACCATCCCATGTCACACGCCACACATTAAATCAGGCTGTGGGCCTTTCCCAGCTGGCAGTTTTCATAAAGCCACCCTGTTCTGAAGGATAAGGAAGTTTGCCAGCACAGAGATGTGCAGATCTCAGAGCTGGTCCTGGAAAGGCATCGGTTTCTTCTTCAGGTGTCCTCAARCCTGTCCTCAAGTCTCTTCTCCAAAGATGTCTCCTGTAGAGATTCCCAAATAGCTCCAGCTGCTTTCCTGAGCAACAACACAGCTCCAGCAGCCAGCAGCTGATTTGGGATTGGTGACCAAATATTTGCCCAGGAATCCCTGAGTATTTGGAGACAGGCTCGTTTAGCTGGATTTGCTCAAACTGATGCAAACTGAAAGCAATCATTGAACCACTGTTGCCACCATACCAGAAAGGTACATGTACCTGAGTAGGCTTAGGACTTTTTTCTTTATCTCTTTTTCATGCTCCTCCCTGGTGCAACTGCTTTATAGCACAAAAGTAAAATGTGACTTTGGGCTTTCTCAGGGCTAAACAAACTCCCACAGGGATTAAAGACTGTCACCGCTGTCACCTCTCCCCGAGCACAGGYGGCAGTTCTTCACTCTGTCCTCTCTTACATTTCATGTATATTTAAAAGGAAAAGACCAAAACCAGAACACTCAACTCAGCAGATTTAATTCCATCATTTCGGAAGAGGATGCAAAACAGAACAAACCACATTAGACAGATGTTAGTCACGTCAATTAATACATTATTAGATGTGCATTTACTATAGTGATAAAAAACACTGGTCTAACAAATTTTTTAAAAAYGCAATAGAAGTCTGAATTGAGCCCTACAAATCACACCAGTTATCTTACAATGTTTGCCTGAGCCAGTGAGGTTAAGCAGTAGTCAGTGTTATGTGAGATATATGTAYCTATATAGCAATGAGAAAAGAATGGATAGGAGATAAAAGGTAGGAACAGTCTTTGAGTAGCTAGAGCATTGGTGTGAGAGGCTAAAGGTGAGTGGGACTCAAACCTTTGACTGGGGGTGTTTTCTGTTTATTCTCATGGTCTTCCCTCAGGAGCAAAGGCCAAATTGCTTTCCTAGATTTAATCCCCTTATGGACTACAAACTAAGAAAAGAAATGCAGCTGGAACCTTCCATGGTGTGATGAGAGAGTGGAAAGGAGGAAGAGGACAACCTTCCAGTGATTATGGTACTCCAAAATCTATCTGCCAAGGGGACAATTCCTTTCCTTTAATGGCCCATACCTCTAGAAATATAAACATGCCCTGAGAGGGAAAAAAGAGCAGTTTGGATGCAAAACCACAAGCCTGCTTTGACAGAGTTATTCCTGTGCAGAGATCCTGTCTTTCACTGTAAGCCAAGAGCCTCTCCTGGAAAATAAATTCATCTCACTAATCACTAGCCACCTAAAACACCGACCTGTCCTCCCACCTGGAATCCTCCATTCCCTTTACAGTCAGTGGCACGTCCAGAGAGCCAGTGACATGGCTTGTCCTATCCTGGGACATGTCAGACAGGTTGTATCATCCTCTGGATATATATGTCAGATCGTGTCCTGGAAATTRCAGCAATCACTGCTGAGATACCAGACAAGTGTAGCATCATGTCTTTTATTTTAAATAAAATGGTACACAATGTGCAGACTCCATCCTACAAATCCTTGCCCACAAGAAAAATCCTTCCATTGTGTCCAAGGAAGCTGTTTTGAAATACATGGAGAACTCACATGATCTGTACACGGACGCCATACTCCATCTTCTGTCTTAGCCAAATCTGTCCATTTTAAATCAGTCCATATCATGACCTTGGCACTAAAACATGAGTTCCAGACACTCCTGCCTACTGCCCTGTTTGGAGGTACCAGAGACGAATTGTTTCTCAACCTGTTACTTTTCAGATTTCATCTCACTGGAAGCTTGTGTTTCCTGGAATAGATTCCTCTCATTTTCTTTTTACGCCAAAATAATTCATTTCTGATTCCATAATTCTTTTTCAGAATTAATAAATATCTACAGGCAGAACATGGCAGCTGCTTCTTGAGCAGCACAGAAATCTTAAAACATCAGACCAGCAGGACAGTCAAGGCTTCAGATCTTTAATTTCATCCTAAGCAGATCTGATTTGTTGGAGGAAGTAACAGTTTACACATTGCAAAAATAAATGGTGCAGCAGGCGTTCATACACAGTAGGAGGTGTGAAAAATGGGGGGGAGGGGGAAAGGAGACTGATGGAAACAATCAGCTAATGCAGAATGAAAGCCTTTTTCTCTCTCCAAGTGGAACTAATAGGAACATCAAATATGTTAAACTAAAACAGAAACATGAATGACGAAATTGTTTTCCACTTTTTTTCAAGAACCTTTTATTTTCAGGAGTGGTCATACATACTTGTGAAAGGAAAAAACAACGAAGTTTTTCCTCTAAGCACAAACAGTTTGAAGTGCCTGATTTTGAAAAATTATTTTTGTCCGTCTATGTATCACACATATCYGTTTAGAGAAAATATCCTTGTCAGTGTCTGTAGATGGTCCATACCGAAGGAATATTCCCACAGGTGCTGCAAGACAAACAATATCTTGCCAAACCAAGCACTAATCAGCAGACTAGGACTCGTGGATCACTAGTTGTGAACATCCCCCAGGCATTCAGGAGGCAAAGGTAGCAATTTCCAGTGGCTTCAGTGGGTATGTTTTTTGTTTCACTCTGTTGTAGGTGATGCTGGAAGAAAACAAGAGCAACATCTGGTCCTGCCAAGCATCTGGCCAAGGGAATGGGCATAAAAATGCCAGTTTAACTTTCATCTAGTACTGCCCATAAATACTGCTGTCAGACCATCCAGTCATCTGCCATTAAACTCAGTATTTCAAAGATGTTTTTTCTTTATCAGAAAAGCCTTTAGATGTCAGAAATCATTTTATCAATAACACTGCTTTGGAGGCAAAGATTTTCTCGGTGGGGAAAGGGCAAATTCTTGAAGGAAGCATCTTTGTCTCAGAGGTTAAAACAGTAACATAAAGAAAACAAACAGTGAGTGACATTAGCCGTCTCATTCAAAAAGACCCAAATTAATGTTAGTGTCAGAAGGTTAAATTATAGAAATTTATTCATGATGCTATCAGAATTTCCTATATGCTAAAAGACACACAAAAGCAATTYCTTCCAAAAACATCACACAGAACTAAACTCTGTTCCTGCAGACAAATGCAGTTGAGTGGCTTATCCTAGGAACCATGGTGCTCACTATCASTGTTCATCCTGCTAGAGGAGTCTAGGTGATACAGCAGTTTTACTGGCCTCTGTTGTTCTCAGGTTYGAATAAACACACGGACACAGCTGTCAGGGTTCTCCAACAGGCAGAGGCCAAAAGGGAGGAAGAAGAGAGGAGGAAGAGAGAGCCGGCCTCTGCCCTCATTTTATTTATATGTTTTCCAAATCCACCGTGGATTGGAGGATGGGAATACCACCTCCTACTGTCCACTGGTTGGTAATAATGTCTATCACATAGGTTAAGAATTCATAACAATCTTTGCCGTTRGGTCAACAATTCGTGTTTACACAAAAGTGYGTGAGAAACTATTTCGCTGAACCAAAAACACTGCACATCTGAAGAACTGCAAAATGCAGGGCCACAGGCCTCGGTCACGCATCAGTCTCCAGGGCTCTTCCCTGGCATTTGTCCAGGCCTTTTTGAGGAGAGCTCTCCAATTTACACATCTTTTGAAATTCTCACATTTGGACATCCACATTTTGGCTCTCAGAGCTGAAGACCACAAGAAGCAAGGGAGGCCRCTGGCATGATCACTCTGTCACCTCTGTTAGACATTGTCACCACCATTGTCTAAAAGCATCCTGAAGAACTTGGCAGTGCTTCCATGTGCAACTCCTCAGTACCAGGTGCTGTGCTTCCTCTGGAGCTCCTATCATTGGTAAAAAAATAATGATCATCTCTGTGATAGTAAACGGCAAAGATCTCAGGCACTGGAAGTTGGTTCTCTGTATTATTGCTTTGCTTGAAAGGTCCTTGGAAACAATTCCCAGGAATCACTGAGTATTTAACACTGCAGAAGAAGCATTCTTAATGGAGAATTTGGATGCAGYATCCCTTGCTTTGCAAGATGGGAGTTAACAATAGGAACATGGCCAAAGTGGGTCACTTAGCCTCAGAGCTGTATGATAAGCCCCAGCACTGCTTACTGGTGCAAATGTGKCCAGTGGACTGTGCCTGGTATGGATGTGGATTACCTGGACCAGTGTAGGAGCTGTACCAATGCCAGCAAGCACTGCTGTTCTGGCTCACCCTTATTTACTTAATTTGTACCAAAAAACATCTAATGAGATTGCACCAGTTTTCATGTTCTAAAGAGGATAAAAGAGCTAGTGATGGACCTGATGTGTCTGAATCTGGAACCAGGAATGCAAGGTAATGCAGTACAGAGGTTTGATCCAATCAGATCCAAAGCTGGCCAAGGAAGCAGAGAAGGGATTTAGCCTTTCAAGACTACTTCTTCACACATCAACTGATGCAGCTAAGTCTGTCATGACACCAACTCAGGAAACTAACGAAGTGCACTCCAAGTATCCTGCGTTTGAGCTGACTCATTGTGAGGCACACGCAAATTTAGACTTGGAGTAAAGTAACTTTCTTCAATCAGAGCCCACATGTATATTTGGGGAGCTAATTATGAATAAGACAGAAGATTCCTTAAAACAAGTTCGATATTTAGCAAGCTAGGCATCGATTTCATAAACAATCAACTCTGTGTTTTTCCTATTGCTAGCAGGGCAAAAAGTAAACAGCTCGTGGAAATGAAWCTTATAAATTAGTGTACCTGCAATTAAAATTATAAGTAATTACAAGATGAGCTCATGTTTTTAGGGTAAATAGTTCCCAATTTAAAAAAAAACCAAACCTCTTTCTGGAGTTATTTTCATTCTGCATTTTTTCTACTGTAAAACAAAGCTAAATGGAAGTCTGGTTGAAATACAACTGTACATTTGGCATGGCTTATTCTTGGTACCTACCCATCATCCTCATCTAATTACTTAAGTTTTTCTTGTGAACTCCTTCAGTGTAAACAAACTGTGTTAGTGTCCTTTAGTGATGGGCTTCAAAAGACCTACAATTATAAATTTTATTGCTCAGCATTACAAGATGATGGTATCTCAAGAGAAGGTGACAGTGAGTTAACAGATAGGTCCCCAAGGGCAACTGGCCCAGACCTACAGACTCCCTTCTCCAAACAGAGAAACAGGCACAATTAGCAACTTTCAAAATGATAAATCTCTTTCCTTCATTCACCAAGCCTAACGTGGTTGAGGGGACTGTCTTTCATTCACATTTTGGTACTAATTAACTCATAACATTTRGCTTTATCTCATAAGAATACCTAGTTCTTTAGATGCCATGTCACAGGAGAAAAATTCACACAAATAAGGTCAGAAAGACCAATTACAAAATTAATCACTTTACAATTGTCTTTTGGCAAGATGTTACAAGGCAGGGCATATTCATTTCAGGTACYCATTTATTTTAGTTTTCTTCTAGTGTGGCTTTAGCTCAGAATAGCAGAACCAGCAGTAGCAAGAGACAAATAATTGCCAGAAGCCTTAGAGGTGCATATAGTTGTATTTCTAACAATCCCACCACTACAATATCTAATCATTAAAAAAGATATTATTGGAAAACACAGCACAGGAATAAAAATTACTGGYTGCTTGGGTTTTCTTAATAAAACTGGGATTTTCATTTTTCAAAAATATGTGTAAACTGAGATGTGGACATTTGGACCTAGAGCTCTTTAGGATGTATCTGAGAGTCAGCTTATATATAGAGCTGSCATTTGTGTTTCATAAACGAATAAACCAGCTGCAAATGTATTCAGGAGATTGGATTTGTTCACTCAGGTCCTGTRACACTTCAAACACCTCTTGGGTACAACCTAAGACTTTGTCAGGAAGCTTAACAACACTTTTTTGAARTGAATGCTTTTTATATTCTCTATTTAATTTTCCTCTTCAACTCATGATATAAGGCAGAACTATCATATATATAGTTATTTCCCTACTTGTTATATTCTCTGTTCCCTGAGTAGAAACATGATTTGTCTTCTAGTTCATGCAAGAAATCTCTTTTCTTAAAGAAACCTTAATTCTTGATTTCTTGAATTGAATAAGAATCGAAACACAAGATCTGGATCTGTGGGACCACTCTTTTATGAAAAGGTTTAGTAATTTGCATTTTTATATTTTCTTCCACTGGGYTGGTGTCTTACAGCCTAGAGATGATATGTAACTGAAAGTAGACAAATAATTTTATACCTGATTTCTGCAGATTTTGACAGTCTCAAATAGAAAAAGCCCTATAGATTTCTGCAGCTCTTCCTCCTGATTTATTGAGGTCACAGAAGTTCAGCTCCCATCCAGCCATAACAGAATTTTCACCAAACTGTCTAAAGTTTGCCCATCACTATTTTGGGCAGAGAGCAAATAGTATGTGTGATGCTTTTGGCACCTGCAGACATAGCAACGTAACTAATAGAAAGACATCTGTTTCTGTTATGATGGAAGGATGTTTACATTATGGCAAATTTGCAAGTTCTGCAGAGCAGAGGCCCTGTATTGGTAAAGGAAGTCATCATTTAGTTTGCTTAGCTCTGAACACTTACTAGGGGCCACCTTGATCAGTAATCTGGAAGCCAGAAAGTGTTGTGGATCTTGGCTTCCCAACAGGCTAAGTGCTTGAGCAGAACTTTTGGCCAGAGAGCAGAATCCATCTTCCTCATTTTTGACAGGAGTGACTTTGGTAAATTGCAGGGGAAGAAAAGGTCTCTTCCTCCAGTAGCTCTGCACTTGATTTTATCAGGTGCTTTAAAATCAGATCTGTGTGGCAAATTCAGCTTCCACAGTTTAGAAGTTCCGAGGTCTACAAACTGATGGGCACAGAAAGTATTTTACACTTGCACTCTAAAAGTAACTATGCAAAGTTGAGGGTTAAGTAAAAGTGGTGGGAAGAAGGGGAGCTCAGGCCGCCGGACATGGGAGGAGAAAGGAGAAAAACAAAGGCAATAAGTGGTGATATCACATCAACAAGCAACTCAAACGCAGCAATCAAGAGGAAAGTAAAGCTGGAGAAACAGTTAAAATTACAACAAAAATAATCAGATGTTCATCACAACTCACTACACAGTGTTTGTGCTAAAGCAGAAATACTCAGCCACAGCAGAGACCTCTGTCTGAGCTGAAAAAAAATGTGTATGACTATGAATCATGTATGTATATGTATACGAATCACAGCAAATCCATCTGGAAGAAACCTCTAGCGATGCCCTAGTCCTCCTCCCCTTCCGATGCTGACAAAGTTCAACCTCTGCCATTCTAAATATTTGCATTTTAATTGTTCCTAAAGAATAACTCGTCAGCATCCCCAGGGTTTAATCTCTTTGTAGGTTACACCTTTCCATTAAAATTTACTGGTTTTAATCTAAGCCCATTATTCCTTGTACTATCCTCAATGACATGGAAAAGAGATTATTCTGTTATTCTTGCAGTAATTTTATAATTATACAATCTGTAATCTATTTTCATGTGTCCTCTGAGACACCTCTTCTCTGTGTTAAGACAAACACAAGCTTTCAGTCATATGTGCTCCTAAACCTACTCTATTGTTACCCTCAAGACTTTCTCTAATAGACCCTCATCTTTCTCAAATGTGGCCTGAACTAGGCAGAGTATTTCAATGGATACTCCACAGATTCTGAGTAGAAAGCAAAAATTTTGTCATATGTCTTATATTCCCATTCCTGTATCATGGTTCTTGATGTGGACCTGGCAGTGCTAATTTAGTGGCTGGACTCAATGATCTTAGAGGTATTTTCCAATCTTAATGATCCTATGATTATATCTGTATTTACCAGGTTGGTTTTCTTGATAATTTCCTTCCAACAGCCTGCCACTGATGGACAGTTTGAAATAGAGAAAGCTTTTCTTAAAAATCAAATCTTGCAAACCAATTTTAAATGCAGTGCTCCCTGTGCATGATGAGCCTTCTATTTTAAGCCCTTGGAAGAACTGCAATTGTGAAAATTCCCCAAATCTGCATGTGGCAAAGTGAGTCAAACAGCTTTAAAATATTCCCCATATTTACAATCTGCCTGAAAGACAGCTTGGTCCTCAGTCTAGGTAAACGTAACCTCAGTCAGAGCCAGAATTACCGATTTCTGTTCTAACTGCGAGGACTCAGGCTCTATGTATCACTTCATGTTTCAAAATACTGAACAGAGAACATATCTTAGCAGTATATCTCCTATTCCCACTGAGAAACTCTTCATTTAGGGTTGTTTATAAAATTCAGTCTCCATCATTACTGCCAGAAAAATTTCTGAAATCCCACTGACAGACTCTTTACCTCACCTAAACTGTGAAATGGAGATGTGATGTGATGATTAGAAAATGTATCTTCTTCCTGAGCTTTTACATCACAGTTATATTACAGAGATAACATTAAAAAAAAAAAAAAAAAAGACAAAAACAAAAGAAAATTTGATAGTTAAGAGACAGGAAAGCCAATGAGATGCAGTTTGAGTAAAATATTAGTGTAGCTTTTCTATGAGAGGCTTAAATGCCTTTACACAATTTCACAAACTATACATAACTGAAGAAAGGGCAGAACTTCAGTACTAACCTCTGTAAAAGGAAAACTGGAACTGGACAAGGAAATCACTGATATTTCCAGGGCCTGCTGAAAGCAATGATGATGACACTTCTTGAATAATTGTTGACAGGGTACTTCAAGCTAAACACTGTTGCTGAACAAAATCAAGAGAAATATTAATACCAACCTCTTCAGAACACTTTTCATCAACAGTGCTCAGACATCAGTGCCTCTTCTAGATAAGAAAATTGAGGAACCCTGAGGAAAAATCATTTCCTCAAAGTCTTGTGACTGATGACAGAGATAGAAGTAGAAAAGAGTCCTCCTAAGTCTGCTGCTCTAGTCATTAGGTTCATCTTTTTACTAGGTAAAGCATGCAAAATACTTATACCATTAAATTCAGGGGTTTTTTTCATAATAAATTCCCCATTAGATGAGAATACATGCTCTTCATGCACATGCACCTATGGGATTTAAGAGGGTAAGAGGTCTGTAAAATGGGAATTACTCAATTACTTCAACAGTTGAAGAACAAAACCTACCAGCGATGTTCCACTCCATTGATTCCTCTGCATCCACACACCTTTTGTGGTGTTCAAGGGTGGGAGAGAAGGATGTGAAAAGAACAACTTAATAATATCTGATCATGCTAGATTTCAATCTGAGGGAGAAAATTTGGTGCACAGAAATGGTTGGTAAAGGTCAGCCCTCGAAGGACAACTGAAGACATCAGTGTTCTAAGGAAGATGGATCCTAGATAGCAAATGTCTTTCTGTCTGATACMTCCTGTCTGTAACCCATCATCGGCATTACTTGTAGGAACACCTTTCATGAATTTTGTCCTCTATATAATTAGCATCCTTGTTACAGATCAAAATTTTGTCTTAGAATGTCAAACCTTTTTGCTAGGAACTGCAGTTCTTCATCCCATGTTTTCTGCTGATGATACACAGTGGACAAGATTGAGCAATAGCCCCCACAACTGAAAACACCCTACATAGCAGTGAAAATCCCTCCATGGGCTGCATTAGTTTTGCTATCTGAGAATCTGGGTTATAGAGAAAGGTTGGTGGAAGTAAACCTTCATCCATTTGGGATGCCCTGAAAACCTGTGTCTTTGCCATTTCTGGCAATTCGTGTTCTCTCATAGTTCCAGTAACAGAGACCCTGCAACCTTGTTAGTGATTTTTTTTCAGTTTTTCACTGTTCTTTTCGTATCAGGAAAAAAAATCAACAGGAAACTTTTCTGTAAGATTCAGTTGGGCATTTTGCCATACATCTTACTGGCCTGTAGACTTACCTGTTCCTGTTTTCTCTTCCTTTCCTTTCTATTTTTCATTCTTTACCTTCTTCATTGTCCTAATTGTACTGGTTTTGGCTGGGATAGAGCTCATTTTCTTCACAGTAGATTATATGGTGATGTGTCTTGGATTTGTGCTGAAAACAGTATTGAAAACATAGAGATGTTTTAGTTATTGCTGATCAGTGTTTACACAGCATCAAGGCCTTTTCTGCTCCTCACCCCATCCCACCAGCAAGGAGTCTGGGGGTTCACAAGGAGATGGGGAGTGACACAGGTGGGACAGCAGATCCCAGCTGACCCAAGGGATATCCCAAATCGTAGGACTTCCTGCTCGGCAATAAAAACTGAGGGAAAAATGAGGAAAGAGAGGATATTCAGAGTGATGGTGTTTGCCTACCCAAGTAAATGTAACGTAGCATGGAGCCCTGCCTTCCTGGGGATGGCTGGACATCTGCCTGCCAATGGGAAGCAGTGAATTAATTTCTTATTTTGCTTTGCTTGCACAGGTGGCTTTTGCTTTACCTATTAAATTGTGTTTATCTCAACCCGTGAGTTTTCCCTCTTTTACTTTTTCTGACTCTTCTTCACCCTGTTGGGAGCAGGAGTGAGCAAGTGGCTGTGTGAAGCTGAGCTGCCTACTGGGGTCAAGCCATTACAGTCTTTTGKTTGGTTGGTTGGTTTGTTTGTTTGTTTGTGATTTTTTGATTTGTTGGTTTGGTTTGGTTTTGTTATAGGGAGGATGAAATAACCAACACAGACATGTATTTCTCCCAAATTCACCCAGGAAGCAGGTTCTGGCATTAGCTCCCCTGTCCCACCCTCTGTCCAGAGCATCAGCAGTGCCCACAGGCACCCAGGACATGCTCAGGGAGCAGTGGGCACTGCCTTGCTTGATGAGTCCTTGAATTTTGCCAAATCCCTTGTACCTCTTCTGCTTGTTTCAATCACAGCCCCCTGAGATGCCACAGTTTTTACATGTTTTGCTTTCCTTATATTTCCACTTTTTTCTGAGAGAGAGACCTGTGAGATTTTGTTAGGGTTCCACCCAGACATAAGAAGAAAAGCCAGCAAATACACTGCAAATAAAAAGTACAGGGGTGCTGACTTGGCATGTTCAAACCATCATGGCAGCTGGGATCACAAGGAGGAAAGATATGTAATGAGGGGGAGATGACTTTTAGCTAAAGAGGCAGCTATARGTCAGAAAAGCTGGGCTGCAGATGCCTATTTTACATTTAAAATAAAGTAAAAAATGCAGCACATAGTAAAAAAAGGCTTTCAGTGTCAAAACCTACAGGGTTGACAGCTTCAATTTTGGTGATCTCTCTCTCCTGTTTCTTTGGCTTTCTAAAGAACAGTAATAGTGGATTCTTCCAAATTTCACTAAGATAATTTTTACAGCAGGTTTGCACGTAAAGAAAATACAAACAGATTGTATAACATTGTAAGTAACAATCTGGCCAATACACAGGAAAAGGGAGTTCTCCCACATTTAAATTCAGATAGCTTTTAAGCTTAAAGTGATGAGACAGTAAACAGACTTGGTTGAAGGCACAGAAAGGAGCAACAGTCTGATTGCTGGGCACATACTTAAGCTCAGCTATGAAACTGAAGGTTTCACATCAAGGTGAAAGCTTAAAATGAGTCTGATAATCAGACCTGAAGTTATGCTGATGCAGGAATCTCTTACTTTCTTTGCCACAGATGAAATCTGTGACCTATTCAAACCATTCAGCCTCTCCAAATCTGACTCTCCCCATGTAAACTGAGACTAGCTCTTAGTCCCTTTAGTAAAATGCTGTAAGAACTACAGATTGGAAGTGATGCTTGCACAACACTAGCCAAATGCTAGTTCCTTTCAAACTCATGGCAAAATTCCTCTGGCCTCTTTGGCTATGTCGATATTAATAAATTATATGTGCCCAGTGCCATTCTCTGGTGCTGAAGCCAGCTGGCAGGGAACAGCCTGCATCTATAATACTAAGCTTTCATACTCTCTTAAATAGGGTGGTCATATCCAAACTGTTTGCTGGGAAATGCTTGTGCAAGATCCCAAGCTGTTCCCAGGAGCTGTGCGCTGTGTGCAGGGTGCCACCTGGCCCCAGCCCAAACCATCCCAGGGTCCCTCGTGACACTTTAAATGTACAGAAGTTGCAGTCCCAGTGCCTGAAAATGTTCCTCAGCTATCCACTAGCTCTGGGTAACTCCTGAGGCAGATGCTGGACCTATTAATTTTAATAAGCAATACAGTTAGAAACATTAACTCCACTGACATTTCTTTCAAGTATTCAGGTCATTTCCATTCATAATATTTGCAATTATTTCTGTATTCTGAGGGTGCCTGTAAAATACCAGCAATATTCAGCTTGGACTTAATCTGATTACTAGTGTGAAATACCAGCCTGCAAGATCTCCATTTTGGTTTCCTTTCATCAGCTCATTCTGCAAAACCACCTTCACATAATTACAGAAACAGCCTGCGAGGTTTGTCAGCCACTGTGCTGTTTGGGTGGCTGGTACAACACCGAGGTTAATCTCAAATCCGATCCACAGCCAAGGTGGGCTGGTAAACTCCAGTGATGCATAAAGAGCCAAATTATTATTAAGGCAGGACAAGATTTTACACAGCATTTCTCACTGAGTACAAGCAAAATAGACTAATCCCTGAGCTACCAGGATCAGCTGGGTCTTTCCAAAAGCCAACAAACAGCATCAAGGAAGCTATTGCATGACTCCTTTTCGAACAACAGAAAGGGAGATTGGAGAAAGGAGGGGCTGGGTGGGAGTGGAGCAGTTTGACATCTAATCTATCATTTTTATTAGGCTGAGTCTGCAGACATTTGAATTGTGTTTTCCTCACTTTTTAAATGAAATGGAGAACAGTAACACTAACAGCATAGCTCCTCATGAGTGATAGAGTAATTTAAATTTCATAGAGCCTGCCATTTCAGATAGTATTAATTCATGTGTGAAAGAACCTGTAAACATGGAATTCGTGTTTAAAAAAAAACAAAAACAAAATCTTCAGAGTGCTGTAACACATCCGTCTGAGGGCACATGTAAAAGACTTAGCAGGAAAGTGGAAAAAAATAATGCTCTCCAATCACACACATGCTTCCACACACATATGCACAGAAGATGACAGAGAAGACGAGGGGAAGGCAGAGGCTGGGTGCTCCTTGGAAGCTGTTTTCTTAACCTCTGCGACAGCCCGGCCTCCCTGCTGCGCTCCCCCCGCCAGCGCTCCTCGTGTGCTGCACAATGTCATCCAGAGCACCAGCAACAGCTTGAGTGAAAACAGCTTTCACTGGGAATGGGAAAGATAGGAAAGAGATTAGCGCTTTTCATGTAGAAACCTTGTGGTTGGCGACCAAAGCTGAAGACAAACTGCGGAGTGAGGCGAGGGCAGCGAGTGTAAGGAGAGGCAGAGCCCAGGTGAGTCGGAAGATAGTTTAAATCCATCAACAGATCTGAACTAGTCATCTGCAACCAGGGGAGAAATCACAGTCACAGTGTCAACGGCCACAAATCTTACTGCCTTTGAAGTGGCCAGTATTTTACCCCAAAATTACTACCTCAGATTGTTATCTGGCTACTTGCTGGCCTATGTGAGACAAATTGGCAGTCTTTGGCTAGGTCCTGGTAGACTAATTCCACAACACCACATTTGGCATTCATTAACTGTCCTGGCTGTGGGGCTAAGTAGGAACAGTCAGAAAGGCTGAACCTCCATTTCACCCCTCAGAGGTGGTCCTTCCAGCCCAGCTTTGAGTCCCATAGATAAATCAGTACGAGGCAGTAAGTCCTGTAGTAGGTACACGGGTAATTAGATGACTTTGAAAAGCTCTGCATATTTCCTTCAGCAGCACTGCATGTCATTATATACTCATTGCAGATTGTTAACGGTGTAGTGAAAACAGGTAAAAGCAATCTTTCGTTTCCCTTTAAGCTTCCTAAGCAAGAATAATAGAGAAAGGAAGAGAAATAGTTGAAATACCTACTGAGAGAAAGGTGCCTAACCCAAGAAAAAGAAAACCTGAAGAATACTGGTAATAGTATATTAAATATTTTGTTACTGAGCACATGCAATTTGCTCTTTTGTTTTTATTGAAAGTTTTCYTGGCATTCTCGGACAAACTGACATTGCAAAAGATCCTCATTCTCGGGCCCAATCTGCATTCATAGGTTTTATTTAGATTGATTGCTTCTGCATGGCAGCAGAGATAAATGTTCTGCTGAAGCGCTCTTACTGTAGTTACAATGCAACCCAAGGAAAATCAAGTCAATCAGCACTAAACTTGCATTCTGAATAACCTACTACAAAGCACTTTTAATGTTTTAAACACCATTTGTCACTGTCACACTGGAAGAAAAATTACAGTTCACTTCAGCTAAGTGGTAGCTCACTTCAACAACATGAAAATCCTCTGAACTCCTGCTTTTATTCCGACCTCAAAAGCAGCTCTCTGTGAGCTAGGAATTTGAAAGGAGGTAAAGAGCAGGAATTGCAGTGGGGCTTCATCCCTGCAGACAAATGGAATGACTTGAAATCAGTAAGGAGATATAAGCAGGTGTGAAGATCCCTAACAGTGCTCACTGCAGGTCCCTGGTTCTGCTGGATACCTGTTGGAAAGATGAATCTCATATCTCTGAATGACAAGCAGTCTGTGGGACACATTGTAGATAAAATAGAGTGTGCTGAAGACCATCAGCTGCCAAGGAAAGCTTTGACTCTCAAATTGTGAAGGGGAGGAGTGGAGTGGAAAAGGAGAGAAAAGTGACCACAACGAAGTACATTTTAGATTGATTTTAGGAAAAGCAAAGTTTGATAATGACAGACTTGTGAAACTGAGCATGGGTTCACAATGAAGGGTGGTCGAAGGACCAGCTCTGAAAAGTGAGGAAGCTTAACATCTCTGGGTGCCTCTCCGATCCTGTTCTTTTCCGAATGCAAGTTCTGGGGAATTTTCCACTGAAACACAGTCCTCCACTACATCACAGAACCATAGACTMATGGAAAGGCTGTGTTGGGAAGGGACCTCTGGACATCACCTAGCCCAATCCCCCTCATCAAAGCAGGATCAGGTTGCTCAGAGCTATGTCTGGATGTCTTTTGAATTTCTCCAAGGATGGAGACTCCACAGTCATGCTGGGCAACCTGTTCCAGTGTTTGACCACCCTCAGAGTAAAAAGGTGCTTTCTCCCATTTAAGCAGAGTTTCTTATTTTTATATGTGCATTCTTATCCTCTCCCTGAGCACTGCTGAGAACTGGCTACACCTCTCGTTATTCTCCCATCAGGTATTTATACATATTGGTAAGAACCCCTCTGAGTCTACTTTTCTCCAAACTCAACAGTCCCAGCTCTCTCAGCCTCTCCCTGATAATTGCTTGTATTTCATGTTCAAGCATGTGCTCAAAGTTTTGCTGTGTCTGCTTTAAGAGAGGCTTTTTAGCCCTTTGTTCAGTAATACGAATTCTCAAGTGCACTAAAATGTCCATATTATGTCAAAACTTGAAAGAGCCCCAAAATCCTTTCAGCTCCTCTGCTTTCAGCTCTAACTCATTGAAGCTGTTCTCTGCCACTTTCTTTTATTCATGTTGGAGCTCCTCTATAGAAGAAAGCCCATTGCTGTGCTGTGCTGTGAGACTGCAGGCAGTGCCAGTGTGCTGGATGGATGCAGCCTGGCTCGGAGGCAGGAGCTCTATCGCACGTGCCAAGAGGTGACCAGAGAGGTGACTCCCTGCCACCCTCTGCCTTCTCTGCTCGGGATGCAGAGGGACATGATTTTTTTTGTGAGCAGACCTTTCCTCGTGCACAGCACTCCTAGAAACTCATACACCCTTCTTGCTCAAGTGCTTCTTTCTAATGTCCATCTGGTTTTGAGTAGAAAAGTCCCCAGGGCAAAGAAAGAGAGAGTATGGCTCTACTTCTTTAACCACAATATTC
Organism: Amblyornis subalaris; assembly: GCA_018881555.1. NCBI lineage: Eukaryota > Metazoa > Chordata > Aves > Passeriformes > Ptilonorhynchidae > Amblyornis > Amblyornis subalaris. The sequence goes on along the minus strand of JACAXG010000032.1, from coordinate 4,220,605 downwards.
TGATAAGGATATATGAAATTCCCATTAACAGAGGAGCCACATACTTCTTTATACTTTATTCATTCAGTGCACATTAAATAATCAAGAAAGGAATTTTTTTTCAACTGTTGAAGTAAATTTTCCCCTTTAAAAAATAGCTTTGCAGATACTTATGAATAGGACAGTGATTTCATTAAAATCCCACARTTTATGCTTTTTTGAAAGCTAAGGACAAACTCATTTTCCCACACAGATTTAAGATTAGTTTTCAAATTTATTTTTGTAAATGCTGAACATTTTTTATTCATTGAGTAATTATTAGACACATTTTTAATGTACTGCAATATTTAAAATTATATTTGTAGGCTTGAAGAGAATTTTATTTTCAGACTAAGAAAATGGATAATTTTTTCAAAGCAATTTCAGCAAAAATATCTGTTAAAAATGTGATGAAGAGTCCTCATCACTGAATTAGCACAAAGACTATTTCCATCACATGATTCTTTTTTTAATTTCCTTGTTAGAAATTTTTTTTTGGCAAAACACTCCTTGCACACGTTTTTTATGAGCAATTCAAGGCAAAACTGAATGTACTAGTAAATTAAATAATGCAAGGCTTTATTATTTTTTTTCCTTTCTCTTCAAAATAGCTACCTCATTGTTAAACCCTTCTGGAAACAAGGCATGGTAGGATTTTGTGGGTGTTTTTGGGGGGGATTTTTTTGGGGTTTTTTTTTGTTTTTTTACATGATCTATTGTGGTGGATAAATAGTAATTTAATTTCTGGATGCAGCCCAGAGAAAGTAGACATAGATAATAAAGTAGCCTCCTCAACCTTAATTGTTTTTTCAGTTTCTCTTTCTGCTTTTCATAACTTAGAAATTCCCTTTCGATAGTGAAAGGAAATACTTAACAGCATAAACATAAATTAAGTTGTTTTGATATGCATTTATTTTGTTGCACACAGTCTGCAACTTCCATTAACATGTTGGAATGAATCCCGAACTAAAAGGAGCTGTTCTTTAGCAAGTTAACAGTTTTTCATAYACTATGTGCTCAGTTCATGCTGAATTTGGTAAATTCGGATTTCTCTTACAGGATTTAATGTCAGCTTTTCTCTTTTTCTGAGTTGGAAGTTAAAGGGATGAGAGCTGAAAAGAACTGAAGGATAGCAAGCTGAGGAAATCAGATTGTTACATCTTTTCACACATCATCATAAGGAGGAATTCAGTATAGCAGTGACAGATTTTCTCCTAGGCTCACACAGTTAGATAAACGTGAATTGTTGATTCAGCTCCTCTAGCAAGAGATGTGTAGGACACAAATATAAGACGGGATAAAAATAAAAGCATTATGTGTAGGTATGGCTACAGTTCTCATCTCTGGAAATACAAAAAATGGGGAAAAAGTTATATCCTTGATTCAAGCAGGATTATTTCCATCCAGTATCATCTCACACAGAATTATAAAAGCTTCTGATAAGGCAAATTACTCTTAGGGAGTTCACTTTCTGGAATATACACTGCTGAGTCCTTGCCAGACTAACAGGTCTGAGTCAGCCCTATCCTAATCATTTTATCCATAGCCTGATTGTCCATGTGCCTTATAATCTTGGATCTTGTTCAAAATAAATAATGGCAGTAACAAGCCACAGGCTGAACTTTCCTCCGAAATTTTTTTAAGACAACATCTTCTTGCATAAGGCAAGCAACATCTGCTGAACCAAATGAGGAAGAAATCCTAATGGCTAGGATGGGGGAGAGGAAAATAAGGGAAGATCAAGGAGAAGTCCTATCCCAGAGAAACCAGAGGGATTTTTGCCTCATGCTCCAGGCAACCTGGGAATGTGCTCCTTACCCCCATGCTCATGTTCATCACAACTCTTAGCTGGGTAAACTAACACCTCTGTGGCTCTCCTTCTCCCAGAGGAATGTAAACAATACATCCTATTTAAATACTTCAGTCTTCTAATAAAAGATTTATCCTCTTTGACTCCTACTTGCATCCTGGAGTGCAGAGGCACTTCCCTGGTGTTCCCTAAATATGCAAGCACTGTCGTTCATGCATTCATATTCCAGTCAGACTGGACTTCTGCATTTGGCTTATTAGTAACTTCAGAATTTTGTATTTCCATGAACACATCAAAAAGCTCAACTTAAATTCTTCCTGTATGATAAAAGCAGGTTGCTTTTGCCTGCTGAGTATGTTTCAGGTTGGACAAATTATAGTTTGTGACATAGTTTCATTACTGCTAGGTAGCAAAAGACATTTTCTGAGAAAAAAAGCACATTTTCCAGCCTCCGTGCGAATAGCAAAGCACTCAAGAGGTGTGTCCCACAGTTCAGAATTGCCTTTTATGTTAGTGTTGTGTCAAGCGATGTCACATTTAATCAGTTTTAATGCTCTTCAAGTTGCATTTTCATATATAGAAATATATCAGAAAGCACAATGAGATCCAACTGATGCTGAAGTTAGAGCAAATCAGTGATCCAATTGCACATAATTCAAGCTCCCCAGATTTATTTCTTTCCACTAGAGAATGTCTGTCAGAGCCAGGAAAAAATTTTATCACCGTGCTAAATTCATATCAACAATTAAATAATCGTTTACAGAAACGGCAATTTTGCTTTGCAAATAGCACAATGATTCCCTGAAGCCCTTTTTTTTCCTTCCTGAATCCCTCAACCCTTTTCTCTTTTGTGTTTTTGTACATTTTTAGTTCTTTGCGGCAAACTTTTTTTTTTTTTTGCCTGGGATTATAAGTGTCAGCTATCTTTCATATAAAAAAAGCACACACAAACTGTTTGCATTTGAGGTTGGAGAAGTATTTGTTTTTGTTTGAATTGATTAGCTGTTAGCAATAAAACAAAATGTAAATAACTGCAAGAGAATTATCAGGACAGCAAAATTCCTTTTTGTCTCTGGTATCAGATCTGGATGAGATGAGGGGAAAAAAAAAGCCAGACTAAAACTCTGATGCTGTTTTGCCTGAGTTTGCTGGATATTTTTGTGAATGTAATGATTTGTTAGGATAGTCTTGGGATCTCCGAGGGGAGATGTTATGGGATACAGGAATGGGAGTAGGAGTGACTTGATTTCTGAGGAAAGCAGAGGACTGCGTGAACAATTGCAACTGAGGAGGTTTCGGCACTGTCTCCCAGAGCTGCAGGTACTCTGTCTCTGCCTAAAGCCACACTGAAGTTACAGGGAAAACTATGCCTGTGCAGGGAGGAAGCCTCTGAAGGGAGGAGAAGCTAAAAATGGAAGGCCATTTGTACATGATTATCTATTGTAAACTCATAATCCAGGCCATCCTCAAAAAAAACATTGAGTTCACACAGACCTTTCTACATCCTCAGGAATGCAGAACTGGAAGAGAGTGCTGAATCACTGGGTCGAGTTTCCTGTTACTTTGGGCACMATATTGCAAGATATCTTTCACAAACTCAAAGAATATGCCAAGATCCTTCATGAAGAAGGTGGCTATCTCAGCCTCCCTTTCCTCAGATGAAGCAACTTTTTCCTTGGAGAGGTGAAATGACAAAGCCGTAACCATTCAATAGCCCTGCAGAAATACTTGGACCAAACCTGCTTTTCCTGAGCATCTTCTCCATGTTGATCAAGGGCTTCTAAAGGTGCTTTCCAGATTTCAAAGATCAGTGTCCCACAAACCTGTTGTTGTTCATGCCTGCGATGCTTTGCCTAGCTGATTTATGCTAAAAAGGACTCAGCGCTCCACAGTAATATTGGAGAAATCCTCAGCACACATTTTTTTCTGGCATTTCTCAGCACACAGAATTGCTCCCAAAGTGACTGGCTTCTGGAAGCTATTGGAAAACAACATGAAGCCTTCAGTTTCTGAATAAAACTTTCCACCTGTCCTTAAGGATGCCGAAAATTAAAGTGTGCAATTTTGTCAATTACAATAGAAAATACCAGGGCCATTACTTGAGATGGCTGTGTATTAAATACAGACCACCCCAGAATGCCTTTAAACAAGTGCAGGAAACAGCTCGCTGTTCATGGGGCTGGGACCTGCCAATCAGACTAAGACCGAATGCCTGTCAGTCTCCCTCGTATTTGACTTGGAAGCAACTCATATCAATATGTAGTCAGGAAATGGCTCTTTAATCACTGCAAAGTCTCTCCTGATTTTAAAGATTAAATCAGCCACAGACTGCTTGAGTMTTTTTCTTTTTTTTTAACTCCTCCAAGATAACTGATGATAGCATTTGAGAATGATTAGCCATGCTGCACGGCGCGAGCATACAGCTTGCTCTGATTTCATGCATTGCAGGCCGTGCTATACAACACCGATCTCAGATAACAGGACATCCAAAGAAACCTGACAGACTTGTCTATGAGTGATGGATGGGGGGAAGACAACCTGAAACACGTCGGGAAAATAAATTACCCAATATATTAGCAACAATCTCGTTAGAAATGCTGTAGGGAGATGGGCCAGCAAACGAGCAGGGTCCCTGTGGAGAACCCAGTGAGATGGGATTCAAAGGGCACCTCCTGCAAAGTACAGTAAAAAGTGCTACTGCTCCAGGAGGAGCAACCAGGGGGATGGGTATATGTTTACAAAGGTACCCTTAAGGCTAGCAAAATGGCCATTGGTGCTGGCAGCTCTAGGGCTACAAGTGGCGGCCAAAGGTACCGCATGACTGTGCTTTGGAAAAGCAGCAGAGGTAAGGGAGAGGGCAGAGAGGGAACAAACCCCCAGCTTACAGGTCCCTGGAGCGGGCCAAAACCAGGATGTCCAGGTGGGGGATGAGAGAAGCAGATGTGGACGGGGCTGTCTGCCAGGGTTGCAGTGAGACACTGGAGTTTCAGGGAAAAGAGCACTTGGGCCAGATCGGTGACTTTTAAGAGAGAAGACACAGAGTGTGTCCCGGGGAGAGGGAGGTGTGAGGTGCATGGCAAGAGACATCACAAGCGTATATGCTCTGTGTAAACATCTGTGCACTTCAGCAGTGGAAACCCAGGCAAGTATGGAGTGAAAGAACGGGAAAGCACAGCCTACACATTAACAACACCATGAAGTCACCCTGAGGTGGTCTGAGGCTCCTCTGGATCCTGGAGGCTTGCTGCTGAGTGTGGAAAATAGACACGAGGGTGGTAGTGTTCCTGCTTCTCTGTCACCAAGTAAGTTGTCCCTGGGACTGTTGAGTCAGCCCCTGTTCTCACAGAGATCTGGCTCACTTCAAGCAGAGAAATACTCCCCAGCCTGATACACAGCCAAGTAAATCCTCTTGAAAGCTATTATTCTCAGGTCCTGCATTTCTCTCATAAGATGTGTGCCATGTTTCACCCACCCTTCTCCACGCTTTTTTCTCCCATATTAGATTTACAGTGAAAATAAGGTACTGCTGAGGTAGTCTCTAACCCCACTCTTACCAGTAAACTTTTATTCTTTCCATGATGTTTAAGGGATAAAAAAAAAAAATGAACTGTCAGGTAAAATTTTACAGCAAAAGCTTTTCCTTCTGCTGTGAGTTTTTTTTCCCACAGAAACTGCCTGTTTGCGAGTTCTTGCTATTCAAACACATGCTACAGCTTGCTCACCCACCTCATTTAAACTCAGCAAATGTGCAGCCAAATGGACTATCTTGTTCCACATTTCTGCTACTCAAGCACCAGTACAAAATGAAATGGAGAGGAGGCAGAATTCATTTGGTTCCTCAAGGCTTCTCAAGAAGTCACTGAAGTCAGCAGCATGACTCCTTTTAACATGTGCAGAGTGAGTCAGGCTGTACTACCTCAGTTAGAAATACCAGCGGGACCACGTAAGGGTGGGGGTGGTATACACGGAAAAGCTGCAATTGCACATGTACAGCCATGTTAGAAAGAAACTGAAAACCGGGAGATCTTCGAAATAACCTGAGAAAAGGATAAGAGCAACTCTGAAATTTTTCTTCCTGCGTGTCTCTAGCAGCAATTAGTTCTTAAAAAATTAACTATTGATTTAAAACTTCAGTCTCCTTTCACAGATATTTCTTCTTTGCTTTGGAATTGCAAAACTTAAACTCTTTCTCAGACAACAATTGGATGAGGAGATCATGGTCTCACTCCCATGATATTATTCCCAACACAGACTTAAGAATTTCTTCTTGACAAATCACTCTCATAATAGTAACCAAACTCTGAAGATAAATTTCCAGATAGTCACACAGTATTATATTGAGTAGAGGAGGCTGTACTTATTGCTTTTTTTCAGGGTGCTCATTGAGCATTCAAGATTCTCAAATATTTCACTTCTTTGATACCTCCTTCTTTATTCCAATAATTTTCCTTAAAACCAAGGGAAAGGAATACACCAATGCCTCAAAACGAGTTCTTTGAGATTACTGACTTTATATCATTTGAAAAACTGACAATATGCTCTGGATAGGTCATTTTTTCCATGAAATACCTCCAGCTGTGATATTGCCTCAGGCCCGATTGGACTAGGCAAACATATGTCAGCCAATCTCTGTAGCTGATCATGAATTGAAAAGATTTGATATGGGGAATTAAAAGATAAAAATGAGAGAATAATCAGCAATGAATAGACAGTAAGGAATAGTCTACTGAACCAAATTTGCCTCCCTATGTGTAGACATGGTTCTGCTTATGAATTGCTATTGTTATCTCTTTTTCTAACTCTTTTATCAGCTAATTTACATGGTCAGCTCTTGGGTCCTAGATTTTTTTAAAAAACTTGTGAGCATTTGTGACTTGGAGTGTGCATCAGAAAATTGATTATATATTATCATCTCTGCTCTCTTTCTAAATGAATGTGGTTAGTTTATGAATTAACATTACAAATGGTTCACTTTTAAGATAATATGTTATTGTTGAGGGTTTGGTTCTTGGACATTTGGGTTTTTTTAATGAATCAGTCTCTGGATAGGAGGTGTCTGCTAGAGATTTCAGAAGTGGAATGTTGTTAACAGCATGAAAGCACCACTAAATAGCTCTTAAATAYGTATGTACATATACAAACTTCTTTACTTATCTGTCAGTTAGAGATTGGATAAAATGTTTGGAATTTTGGCTTTAAATCTCCTGAACCATGCACTTTTCTCACTTCATCCTGCTAAATTTTGTGTTCGATTAGATGTGACAACTGCTGCTAAAAATACTGGAGCTTATGGAGTGACAGTATAACTCCAGTCTGCACGAGAGAGGGCCAAATTCAGCTCCGCACAGAAGACATAAATCTTGAAATACTTCACTGCAGTCAGGAGAGCTGGTCCAGATTTGCACCCTATGAGAACAGAAACTGGCTCAGAAAGTTAAAGAGTGCAATTCAGTTGGTAGTCCTGCACTGATTTTACACTTGGGTTTCACTCCTGCCAACATGTTTTACAACTTTGCTTCTCTTCTGGTATTGACAAGCTCTGAATTTTATGAGAAAATGAGAGCCTTCTCCGTTTCACCCATATTCAGTTCCCTGACCCTTYCCTTCAAGAGGAGTTGCTTGGCCAAAGATTGGAGAGGTCTGCACCTCAGCTCAGTGTTCAGTGGTTGTGTTGATGAAAACGCACAGCACGCACAGACAAAAAGCCCAATAGTTTGCAAAATGCACCAGAGCAGCTTCTTTCTGCTAAGCTGCATCAGTAAAAATCATGGTTTGCTTTTGCCTAGTTCTATCAGCTCCTGGCTTTTGTATCAGGCATCTAGATGAGGTTTGTATCTTAAAACACCTCTTTCTTTCTCTTTCCCCCTTCCCATCCTCTCCACAGTAGCAGAAAATGGAGGTGACCAGAAGAAAAACTGTGCAGCACTTTGTTGCTGCTTCACAAGGATGCAAGGTATTCTCTTTTCCGTGCATCTGGTGTTGACTAGGAAAAAAACCTCCTGGAGCAAGACATGCAGGTGACAGTGCCATGCAAGCAGTGTCATCTTCAAGCAGCTGAAATTACACCATACCGAGTCTGGCATCCTTCCTTCCCCTTCGCTCACGATGCTTGCTGTCACTCCTCTGCCAGCTCAGGAGAACCACTCCCTGGGGCAAGCTAAGCAATACTCAGATCTTCTTTATACCCAGAGTGTCCTGTGCTGCAGAAATACACTTCAGAATTCTAAAATAAATATTTTACATCTAGAAGATGGGAGGGAAAAAGGCAGCTAAAAATTACCTCTGTTGAGATTTCCATCTCATACCCTTGYTGCTGCCAGCTCAGTCTGAAGGAACACCTTTGGGTTTGTTATGACAACAAATTAGCAGCTCATAATGTCTGGAATAGATTCAAACATCCCACCGGGACAATGCCATGCTCTCTTTAGGTAAGCATCCCATGTGAGAAACAGAACTGCCTGGGTTTTGCCTTTCCCAACATAATGGATCCCGGTTATGTTCCTGCATGTTTTCCTATTTTTTGTTAGGAAAATCTTTTTATTTGTCTGCTATGGCTGTACTGGTATGTACATAAACAAATTTATCCTTTCTTACCTTCATTTCAAATTTATTAATACTCCCTACAGAAGCTTAAATAGTATCTCTCAGGACCTGCCAAAATTCAAGGGAAGGAGTAAACAGCAGCTTTAAACTTCTGGGTACTTTGGAATTTCATGCAATGTCTAGCTTCTATAAGAGTTTCAAGAGCCTCTAGAAGTTCAAAGTGATAAATATAAGTAGCCAGACTATTCCACAGTTGTCGGCACAATGTGGTATCAAAGTCCTCTATTAAAATGAACAGCCATCAAAATAGAGGAATGAATTTTCAGTTGTAGCCCACAGGAATTTCTGCATCCAGATCCCATTAATCATCGGAGCTCTGCATGGAGTTTCTTGTACAAAACTTTTAACATTCAGCTTAGTATRGTAAGTTATGACAAGCATGGGACCGGGGCCAAATTCTGCCCTCAGTTATATCTCAGCAATACCATTAACTTCTGTCAAGCTGCACAGCTGCAGCCAAAGCCAGATCTGGTCATTTGTCTGCTGTGGAACTCTCACAGCACATCAGTTTCAATGGGCCATTTATGTGCTTTAAAACCCAACACGTAACTAGTGCTTGGATAAACTGGGAACCAAAATTCAGTTTGAGATGTGTCTCCTTACACTAGGAAGAATTCAACGTTTAGATTTCTGCCAGAATATACAAGTCTGACACTATCAGATGAAGAATGTAATGGGATATTTAATTAACAAAATTAGCCAGAAGGATTCAGATTTTGGGTCTCGACAGAAAAACATGTGAAATATATACTGTGTGTTTACATTTTGTGAACAGCTTCTCTTTATTTTTTCATAAGTTTTGATTTTTTAGTGCTTCAGAATAAATACATTCTAGCTTAAAATATTTTTTTTCCATCTCACATGACAGAAGGAACCATTTAAAGTGTTGTGGTGTGCTTAAACGATGAAATCAAGTTCATTTTTCTTCCATAGCTGTCTAGAACTAATATTTGCAACCCAGTTTAAGGAGCAGCTTAATTTCAGAAAAAGTTGCATGCAAAACGTTTGGCTTTATGAAATATTCATAACTATTTTTTTTGGCTCCTGTTCACTGGAAGGCAAATGGGGTACTTTAAATATAAAGAGTTGATTTTACAGCACATCTTTACCATACATGGACAATGAGGGAGACACACCTCTTCACGGTGCCACCAAGACTTGAAAGCTACAATTTACAGTAAGTAATTGCTCACAAAAGGAAAACATTGCTTCTGCTGCCCTCGCCACAAAGGTCCATGCACCATATTTTCTTGCTGAGTGCTCAAGTTAAAGCTCAACCAATGAATCATCTACTGTTGCTTCTGTAAATTGTGCAGTTTTAAATGTGCTACTTTTTGGCAGTAAGTTTCCGATGGCTAAAAAAAGAATGCAAACCAGACACACACAGGGAGGCCAGATCAGCGAACTTAATAAGAGGTAAGAAAGCTAATGTTTCTGGAAGGCATCACATTTGCAAACTGCGTCAAATTGAAATCAGAAATACAAAGCCAGTGTTACCTGGCAGGTTTCCATATAAACTTTTCATATTTATAAATAAAAATATCTTGAAAGAAGCATGCCAACTTGGATAAAGGCATGAAATATATATGTATATATATATATGTATATGCGCAGATATATACATTCTTACAGTGTAAAACTCCATAAATCTGAAACAAAATTGTATTGGCTTCATTCAAACACTCACTTGGCACCTAAATTTTAGGCACCTAGTGAGTTAAGTGCTTAAATTCCCTTTACAGTCAGAAGGAGAAACACAGGTGTCTTTGAAGGGCTGCAGAGGGAAGCGGTCTGACCATTTAGACAGACTCTCTTCTGGAAACCTTCAAAGTCACCTGTAGTCCTCTGTTGACTACAACAGCAAGTGGCACATTTACTTTAGGAAAGCTACTTCATCAGATTTGTAAAATATAGGAAGAAGTTAGATGTCTGAATTAGGTTAACTGGATCTACCCTTGATTCCTGATCAAGATAGGGAAACTAATTAAGCTGCAGACTCCCACTGAGCTGCCTGTGTAGTACAAGAAAAAGAAAACAACCCATGAAACAAGTCCAACAAAAACACCACTAATCAGTGGACTATTTATCGAGACTATCACAAGGTATGACAGAGGCCAGAAACTCTGGGATTCCAGGCAGATTAGAGCTGTATCTGCACAATAAGAGTATCCATGTCTATAAACCACAGAAATCACTTATACCCAACTACAAGAATTTGCGTTTTCAACCATCAATAGTACCAGCTATTGTTAAGTTTTCCAGCAATTTCCCCACCATAAGTGTTTTCAATAGCCCAGAAAATTATTAAATTTAACCACTTTAGTTGCTTCACACTGAATTTTGAGCTGCCTTTAGCAAAATATTCTTTCAAAATTTCTTAGCCAAAAACCATCAAGGATTTCCAAGAGTTCAGCCAAAAGAGAATACATATTTTTGTCCGTATTAAAAAAAAATCTGGCAGATTTTATTCTTTCAGTAGTTGACCTCTCCTCCTTGTGAAAAGACATAATACTGGACAGGGACCCTTTGTGTCAGGAATATGCTTTCAGCTCCTCCTAAGAAAATCTACCCTCACAAAGAGCTTCCTGCTAAGGCTAAATCGATTCTAACATTTTGTTAGTTCAAGTTTGAAAAGATGGACCACTTCTTTCTTATGCCACCTATTTTCTGATTAAATTAGCGTAGAGAAACCAATTACATGGCTAATGAAAAAGGTAATCTGTAGTAAACAATGGTGATAAATTCAGAGCACGATCACTGGCAACAGTGGTTGGGCTCATAAATTTGAAACTGTGAATCACCTCCCAGATGCACCCACCTGCCCTCAGGGACTTTCTGGGGCATCGGGCTCCTAACTTTACCAACCCAGTGAAGAAGCCTGTGCTCAGATAGTAGGGTGCTCCTCCAATAAAATATCTATGTGAATTTTCTGGTTTAGCACAAGCAGAGGTATTGTCTATACTGAAAGGTCACTTTTACACCCAGAATCTCCACATGCTCAGGGTGTGGCTAGAGCAGCTTAACTTTGTCTATATAACCAGTAAAACTTTCCCATGTCAACAGGGCTTTATCTTCAGGAAATCTAACTGCATAAGGGAATATGAGTTCAAGGGGGTCTAAATTACTGTATGACCATCTTAGATTACAAGGAACCATGAATTTGGCTGAAGCACATTGAGTACAGGAAGCATTATAGTCCTGCTTAGCTCTGGTGCTGTTTTTGTCCGTGCTCAAGCCTCAGTAGGCTACTGAGGGATAGCACAGACAGCTCAAGTATGCAGCATTTTGGCAGAAGGAAGTCAGACAAAAATTGCCTTCAGCAGTGAAGGATAACAGGGCTCCAGCAATGCCTCTCTGGAGTGCCACAAACAGAATCACCAGCTTGGCTCTCAGCTCTCCGGCTTTTACTGCCATGGCTTGGCCCCTCCCTGGCCTGGCCCTCACGGGGCCGCAGGTGTGTCGCGTGTCCACCCACAGCCTGCACCCCCACATCCCGATTTCCTCCTCTAGTCAAGCTCTGCCAATAATCTTGTGTTTAGGACACCATGCTCTGTTGCTATGGAAGTTATTGGGATGTCAGAGGTTTAGCACAATGACTTCACTGTAGGGCTGGAGCTGGGGGCAAGGGAGGAGATTAACCATGAGAGAAACCAGCACTGCAGCTGCAGCTACTTGATTGCTAGCATATATGGAGGAGTTCTCTGAGCCCAAAATACGGCCTAAGGAAAGATCAGAAAGTGGTCTGAGGGACGTTTTGTGTTTCAGCTCCTCTTTGGATGAATTTTTCTGAAAGACACAGTACTTGCACTCATACTTTTTCAGGTTTCTCAGAACATTGTACTTCCTTAACTTCTCCCATCCAGCTCCTCACATCCTTCCCCAAAGAAATACATTTGCATGTACAGTAAAGTAAATTCCAGAGTGCTTTTCTATAGCCAAGACTTCAGTTTTCCTTCTTTCTTGCTGGAATCTGGTGTTTAAGTCCTTATTGATTGTCCTGGTTTGCGGAAGTGACAACTCTAAGTCCCTATCTTGTTTGGTAATTTTCACTCTAAATCTCAGCTCAAATCATCTCATGATAAATCCGTTTCCCTCATCATTCTCACCCCATCTGCTTTCCCTAGGGAGGCCTTTATTTTCCATCTTCCAAGCTCATCTCTTCGAACAGCAAGGAAGCTGTCAACTTCTATGAAGATTTGTAGGGCACTAAATCTTATACATTAAACCTTTAAACACATTTATCCAGGTAAAACATTTTGAAGCAAATATATAAACTCTGAAGGTTTGCTAGCATATGGCATAATGATTAGCAACTAGATACCAATGATTTTCATCCTCTTTATTATCATTATTTTAACAGTCTAAAATCCATTTTCCATTTACTAGTTTGTTTGAAAAAATGGTCTCCTCAGTTTATCCTTCATCAGCTTCATCATTCTCATTACTGACATAATGGCTGATCCAAAATCATCAGTTTCATTGGGTTAAACACTCCACAGCATAGATTCTGATCCTGACCTCTCTACGAAAATGTTTCTGATGAAATTTTCTTTCAAAGTAAATATAGCACCAGAATTATCTTCTGATACTATCTTCTGATTATATATATGTTCTTTTGATGGTTTGGGCCTCATTAGTTATCAAAAAGTACAAAGTATGAAAAATAGCTAGAATGCATTCTCCTGGAGGCCCTGAATTTAATTTCAAGGGATAAATCACAACACGGTTTGATTCTTTGCTCATCCAACTTTATTTGTCCCTTGCTTCAGTAGAATATCAGTCATTCACCAAATCTGCGTGTCGGGATTCCTGCCTACCGGAAGCTTTTAATATCTGACACAGTATCAAAACACAAATTTTTGGGTTTTTTTTTTCCAAAGGCTACTCTTGTTATATTTTTCATTAGTTAGGAAAGAAAAGGCTCTGAGATTTTATGGTATATTCTATGTAAGTGTTGAGTCTGTATTACTGAATGCTTTGTGAGCTGCTACTTGTATCTCTCAGTTGGGCACTGGCAGAGTTAACAGGAAGATACAGAGAATTGCAGGAATCTGTGATAGGATGAGACTATGAAGGACTGTGAAGTCACCTGCTCCTTTGCCAATATAGGCCTGTTCCCTACAACATATCAAAGTGTGAGCACTTTGAAGAGTCATTCTTGGAACGAAGAGGAAGCATCTGATGTTAACAGGGGTAGGTGTGACCCCAGCAGGAGGAATCTGTGGCTTACAGAGATCCAGGGTAGCCAATGGCCAGAGAGCCTGGCTGAAACCACCTAATTACAGCTGGATTGCTGTGTCCTGAAATGTATAGGCTTTCCCAGCCTATTTGTTCTCGGCCTCCTCTCCCTTCGGGAGGAGCCCCGGGATGTTAGCTCATTCCAGTTTCTGAAATATACTCTTATTTCCAGCCAGGCCTTTCTTGAAGCTGTCAGATTGCATTGTTAATTCAAGATTGTTCTTGCTGGAGAGACAAATTCAGACCCGTGCCCCATGGCATGGAAATGAACCTGCTGGCCTTGACTCCCGAGCACTCCAGTGAGAGTTCTTCCCTGCAGACAGCTTCTCTATGTCCACCAGTGCAAGTAAGGGCTGCAGAACCCAGAACCAGGCCTGGAAGTACTAAGATTTACCAAATTTAACTGCACAACACATCTCATGTGCAGTTAAATAAATGTGGTCAACCACCAATGATTCATCGTTTACTAATAGCAGAAAACAACCAGGTTTTCTTGAGTCACATGCATGCTGAGAATTTTTTCCTTCTCAAGCAAAACAAAAATCAGTGTTATTTCAAGGCCAGACAAAAACCACCAGTTCAGATAAAATAAGAGCTCCTTGAATCTTTGTTAAAATCAGCGACCTGAACATAAACTTATTTGATGTTCTATGAAGTTTGGAAATTTCATTTTCCACCTACAGGACACGTTATTGTGCAATTAGGGTCCAGAGAGCGTTATGAACTATGGATAAACTGGGATCCATTTGAAGGTCATGAGACCCTTTTCCTCTTTCCACTCCCACTTTTGGAGATTCTGAGTGTGCTGTTAATAATGCAAACATGTTACATAAAAAACTGACCTGAGATCTGAGTTCTAGTGAAATGAGTCCAGTTGGTCTTCATATGTTAGCAAAAGAGACTGTTCATTTTTTTAACATCAGCAATGTACCATTGAGCACAGCTCTGGAGAGAGAAGAGGACAGGAAAGACACAAAAGATACATGACTAAATAAAGGGATAAATGAAATGACTGGAAAAAACATTTAGTTTTATCCAGGACTGGAGCAACTTTGGAACATAAAACCGTTTATTTTTGCAGTAAAGAAGCACTATTTTAGATCTATATGCTCTGAGGCTTCAGGCTGTGAAATGTATATGGGTTCTTTTGCCTTTAGTTTAAGAAACTAGCATCTGTCCTGCCTGCCACAGACTTCAGTCTTAAGCAAAAAGAAGCGTGTGATGCATATCAGCCCAGGAAATTCCACGTGGATTTTCCTGAGGGATGCTGAAGAAGAATAGCAGCTAAGGTTGTCAACACGTTCATATGACAAATCCTTGAAAAATTACAGACCTCCAAACTCTAGCTGAAATTCAGGGTCTGTTTCAGTGACATATTCAATATAAATATTGCTGTGAACACCCGAGTCTATGATATAAAGAGCTTATAGTGGCCTCTAATTCTATAAAAATATTAATATTTCTTAGACATGCATGTTAAAAAGTGCATCCTTTTGTGTGGGGGCATTCAGTACTGGGAAAGTTGTCTCTGTCCATAAGTACCACAGAAAAATTTTGAGATCTGTGTTACTGCCTTCGATTATTATCATTTTTCTATATATTATGTTTTCTACATCATGAGTTAACTGACACATTTCCTCATGACAGCTCGTATATCTCATTAACACAGTGCCCTGTTGATACACAGACTGGGGAGTACATTTGGCAAATGCCGTGGAGGAAGAGCAGAAATGTTCATGGAGGAGAGACCTGAGTGGCAGAAAAAGGTGTGAGTTGCTGCCAGTGGTAATGAGGTGAAGCTTGAGACAGCAAGTTGTGCTTGAGGCAAAGGACAACCCCTGACTGAAACAGGAGAGGTAAATAAGATGACAAATCAAATCACAGGACATGGAGCCTCTACATGAGGCAAGTTTTAAAACTCTAACAATAGCATTTTGCTGCATCTCAGGGGTGTCTCCAATGATGTCTTCAACCAATAGGAGACAGGAAAAGAGCAAGAGGAGGATAAGAATTAGACAACATCTTCTGAGAAGTTTCAAGAGAAATAAGGAGACTAAAGGACAAGTGCCATGAAAGTGGAAACGAACAGAGAAGAGAGTGATGGAAGACAAAGAGGAGCACATATCAAGAGAGGCTATCAATAACAGCAAAAACTTAAAGAAACTTAAAAAAACTGCTCCGATGCTCATTAGTTTCCCAAGGAAAGAGCTTTGAAGAATTGAATTTTTAAAGAGCAGAAAAGGACAGAGAACAGCTGTGGACTGTGGTCAGACCTCCTGTGTCAGGGTAGTCAGAAGTGTGTTTGGAAAGGAGCCTGTGGGGCAGAAGTTAACAAGGAAGTTACATGAAGAGTTCAGTGCAGAGGAAAATGGAAGACTGAGAATGAACCATGGACTATGCATAGACTGTAGAGAAGATCTGAGGAGCAAGTGGAATTTGAACAGGATACCATCAGGAGGTTGTGCAATAACAAGAGAGATTGAGGAACTGGTAGCCAGAAATGCAAAGTCCCAGTGAAGGCCGAGGAGGTAAAATTAGACAATAGGGTTGGCATTTACCTCAGCAAACATACAGATTTCTAGGGCACAACTAATCTCATCCTAATGCAAACAACTAAAGGAAGGTGTGATGGATCACACACTGAAAGTGCCAGTTTTATTCCATGAGCTGCAAAAGAAGCCCAGATGCAGTCATACACATTGTCAGTACCAAAACATTTACTTGGATGGAACGGGAGAAGGAATGAATATTTGAAGGGAAATGTGGAAAGAGTTAGGGCACAAGATGAAAGAAGATTCTAACACGGAGTGGAGAAGAAAGAGAAGAAGTGGGATGTAGAAGAGACCTTAAGACTACTGTGAGACTGCTATCAAAGAAAAGTAATCTGGAAACGATAACCAGGGTATGGTGTCTAATATACACAGACCCAGCTGTATCCCCAGGAGCCCAGGGGAAGAAGGGCAGTAGAAGAAGTAGGTAAGCCCAACTTGTTCTATTCATGCTGATGCCAGGATCATGAGTGGTGTGGTGCGTAGCGAAGAGACCCAGAACCCCACCAGACACGAACCATTTTTGCTCCACATGCAGCATAGTCCCACTTGTGCTGTACTGTGCCCAAGAAATGCAAGCCTAGCAGAGACATTAAATAGCTCAAATGCAGCACCAAGTGAACATGATTAAACTATTCCAGACTCCAGCTTATAAGTTCCTATTCAGCCGACAGGCTGAACTTGTAGATTCCCTGTTTGGGTCTTTGCTAGTTCAGGAATCTCTGCATCTGGTTGACATGACCTAAACTGCACCATCTGGATACTTGAGAAAGCACTGCTTCCCCACTCATAAGCAATATTTTTAAACAAACAGGACTTTCTTGGGGGAGCAGGCCAAAGAAGTGAAGCGTAACACTAGCTTGGAAAAGCTGAATAATTAACAGTTGAAAAAACTCTCATCTTTCAGGATGCTGTGGCAGCAGCTCTGAGCCTTTCCTTCTCTTGTAGTTAGGGCTGGCTACTGAAGAAGTCATGATTATACCTTCCTTTTTGTACCACTTCCAGCTCAGTGTCYAAGCTTGGAGGCATTCAGGGACATGCAATTTCCATGACTTTTACTACTGAGCTTAGCTGAAATCACCAGACAGGAGAAACAAGCAATGACCAAGAAAACAGAGCAGCTCCATTTCCTGCCRCCACTGGGCTGACGAGGGTTTAGCAGCTTTTCAGACAGGGGTGTAGCTCAACATCACCAGTCAGGCATAAGAAAAGATGGCAATAGTTTCACCAGAGACTAAAAGTCCCCCTATACTTGTTGTTTTGGAAGTCTCATGCCTCAGCTCCTGAACAGGACTCCTCTTGACTCAGCCTCACATTACCTCTTCTTCCCCCGACACGTTGGCAGCACCTGGGCAATGCAATTAGAGCCTGTAACACAGTGAGACACTCAGTCACCCCTCTCTGCTAAAGGGAGCATCCTCCTGTGCCTTCTTCCCTCCCCTCCTCCTTCTGCTGTGTCTTTTCTGAGAATCCCTCACTGTGCTGCAGTGCCCAGGCACTTTGAAAAGTTACATTCAGCTCTGCCATCAATAAAATCACACTACAACAGAAACAAAAACCACAACAAAAAGAACCACAACCAACCAAACAAACAAAATAGTTTCCAACTGTTATGTGAAAGAAATGCAAATGAAGTCTTGGCTATCTCATAAAATTTTCACTTTTCTAGAAGATACTGGGGACTTGCTCCTTCTCTTGGAGGCACCTCTTTCCATTTGGACCTTCACATGCAGGAGCTGCTTTTTGCCTTCTCCACTCTTTTGTAGCAGGCAGCAAGGCTTGAAGGACACATTCAAAATTACCATCACTACCATCTTTCWGTTACATTAGCAACTGCTACAGGCTTCATGGACAGTCCATTTCATCCCCCTGCTGCACCAGATGGACACGGATGGCATGTGCAGTGGCTTGCCCATGGGAGACTCTAGCAAGCCCAGCAACTGCATGGAAGTGTCACAGGTGATAAACTCTCTGGATCTGAATGGGACCCAYGGATAAATAGCATTTGCTGGAGCCACAGATAAACAACATTTGCAGGACTCAGCAGCTGGGATACAGCAGTGTTTGCAACCATAAGCAGAGRGCACCGACATTGAGAGGCAGGTATGCCGAGTGTAGAGCACAAGCCAGCTCCTGCAAGTGTCCAGATGTCACCGGAGCAGCTGGGAGGGAGGACAGCGAGGTCAGCGGGGCCCATCCCAGGTGCCACAGCCCCTGCTGACGTCAGTGGAAGTTCAAGGCACTTAACACCTCCCAGGACCGGCCTGCGAGAACGACTTCCAGAAGGAAACGATCTTGAAAACAGATCATGTGCTGTTAAATGTAGCATAGATGCAAAAAGGGCAGAGCAGCGTGTCTTGCAAAATGTGTCTTCTTTAGTGCAGTATCCCCAAGCTGTGAGCTTATTCACTCTTGGCTCTCTCTTCCCACTGTTTTATCTGTTATGGTGTTGGCACAGAGCAGAGTCCAGGGGGACTGCAGGGCTGGAACAAAACAGCAAATGTTCTCCAGGTTTTCTTTTCTTGCAGAATTCCCTAACTCCCAACCTACTTAAGGGGGAGCCATGAGCTAAAGTAAAATTATAGTTTTGTCTTCTTCTCAAGCCAGATACCTCCAGAGGGAATTGTGCTCTCATTGTACTTTTTCTCCAGAATTACTACCACCACCACCACAGCACCTTGCAACGAAAACAGATTCTTTCTGTTTCCTGATGAAGTTTTCAATTAACAGAAGTAGATCAAATGAACGGCCTTTAGTCAATTCAATTTCGTTGTTCTTTATACCAGTTGTTCTATGCAYTGGAATGTTATATTTAATCTTTTATAGTCAGTCTGAACATTTATATAATGTTATAAAGTCTGCAGCTGTTAGATGTGATTTGGCAAAGGATACAGTATGTTTGGGGAAAAAAAACTTCCAGGTCCCCTTATTTATTTTTAGAAATGCTACATTTCTAGTTAAAATATAGTTCAATCTATTAAAAATAGTACTAAATGTAGCAGCTTTGATTTCAAACTTTTGAGGTTTTCTCAATTATTTCAAAGAAAATTTTTAAATTTTTTTTTCTAGCAGGAAAATTAGCAAGTGTCACTTTCTGTACCAGGCATAGTAAAAATATTCAATACTTCTGTGGTTTTCAGAGGTCTGTTCTCTCTCTTGTGTTTTAATGTCATGTACTGCTGCATTCTGCATACCAGACAAACACATTGACATGTATGTATGAWCCACCCAAATGATGTCATATCCTACGTAAGAATGATTATCCTATATCCCGATATCCTACTGGATATATATGTACAGGATATTGAATCTGCTTGACCTCAAAGCTAAGAATTTAATTTGACCATTGGTGCTAAGAATTGATACAGACTGAAAGTCCAGACCTTGATAATTTGCCATTGCATTGTATTCAACACAGGTCAGTATATTTGTCTTGTTTGCTAATTCACTTTATACACAATGAAAATCCCAGAAAATGTTACCTTCTTTTTTACTCTGATAATAGGCATAATAAAAACAAAACTCAACAAAACCAACATTTTCCTCTTCTTCTGAGAAATTTCTCATTTACAGCCTGGCTTTACTTGGTTTTAGTAGAGGTCAAAGATGCTCTATGTGACACAGGTTTGTTACCCTCTGGAATGAATGCAGAAATGCCTTTCAAGAGGTAGGACAAGATCACTGGGTCCAACACAAAATGTGAGATGACAGGATATGAATATACCAGGCTACAGCCCCGGTCCTACAAAAAAAAATTTAATCAGGCAAGAAATAAAGCATCCCTAGCATATGCTCTGCAGCAGGGGAAATAATAGGTGACCATGCAATGGTCTACCCAACTGGCCATGCCAAGAGCACAAGACAGCTTAAGGCTCCTTCAGCCCTGTGGACACTCTCTGTGAAGGCAGGAATCCGTGACACCAAACATGACAGCTAGCTAAGAGGGGGGCACTGSTTCAAGAAGCTCCCCAATTTCCATTCTCTTCGCTCCCCTGGAAAAAGGCACARAGATGGAGCAAAGAACAGGATAAGAGAGTCATAAAGAGTCAGCAAACAAATTGTTTAGCATAGCAGAAAATAAAATCTGAGCTCTGGTGTCAAAAATGCTGGCAAGGATTATCGTGGATATTGAGTGTTGTCTGACCAATATTACAGGAATAGCCTAGAGGAGAGAGGGAGTATCCCAGCAGAGGCAGAGAGTATTTCATAATTCTTTATTTATTTATGGTATTGTAGCTGTAGTCTGTTCTCATGGGAAGCACAATGGAAGATTATATGGCAGCAAAGATCATGCTGCATCCCAATCTGCTCATGTCCAGATTTCTTTCACATATGAGTTGCTTGTAACATGCTGAACTTTTTATAAAAAAAAAGAAAATCAAGTGCAAGGGGAAACAAAAAGGGGTCAGCTGGACTCAGCTTGACCTTTTTTTATTCCATACACTAACACTTGTGTGTTTGGGAGCAATGAACTAAATATGGACTTTGCTCAAACGAAGACAGATTCAAGGTTAAGGGGGAGACTTTTGTTGTATTACACAACTCTCTGGGATAGACTATTGTTGGTCCGTGCTGTGCAGATGTAGCCATGGCTGATTATCCCCACTCCCAAACCTCTTYACTCACCCGCAGTGTTTGGTTTCCAAGAGGATGATTCTCTAGTGACTGATTTATTTCTGCAGAAACGCATATGTAAAACTAACTTGTTTTACAACTGTTCACCATTGCACATCCTCTACCCTTGGTAACCGGCAAAAATGACTTTACAAAGCATAYAGTATTTCACAGCAGTGTTTCGTGTTGTTTGGTTGGTTTTTTAAAATAGTGTATGATGCAAAGATTTTATGTCTTGTAATAGTAATTCAGTGGATATGAGGATATAATCCAGAATTTAAGTTAGGGAAGAAAAATTAGCAGTGGGACATCCCTTACTGTCACTGAAACGAAACCACAAAAATAAGTTTTGTAATGAAATATTCTTGAGTTTCTGTAGTGCAAATAAAATTCTATATTCAATTTTAAATTTGCCCTTGCTTGTTCTGTAGGCACCAAGCAACTAGCTCTAGAGTAATGTAGAGAAAATACTAGCACTGAATATATGCTAGTTGGAGAGAGGAGGGGAAAGATGTGAATCAGCAAAAACTTAGGTAACAGACTCTATATAAAAAGAGAGACATACTTTGTCTGCCYCCTGGAAAAAGTGGCAGCTCTGTGTTTCTTTTATAATGAACRGAGTAGTTCTCAAATAAATTAGCTGGTGGCCAGAATTGTTTTGTGTTTACAGAATGCTACTTGAGAATAATAAAATTGAAGCTTTCTAACAGAAAATGACATTGCATAGATGCATCACAAGGATCAGTGTGCTAAGTCTGAACAGCGCGCTATATCTGTGCAGGATCTGAATACTGGTACAGAAACTTCAGGGGAAAAAAAATAAAAATTAGGGAAATTCATTTGTACACAAAGAACAAGCAAAAAACAAGCTCTGGAATCCAGGAGAAGGCCAGAAACAGGTCTGAGTGTCTCCTGTACTTATTGGTGAAAAGAAGCGCAGCAGAAAGGGGTGATGTCAGCACCACAACATACTATGAACGGATAGTAAGAAGAAAGAGGTGAATGATACTTTCTGATAGCAAAGTTTTGAAGATTTTAAAGAGCAGCATCTCCTGGAGATCAGTGACTTTATTTGACTGTCAGGTGGAATGGGGATGTATATTTGCAGAATCATTGGAGGGCAGAAAAGGAGAGGTTGTTTTAGTTTATGACTAAGACCTGATCAGAAATAATGGAGTTTTCTTTAACAGGAGCAGTAGCACAATAGGGATCATAGAATCACAGAATGGTTTGGGTTGGAAGGAACCTTAAAAATCATCTAGTTCCAAACCCCCCTGCCGTGGGCAGGGACATCTTCCACTAAAACAGGTTGCTCAGAGCCTCATCCAGCCTGGCCTTGAACACTTCCAAGGATAGGGCACCCACAACTTCTCTGGACAACCTGTTCCAGTGCCTCACCACCCTCACAGTAAAGAATTTCTTCCTACTGTCTAATCTAAACCTGTCCTCTCTCAGTTTGAAGCCATTCCCACTTGTCCTGTCACTCCATGTCCTTTTAAAGAGTCCCTCTCCATCTTTCTTGCAGGCTCTTTTCAGGTACTGGAAGGCCACAATTAGATCACTCTGGAATCTTCTCTTTTCCAGGCTGAACAATCCCAGTTCTCTCAGCCTTTCCTCATAGCAGAGGTGCTCCATCCCTCTGATGTACTTGGTGGCCCTTCTTTGGACTTGCTCCAAGAGGTCCGTTTCCTTCCTGTGCTTGGGACCCCAAAGCTGGATGCAATAGTCCGGATGGGATCACACGAGAGTGGATCATGAGCTACACAAAAACTCAGGGAATTGGAAGATCTTTTCAGGAAGAGGAACAGGGAAACAAAGACAAGCGGGAGGGAATTTCTAAATGAGACAGCCTGAGAAGGGGGAGAGTTCAAAAGCAGAGTGAAAGGTTCATGTGGCTCCATTAGGAGCTCTTTAAAGATGTGAAAGCTGAAAAGGAACAGAGAAAGCTGAGAAGAAAACTGAGATACAGGAAAAGCAACTAAGGATGAGAAGAAAAAGCATGGATAAAACTAGAAAAGCTACTGCAAGGATGTCCAAAAAATGAGAACAAAATGTGGCTGCACATTAGAAATCAAAGGAACACAGAGACTCGTCCCTTACTAAGAAAAAAATTACACAGAAAAGATTGTTAGTTCTTTCATTGTTGACAGTAATTTCTAATAATGTCAGCTTTAATCTCATAAAGAATTAAAAATTGGGGGATCAAAAAGTGAAAAATATGTTTAGAAAATGAAAGAAGTTGCATACCATGAAGTTCACTTCTAAAAACTTAGCTAAACCAACCTGAAGCAGTCATGAATATTTTTGAGGATTCATGGATGACTCTATGAATCTCAGAAAAATCCATCTCAGCATACTGTAAAAGCAGGCATTAGAAGACCAGGGAGGCTAATTTTCAGCCATTAATTAAAATAATTTAAAACCATAGAGAAAGTAATTAAAATATTAAAAGGAGAATTCTGTAGGTGTATCAAAAAGAAATCATGTCAAGGCCATCAAATTTTCAGRCATTAATGGCAGCCTTTTGGATATAGGGATTGCAGAAAAAGTCCTTGCAAGACATCCTGACACAGGCACTACTTTTTATAAACAAACTAGGGAAGTAAAATTCAAGAAAAACACCTGAAGATTCTTTCTCTACACCTAATTGGAAACCCTAGTCTAAGCATACCTATCAATAAAGGTATTTATTGATATTTGAAGACAGGCATTATAAACAGGATATTAATATTCTGCATGTATAACATCAGGTTGAAAGGGTTGACCCACTCTTGAACTGCAAGCTGTGAAATCAGTGGGGTCTTGGGAGATGAAATTGTCAAACAGGTTGATATTCTTGAAAGACAATTTGCAATTGTTCATGTGAAATCCAGGCCTCTGAGACAGCTGGGTTGAATCGCCCTTCAGAGATCCCTGTGCCTCTGCATTGAAACCGAGTSAAGCCCAGGGAACTGCATAGACAGAATGCTTATTTTTTGAGTTTCTTTTGTAAGGTAAGATAAATTMCAGTCCAGAAGAACTGAAATGCAGATACAGATTGGAGAATATTTGTGGTTGGGCAACAGTTCAGCAGGAAAGATCTCAGAGATACTTCAGATCTCAAACTCATGATGACTCAAACATGGTGTTTTGMAGAAGAAACAATTTTCATTCTGGGCTATATTAAGATGATTGTTCCATAAAAGTCATTGAGTATTTATTCAGCCCTTCTCAGAATTGACAAGACCACATCTTATATCTCATGCCCAGGTTTGGAGGGATAGCAGAAAGAATCCATAAGGGAGGGCTTCAGAAAACAGAACCCATTGATATTCACCTCACCTTACAGCTGTACACTTCTTTAGTACAAAAACCTTCTGTCAGCTGCATGATTCACTTAATAAAATATTACTGGATATTAAAGTGTTCTAGTAAAATAATTTATGTAACAGAGAAAACTGGTGTTTGAACTGTGGAAACCAGTTGTAAAGAGGCAACCTTGGCTTCCTTACACAGGAAAACTTCCTCCAAAGGCTATATTTACCCTGTTTGAAAACTATCTGGCTGGCTCCAGAGCAGATCACTCCAGCTCGGGGAGAAGTCTGTGTATGCAGATGTTGCAGATAGGGATGGGATCAAATTCCTGTTTCCTGTCCTCATAAAAGTGAGAAATGAGGCAGAGGCTGCAGCTCTCTAGGTGTGTCAAACTGGCATCTCCTGCCATCATTACGCTTACATTACAATTGCTGTTCAAAACTATTTATTGAAGAGTGTGAATTCTGGGAGTGAAAACAGAATTCCAGGGATGCTCAGTGGTGTATCAAAATCTGCTCACAGCAACAATGAGCAGTCTTACAGATGGTCCCTTGGTGGGGTCAGCCTAAGGCCAGGGATATGATCTGTCCAAAATTCTCCATTCATCCTGCTAGGAAAAAAAGAGGGAACAAGACATCTAAACAAGGTAAGGCTTTTAGTATCCCAAATAGAGTTCAGCACGTGGACTGTTGCCTGTGCTGGAAAAATTAAAGAGAAAAGCAGCAACTGAGAGAAGGAGGATGCCTGATGCTGATGACATTACATATGTCATCTTGAAGAGCTGATGAGGGAATATTAATCGTCTTGACACATAAAAATGTTGAAGATTTTTAGATATGAAATACTAGAATTGGGTGGGAATATGACCAGAAGTTGTCATACTTTGGGCTTGTTTGGATTTCTTCCAAAGACCATTTCAAAATTTTGCAATCAAAGTAAAGAACCTTTGAAACATCTCTCTCAACACAGCAATGGTAGTCATTCCCTCTGTGAGGCACAACCACCATTCAAAGCACTGGAATTTTGAATTATTCCTTAATTACCTCATAAAAGCTGCAGAGCATACACACTGTGCCAGCTCATCAGCTGGTGTAAATCAATACAAATCCAGTGTCTCCCATGTGAAGGCCACTAAAGCACTAGAAGTCATTTAACTGACATTTCTGCAGTACAGATTTGTTTATTTTATAGAGCCAAAATACAGGCTAAATGAAATGTTTGTACAGGATGTAAAGCCAGAGATGAAGTGTGCTGTGGCTTTTAGCTTCCCTTTTTCTCACCAATATTTAGCACACAATGGAGAAGGTCTGAAATGACATTGTGGGACTAATCTTGCTTCCTTGATGTAGGATACTGGAGATCTCCACATGTGCTCTGGCCATCCTGGGCTCTGACGGGTCTCCTGCACACTGAGAGAAGTGAGAAGCCACAGGGCTTTGGGAGTTCTGCCTTCTCCCTTCCCTCTGCTCTCCCAGGCATAAGAGGTACTTTGTCTTTCACATGAGCTCCTCACACTCCAAAGCACAAGCCTTCAAAATAGACAGGGTTTTTTACTCTGTTGTAAAGAGAAATAAGTAAACAAGTGTCTCCACAAAAATATCTATGCATTTTTTTCTCCCAAAATCCTGCTAGTTGAACACCTCCCCAGGGTCCAAACACAGTAGAATAGAATATGTGTAAAGAAGATAAAATAACTAAGTTCTGATTCATCGCGGCATTCAGTCACATGCCAGACTTAAAATGCAAGAAATGACTGTACTTTTTACATTTTTTAAATATAAATTCCCGCATTTGAAACACAGACATTTAACAGAGAAGTAGTAGGAAACTTGCAATGACAGTATTAGGAGACTGCTAGGTATGTAGTAGAGTTTAATCCTCATTTAAGTCTAAAACAGGTCTCCACCCTTAAACTGAATTACTCTAATTTTACACCATAGGTCATGATTTTAATGCAATCACTATGCAAAGTTAGCAACTCCRTAGTGGGTGTAAATCACTTTCCCACACATCAGTTGCCCTTGCCTGAAGACTTTTCAGCCAGGCTGACCTTTCTACTAGAACATGAACTGTTATATATTTGAATATTCATATTTTACAGTCTTCTATAAACAAATATTTTCAATGTAATACTTGTCAAAGATGTAAGAACACAAGTTCAATATTTTATAAAACAGCTGTTCTTTTAACACTGTTCTTTAGACACTTCAGGCATTTAAACAGAACACCCAGYAGTAGCCAAAGAAAAGAAAAGAAAAAATAGTTAATATTCACTTTCTGTTGCCACAGACTTGTACAACATAAATTTTCAGTCTTATGGGAAGCTTTTTCAACAGCTTTTTTTTTTTGCTAATAGTTAATAGCAATGATTTTTGCAGAGCTCTCAGTAGCATCACATTTCCTAGAGTGCAAGTAGAAAAATTAAATGGCAAAAGATGAATTGATGAAAAATTTGTGGCTATGGATGTGAGAATAAGGACAACAAATATAAAGGTTGGCTGGTTTTGTCCTTCTTTTTCATGATGTTTTATAGCAACTCGTCTAACTCCCTGGGATGTAGGAGCTGCAGTTGTTTTGCACATTTCTGTTTAAATTTTGCTGCTTCATCACAGAAATATGCCACCATCATTTTAGAAGACTATGACCCATGCAACAAGAGGGTATAGAATCGTATATTACCAGACCAGAAAATGAGCGAAAGGTCTAGGGCAGAAACTGAGTCGTGATTGTTACCAGAAGGAGAGAAGTGTGACTCTGTGAAAATGCTCAGCATCACACGGACAAAAATACACCTTGGAATTACCCACCCTGGCTCATCTTGGTTGGCCTTTTCTTATGCTTTTGTTTTCTCTCATTTTCTTATTTAGAATATCAGCCTAAATCAAATCAAACATCAATACAGGCATATCCAAATAAAGATGAACTACTGAATATCAGCTGAAAAGAAAATTTTCTTTAATTATGTTTATTTCAGTTTCAGGTCATGGAGAGAGGCAATAAATTCACAATTAATCATGAAAGATTCATGGACTTTCATTACTTTCTTCAGTATTGTTAACTGGAACCATATCTTCTAGAAACGTGGCCAAGGTTCATTTTTTACACCATGGAAGCTGAAGCATCTGTCTTGGCCYTGTGTGCCATACATGCATTTGCACTCCCTAAGGCCTTAAGTTACTGGAGCTAGAATGCTTGAACCTTGACACAGACCATCCCCTCGTCATGAATATTTTAAGGAGAGTTTGTTCTTCTTTCCTCTGTCTGTAACTTGACACAAGCAATCAGCTGGGGAAAGCAGAGATCTTGCCGCTTCAAGCCCTGCCCCACCACATGTCACACAGAGTATATGTGGGCAAAGAAGCCACCTGCTCAAAGTCCCAGCTATAGCAACTGAGATTAGCAAATTAACTATGCAAAGGAAAATGAAGTTCAAAAGCCTTAGAGATACTGGTAAATATTTCCCCCACCCACCCTATCTTGCTCATTACTGAAAATCCATGAGAACTGTCTGACTGGAATGCTTTGGTTTGAAGCCTGATTGAATCTTGGACAAGATGCTGCACAAAAAGCATTTTCTTCCAGCAACCTACCAATCATACTAACAGTTGTTCATTTCAGATTTATCACTCCTCTTTAGAAGTGAAAAACTATCATTACAGCTTCCAACACTAAGAAAATCTGGCAGAGGTAAGAAACATAGTGAAGATAATTAGTATTGAAGGAAATTAATTTTAGTTGTAATGAATTTTGATCTTGCATACATGTGTTTATTTCCATACAGTTCTTTTCATTTTATTGACATCAACCTTTCCACCAGAGTGAATAACAATCTTGTATTTTAATTGTTCTTTTTCCTCACTAGATCAGTTATAGGAGTCACAATTCCTAACAGATTCATAAATGAAATAACAGTTTATAACCTTCAGTTCTGATAGCTTGCCAGATAAGACTTTAAGAAAGGATACCAATTGTCTACAAGTGCTACATTTCATATGTTTTCAACTACCCTTCTGCTGTAAAATTTCATATAGTAATGATGGCATTCTCGAATTTGTTTTAGATGGAAGGAAAAAAGTTGATGATCATTTTCAATTGCAGAATCAAATATAATCTTTACAACCTTTTTAAAATTGAAAAACTAATAAAATTGATTATATCCTTGCTTATTCCAAAGTATAAATTAAAGGAGTTTAGTTATAAAGTTAAAAATGTAGAACAAGATGATCAGATTTCATAAAACATGAATTGGTACAACCCATTAAATGCTAGACTGTAAAGTTTTCCCTTCAGCTTTAAAGAAACCTTCATTCCAGTTAAAACTGTTTGAAATTCCTATTTCTTTCTATATGTAGAGATGGACGTGGAGGTTTCCAACTGAGATTTTGTTTCCTTATGAGAAAAATGCACTGATTAGGCATTGAACTGGAGCTGAGGGTTTGGTATGTTATCAAAGCACCATGAGAGGTTAACTACTTTCCAGGCATGACTCATTTAAAGGTATACAAAAGTATAAAAGTAATGATTTTGAAAGCAGACTCTGAAACCCAGCCCTAATTTGGCCACTCAGAGAAGTGTCCTGCTATTACAAAACACTACAGGCACTTCGGCTCCCTCCTATTTTCATAAACAGCAACTGTTGATTTTTTCAAAGTAAAACCCATTAAAAGCCCGCTTTCAGAAAACACAACTTCTAAACCRACAAAGGAAATCATTCCATCTTCCTGATTCTCTCCGGAAAATATCTGTTTGACACCACCAACCCCCAAAGTGGAGAAGCAGTAGAGACTCTATAAAACCTTATTATTAGCTTTTTAGTACTGCTTTCCTTGGAAGGCACTTTGATACTACACCGATGGTTACATCACCTCAACCAAGATGTAACCAAGCAGATCTTTGYGTGACCTGAAGTGACCAATTCCCAAGATAATAGCCTCTCAGAGCTACAATTTGGGTTATTTTACTTTGTTTACAGAGGTAGCATTTCAGTAAGATTTTCCAAAGGGAAAAGAGCTATTTTAGCACGCAAAGTGTTTTGGGCTAGGCTCATAATTACCTCATCCAACACAGATACAAAAGCAGCTATGATGAGAAGTTTCACAATACTCCTTGCACATAACTGCTTCTTTTTTTTCAGTTGCCATACTCTGGATTTTTCTCAAGTAGCCCAAAACTCTGAGAATTCCCCTTTCTTGCAGATGGGCTCATTTCACACCATTTTTAGAGGCCATCAAGGTCAGTTTGAGGCATCAAGGTCAGTTTCTGTGTGACCCTGTAGGTTACAACAGGAAGACTCTTTAACACGTGAAAATCATGCTGGCTCTCAAAGCTACTCAAGTCAAAAGAAATCAGAAGGATTTGAGCATCACCTGCAACCAAGTATTGGGCAAAACTGTCTACGTCTCTCAACCACATCACTTCCTACAGGCAGAAGTACTGTCATGCACAGCTCTGAGCCCAAGAGAGAAATTGATTTCTCTCCCCAACAAGTGATAAAATCATCCTGGGATTCACAGTATAAAATGGGGAGAGACGGAGCCAATTCTAACCTTTAAGCACACGCATACAGAGGGCCCAACCCAGGCACCTCTACCACTGAACAAATTAGTTTGCTCCTACTTCATGCAGCTCTTTTTGCAGGACTGCCGGGGGGAGGGGGAGAGCSCTTTGTTGCTCGTCCCAGCCTCAGCTATCTAGAAAGAGGCAATGAAAATCAGACTTCAAGCTTTTATTAGTAAATCATCTCACTGCTGGACCTTTCCTCTACAGAAACGAGTTCAATACTTAAAAGAAATTCCCCCATGTTTTCTAATCACTTGCAGCAACTAAAAATTGAAGATCATTATAAACATCAGGCTTGGCAGCATACTAAAATCTCTTTCCCCTCTAATATAGCTCATGCTGGAGGCCTGATCCATTGGCTTCTATTTTGGGAGGTGAAAGAAGGTAGTCATTGGGGTGCTATTAAAACCAGAATTTCTTCAAGATATTTGCATCACTTAAATAGATCATAAACAAAGTCAGAAGCAGTATGTACTGTGCTATTAAGGTAAACAAAAATAGCAACCCCCAGGTAATTATGAAACAGATTGAATCTGGCAGGTGAGTTCCAGCAGTCTGGTTTTGATTTCCAAACGAGGGATTAGAGCCAAGCTGTAGACCTGCCATAATAAATTAACTATATTCCCATACTTACATGGCTTGTTTCTTTTCACTTCTACTTTCATTTTACATTAGCAGCATTTGGCGCTCTGATGTAGAAACAGGCCTCATTTCTTAATCATCTCTGAGCCTGGGGTTGGTTTTATGGTGGAACTACATCCACTGCATAGCAAACAATGTGGGGCCATCCTGCTAGTCCATACCTGTGCAGCACTGAGCCCAGGACCTGACATCCACACTTAGCTCACGAGAAATAGAGGAGATTCACTTACACTTTTGAGAGGAAATGGCTCATCAGTGAAATAATGTCCCATGAGTAGAAAATACAGGGGGGAAAAAATAATAAAAAACACCACAGAAATATCATGATAGAACCAAAAACTGGTGCCACTCGAGGGAATTGAACATGGAGGGTCAAAGAGGAAGGGTTGGAGCAAGTTTGTGGAACACATTTTAAAAAGGAATCCATTTGATTTTATTTTCTACTGCAGTCTTGAATATAAGCTGGTGTGTCTCTTCTAGGGATGTCCTCAATGGTGACACAGGCACCAAAGAGGCCTGGCTTCACCACAGCCCACCTCTGGTGTAGTCTGCATGGCCCAGGACCCCTTCAAATCACCTTCCAACTGGTGTGCCCATCCTACTGACTGCCAGAGCTTCACTCTGCACGTGCCTCTGGGGCCCTTGTGCCACCGCCTGGCTTCAAATACAGTGAGGGCAGGGATGAGTACCTACACTGCAATCACAGCCCAGCTAATACACTCCAAAGACCCAGAGGTGCTTCCCAAAATAGGACTTACAGACTTGGAATACTGCTGTGCCCTTGAAAGTTTTACTCACTGGCGCTTTGGCAGGACTTTTTTCCCTATACATGACCTCCAAGCGCAGTATGTGGGAAGACAGTCTAACCCTGAGGTTCAAGGTTAAAATCTCAGTCCTGTGCAAAACAGTAGCACTGAGGACAAATGCAAGCTCTTGGATAGGGAGTATCCCATGTCAAAAGGAGGAGCAAAGGAAAGGAGTGCAAGATTTACCCTTTCAACAGACATCACTGTGCTGAAATGCCTGTTGCAACTTAATGTACATCTACTTTGACTCCTTTTGCTTAGACCAAAATCCATTAACAAGACCYAAGAGGCTAAAAACTGACAAATGACAGAAGTGAATTACTACTGCCAATTTTCAGTAGTAGAACAATAAAAAATGAAGAAATGGTGATTTTCTTTTTTCAATTTACGTTTTACTACAGATTCACATTTTAATGGATAAAATAGGCTTTTGTGAAGACACTGCCAAACATTTTGTTGCACTTCTAGTTTCAGTGCTGTTCTTTTTAATAGGCAAGTACCAGTATTGAAAATTGTCTTTTAAAGTAGATTTCTCACATAAACTCCTGTTTCAATCAGCAATGTCTGACTCTGCCTCATGCAAAGTTCTTGGGTTTGGAAAAAGGACAGAATTTGGAGAAAGAAAATGTATATACCTGTAGACCTTTCTAGCCTACAGACCTTACAGCAAGGTCAAATGATACATCCCTATAGGACATTTTTTTAAATGCCCACCAAGACCACTTTCTAAGACTGCTTATTCACAAAATGTCTTAATCCCATGTCTTTTTTGGTGACTACTGCACCAACAAAGTTCCTGGCTGACTGCGGTAGATCTGAGCAGTGTGCCAGACTGCCCATCATGCTTGGCAACACTGTCCTGCTTTCCACAACCTCCCACCTTGCTGTTTGTATCCATCTACCCTCTCTTGTGCAACACCTGGACTGCAAACGCTCTGAGACATGGAGCATTTCTTCTGCTGAGTGTTTCTACTGCCTTGAGCACTCTGTGCTGCCAATCCACAATTACACCTCCTAGGTGACATGATACAAATACAGACTGTGGTCAGAGTTGTATTTTCATCAAAAATACATGTCATGCTCCTACTGGATATGAAAGATGAGAGACAGAACTTATTAAATCAATACCAAAACTATGCTYTTTATTACCTAAAAGTAGAGTGATGATCGTACTTTATTAAAGAATTTGTCCCTTCATTCCATTTAATAGAACAAGCTATGATCCAGCAAATACTTTATAAAAAAATAGCATAAGTTAAATCACTCCAGCTGGTGTAAACTGGTACCAGCTCGTTACCATCTTCATTAGCTTTGGAGGGTAAGATGAAACTAAACACATTTCATCTTTGTGCCTGAGAATATTTATCCTTGAGGAAAAAAAATATGAATAATGTTCATTTTCCATGTAAAATCCAAAATACTGTGTTGATACACTATTGCTACTTAGCAGTTAAAAGAGTGGTAAATAAAAATAAGCTATATAGCAGAAAATTTTTCCCCATGAAAGGAAAGAGAGGTCTTCTTTCCAGAATGGAGCTCTATGCTAGCACCATCTGTAGATCTCGGCAGTGAAATAAGCATTGGAAACCCACAGTGCTTCATCAGAAAAAGTTTCCTTCTACCTGGAATTAAGGGAGAAAAGTTCATATTTTCCACTGCAGTGTCAGCAGACTGAGAGAGCAAGGTTTTGCTTCCTGGTGCTAACAGCAAAAGGGGAATAGGGAAAATTATCATCTCAGCCTTGAAAAACAGGAAATTAGTTTTGTTGAAATACATCTTGCTAGTGTTATCTAACATCACAGGAAAGATGGCTTGGATGCCCAGAAAATTAACAGAAATAACCAGACTAACAACAGCTAAAGCTGTTGTACATGATAAGGTGGTGCAACCTTATCCATCAGTGTTTAATCTCCAAGTATTTGAGATTAAGAAACCATACTATATGATAAATACTTACCTCTTCTAACTCRGGAGGTTTATTCAGCTCCCTCTGAAGCACCTGATGCTGATCAGACTCAGCATGGTGAGCTGAAGTGACCATGGGGCTAAGCCAGCAAGAGAYGCACTATGATCCCAGTTAGAAGCCAGAGCTGGGGAAATCCCATCCTCCAAAAATGTGGACTAAGCACAGAAGCCATCTGTTCATGCTCACACAGCTGAACACAAGCTTTCTGTGTATGACCAGCCTGGAGATGTGAGCTCCCACCCGTCCGACTCTTTGTTCAGGTGCGGGTGTGCACCTCTGCTGACATCTCTGAGGATGTAGACGCAGAGGCTCTTGCACCCTAAAAAACTGCCTGTCTTACAGACACTATTTTTCTTACACAAAAATATGAGGGTTTGGTCATGTATTTTATTCATGTAGTGGTTCGGCTTTTGAACCCTGAGGTACTGCCTATGGTTGCACTGTGTGAGGAATGACTCTGCCCTTGAAACACATCTAAGCCCTACAGCTGTATATCAGCACCCTCTTTTCCTTCCTGTGTGAATTCCTATCTGCATATCAGCAAGGCACACCTAGGCTGTCCTAGGATCACAAAGACCTTTCTTAAGGCTGTAGTTGACACTTTTTCAAGGCATTTATTCCACGTGGGGCAAACATTCAAACAACTGAAAAACAAGGTGAAAGTATAGGCTGTCAGGAAACAGGTTCTCCATTTAGGCAGGTGCCTTAGCTAAGGATACATAAATAAGGATTTCAATAGGGCATTCATTATAAAAAGTCCAGGCAAATCCAGTGCCAGCATAATTGGATAACAGGATCATCTATAAATGAATAAGGAGATTAAATATTTTTTAACTAACTGGAAACAGATTTGAGCCCCTTCACAGTCACTCTGTCATGGTTTTCCAGATCTACCTCTTCTCTGTGTGAGAGAGAATACAGTTTTATCTCCTTGGATAAGCAGCTTTAACATCTTTCCTCTGATGAATAATGGCAGGCAGCTCCCCARCTTACAGTCACAGAGTCTGCCCACCATGTGGTACAACTCTTTGAGAGAGCAAATCTTATTGCAAATATATTATACTAAATTTACTCCTTAAAAAAACCCCGGATTTGTCTTTGATGATGAGGCCTAAAATAATTATGAAATATTTTAAATTACCTCTAAGCCTGCTATTAGAAGCAAGTTTTGTTCTCTCTGACAACCCTCTTAACTTCATCTGTAACAATTAGAAAYATAGCTTCCAAGTTGTAGCCTTTCAGTCATGTCCAATGTAGTTTCTCTGCTAAATATTCCTCAAGAAACAGGTTATTATCAGACTTGATCTTTCCTATCTAACAAATCCAAAATCAAATTCCCGATTCTTGCTTCAGAACCGTTTTTCTGGTGTGGGAACAAAACCGAGAGATAAGTGTAGGGAACTTAACAAATGTAGCCTCCTCTTCTGAGCAAGTGCAATGCATTTCATGGGTGCTGCTACCACAGTTCAGTCAGGGGCAGTAGGTACCATCTCAGCACTGGTTGATGGAGTTGACAATTTAAGCCAGCACATTCCTCCCTGCAGTGAGTCCTGATGGACCAAGAATGCATGCACAGCTTGGCAAAATAATTCAACCCAAAAATTTATAGTATTTTCTATATCCACAGAATGTGATGAGAAAGACTCAATCCCATGCTCAATATTCCAATTTTATTTCCATTGAGAYAACTTGGGGCAACTTATTTGGCTCCAGTAAATATTTCCACTATAGAGTAGTGATAAAAAGAAAAAGATTGGTCCTTGAACTCATGATCAGTACTCAGGAATCCAGAAACTCGTCAAGACTCCTCGGCACACTCTTTGTTGCAAGAAGTCCTTACTAAGAGTGCAGCCCTTGGCCTCATACAGAAGTTATATATACCCTAAAAGACATCATCCCTATAAACATGGCCACGGGAATCGACTTACACACATGATAAATGCTAAAYCACACAGTTCAGGAAAATGTCAGTATTGTGTGTTGACAACATATAAACTCTCTAAAATTGATATGCAATAGACACACAACTGTAGCAGTCTGAATCTTTGGAACAAACCAAAACATGTCTCGCAACAGAAATCTAAGATCCATATCTATACAGGTGAATGAGGAACTAGTCATTCAGGTTTGGGACCAGTCATTGGATAATTGCGGAATGATGGTTAAATATTGAATAGGCCATCTGATTTTCAGTGTGGATSCTGAAAAGCTTCAGCAGAGACATTTTCCAGCTTCTTGCACTCTGTGAGAAGCTGTCCTTTCTCACAGAAGCTACGTAAACAGTGAGATGTTTTTCTAACAACACTTCTTCATATCATACACTTGTGGACTTGTTATTATACTGAACGTACAAATATTTTCAATAAGGCGTTGCAATAGCCTGGCCAATCATCCTGAGAGGTGGATGGCTGAGGAACCAATGACCTTATGACTTTCAAGCATACTAAAGGTATAAAATAGGTCTTTATATTAATAAATAAATCCACTTTTCACCAACTCTCGGATCGTGATTATGTCGTGATTTCTTTCYGAACCCGGGAAAACAGCGACATTTCAGAAGGAAAACCTACTTGCTATATTTGATATCACAAATATAAAATTCTGTGTCATATTCTATTCCATAACATGGTGGCAAAAAAGACTGAAGTTATACTCCAGGAATCAGGAATCAGTGTAGGCATTTTTCCTCCCCAATTTGTTACTACAACAGGCAAAGAAAGTGTTCACCTCCCTTCTGCATCAGCCACACTGCAGACCTCTTGCAGATCAAGCAATTCAAAGAGATCATTTGTCTTATGGTAGTCCCAGTTGCAAGTTATGATAAATCACTCCAGGGGATGGAGAAGAAGGAGGAGAGAAATGGTAGTCTGCAGAACAAGAGAGAGACAAATACCTAAAACTATGCTCTTCTCCACACAGGCAATGATCTGTTGGAAGTTTTCAGGCTGCGGGTGCATCTGGCCAGACTCTACAGATTGTGAACACACCTGCACTGGTAGCAACCACCTCTTCTGTCTGTCAATAAGTGCTGTAGGAAGTAGGGCAGGCAAATGAGACCATTTCTGACAAATCGTCATGAGAGCCCAGTGCTTACTGTTTAGTGTCTTATTCACCTCATCTCATTTATCAGAAAATGCTAGGAGGAGAAGGCAAGTGCAGAGTAAAATAGATGGTTTGATTATTTTCACTGAGCTGTTAAAAAAGATGTGATTACAAGCTTCATGCTTTCTAGAGCACAGCTAGTGGAGRAGAGAAAATTAAACCTGGAGTCAGCATCTCAAGAGTAACAGAGAAGGGGAGTTTGCTGTACTTGTTTCCTTCCTGGCTGCAATGGCCTCCAGGGAACCTTTTTTTAAACTTTAAATTTGTAGAAAATAAACAGCTTTCAGGCTTCAATGGATCTACTCTAAGTGTCATTTTTTGTGGAGATGGCAGGCTTGRTTCATCTGCCATTTGGCCAAAATTAAAAAGTATCAGTGCTTGAAATTAAAGTTCTGGCTGCAGCTTGGGAAGTTTACTTTGCAGTGCAGCATGACTGTGGGCTTATTTTACATTTCCCAAAGATGCATGCTCCTTACAGCAAGTGCTGCTGAATTTATACTCTCACAATGAGCCTTCAGGATCTCAGACGGAGTTGCTGAGTTGTTCCTCTTGAAATGAGACAGCAAATATTCAAACAGCATTCACTAATCACATATAACATCTGGAAAGAAACACTCAAATGATGCTTTGACTGACATTCTTCTCAGTGCCTCAGACGGGGGTTGGAGAGGAAGGAGAGAGGAGGAGGAGCCGCTGGGCAGCTTGGACATGAGCCTGGGAGAAGTGGTGCTACTCAAAGTGGAGCTGACTGAGCAGAAGGGTGCTGCACTGGGAGTCTTTTCCTCCTCCCCCCCAGTGGCCCATTTTGTCCATGGACATCGATTTGGAGCTTGAGAAGGTGAGGTGGGCAGGGGTACAGTGGGGCATTTGCAGTATCAGTTGGCAAAACAAGCCAGTCAGGCGTAAGGTGTTAAGGTAAGACACAAGGTTAAAAGAATGGCAGTGTTTAATGGTTTCTTGTATCACTGTACACTAAGACACCACACAAAACATCACACCATTGSTTACACATTGAGTAGAACAAAAGTCATTGCTCCCCTTCAGCCTCTACAAATCACAAGCCCTTGTGTTATCACGAGGTGCCACCAAAACCAAGCAGACGCTGTTGCCTGCGTCTTTCTGGTTTCAGTGTCAGTAGAGCAAAGCTGGCTTTGAAGAGGCAGCCATAAGTAAGTGCCAAGACCATCAAGTCACAGGGACTGAAAAAGGGGGAGAGGAAGGGCATTGAGTTAAATTTGTGACATAAAGCATAAATCAGCTAGTGCTGAGACCACTGCCGTTCAGGGCATTCCTTGGGATTAGGTTGAGCCCGGCTCCACGGCCAAAGTTCCCTACACAYGGTCTGAAGCTGTGTGAAAGACCTCTGGCTGGTTTGGATCCCTACATTCCCCTTAGGGGAACCCCTTRGTTCCTGCTTGGGGCAGAGGTTCCAGTTGAGTCTACCCTAAAAGCAAACTTTGTGCACACAAATCGTACTCTGTGGATGGAAAGAGCATGCAGCAAGTGAGACAGTCCAAGCAATCACTTCCAAAGCACAGTGTTGCTTCAAGCAAAAATGCTAAAGCAGATACAACTACTAAAATATTGGAAACTTACCACCCTCCACAGTGTCTCAGTTGACCTCACATGTTCCTATAGCAATGTTGCTAAAAGAACAAAAAAGAGAATGCAAATAAAATAGGCAAAGGGTTATAATGTTGTGCAGCTCCTGATCACAGAATCTATGAACAGCTACCTTGTGGATCACTGGAAATGSTCTTTGAATAGTAAGACGTGATGATTAATTAACTCATTTTTCAAGTGCTCATTTTTCATTTCATCTCAAAAATAGCTAAATCAGACTATATTTTTAATCCATCACCTTTTCACCATCACCCCTGGCACAACCCTCCTCTCTTGACCCTACCTTTTCAACTTCCTGCTAAGATGTGTGTTTAATGAAACAAAAAACTGCCTGATTTTCAAGCTCAGATCCAGCTCTTTCCCTATCACAGTCATCAGCTAGTTTCCTTAAAACATCATCACATAATCAAAGGAGACTCTGGGGACAAGTGTCCTAACCCTGCACTGCCTGACAGATGGAAGATTCCTTTCTTAAAAGCCCAAAGCTCAAGGTTGACGTGAGTCCTTCAGGGAATAACGATCATTTCTTCCAAGACGGTACCAGCTCCAGGTCAACTACGGCATTAACTATAAAAAACCCAAAGACTTTTCCTGTTGTTCTGTCAATGCTCTTTAATGTTAACCTGGAGGGAGTACCCATTCCTAATACAATTGAGCTAATCCTCAACAAAAGTGCATACATACATGCTATTTCATGAGCTGAACATTTGACCTCCTTCATTGTTGCCCGGTTTACACTGTACGGAAATATCCTAGTTATTTGTGTTTCACCACCTCGCCCCCTCCTAGTTCCTTCAATGCTCTAACTAAATGCTGAAGAACAAACTGGTAACCTCCACTGGTGCAGCTACTTACCTCTAAAATTCAATAATTAATCCCAAGTGGATGACAAATACTATCCAATTTATTCTGTGCTTGGCTGCAGCTCGAAGGAGCGTGGACTCTGAATTAGTGAGCTCTTTGGGTTCAATCTGGAAAGCATATGTTTCCCTTCCATCATTCAATCCATCAAAAGGCAAAAAAAGTCCTGGGAAAGGCACATGGCACATTTTGATATTGTTCATTAGCATTAATGTCCCTGTTATAAAGATATGTTTTATTTGCAGGTAACAACAGCCTTGTGGGCATCTGGGAACACTTTGAATAATTGCCAAAAAAAAAGAAATTTGGGTCATAACTAACGATCAACATCCCCTTTTAATCAAATGAAGCCATCATAATGTGTCAGTCCTCTGGGGAAACAAGGACCTTTCACCTTGCTGGGGCCTGCTGAGGCCAGCAGTAGCCGTAAGCAACCTTTGCAAGTGGTCTTTTACTTTAGAGAGAGAAAATATGGAATCTATCCATCAACACACTCATTTCTGACACAGAATGCATAAAAGAAACTAAGTCTGATCAGTGGGGTAGTGATGTTGCCTTGAAGCTAACCCACGGATTATGAAGTTCCCATTTAGTACTCTCCTGACACACCACAGTTCTCACTGGCACCTGTGTTGGGTGGCCATTGCTTTGACACTGAGGAGCCTTTTGGGATAAAACTTCAGTAAAAATATGGAAATCTGACTCCCTAACACTGCTGCTCTCTGCCTGCCAAGTCATTCAACGAGCCTCTACCATCCCAAAAAGCTCTTGTTGCCATCAGACTCCATCAGACATTGTAGATGCCACAGAGAGGCAGGTAAGCCTGGGGCAGACAGCCCACCCTGCAGGAAACTAGAAGTGTAAAGGATCTGTATGATGTTTTCAAGTGGAGAATGCCCCAGCTTTGCACCAAAAATTGTGAAGATTTTCCTCGTAAAAAAAATCTATATATTTTCACCAATGAACGCTTTCTGCTTTCTGATGTTTTATTTCAAAATCTGAACCAAATACCGCAGTTACAAATCACCATATACTGAACATGCATCTCATGGAGATGAGAAAGCCTTGCTGAGACCACAGAAGTCCCAGCTGCTTGCTGCCATTGCCCTGAATACTTTATAGCCATCCCCACAAATTAATGTGTAAAGACACATCTCTGATGTCTCAGAGCACTTCACACTAAAGAAAGGAACGACTGTCCTACAGGTTCCCCAAAGGCTGGTAGTGCAAACACATCTGTTCTGCCTTTTCCTGAGGCATCAGAGGAAAAGGTTAATTAAACACTGTGCTCTGTATTTCGCTGTGAGATTTTAGGTAACTGTATTCTGGCTTTTTTCACTGCCACTCAGAGCCCCTTCAGTGAACTATAATATTTAATCTTCAGTGTTGCTCCAACCGAAATGACTCCCCAGATTTGTGTGAGAGCCTAATGTATATCTCAGATTGCTCCCTGGATAGTCCTTCATCTATCAAAGAAAGCAGCCGTCTGGTGAGAGCTTTCCTATTAACTCACCCTGAGAGGCGGGTACAGGCTTTTAAACCCCACATTTCTAAGTAGCTTGGTGCCCCTATTCCTGCTCCATCAGAACACTTCCTGTTTTATGATGTACTCGCGGCCACCACATGTCTGTAAGGTGAAGCTGGGCTGTTGCTGCTGTTAGATATAAGAGAGATCTAAACACACATATTAAACATGTTGCTCAATGAGCAATTTAAGTCGAACACTGCTTCCAAAGCCTTTGTTTTGCTGAGGTTGCTCACATCCAGTCCCAGATGTCCCAAATTCCCTATAGATGTGTGGCAAACAGGACTGGCAATGCTTGTGCTGGCAAAAGGAGGGATGTTGACTGTAAGCAGGAGTCCACCTCTCAGTAGCTATGACCCCTCTCAACCTCTCTACAAATGCAGCCCYGGGGGCTTCCTTGGAATCCCTGGAGGTGCCTGGCAAATGCTGGAAGTCCTGCTCAGCTTTTTGTCACTGTCTCAAGCAGACAGAACAACCTTACTAGTCCCAGGGCTTTGCAGCACCAGGTGTTAAACTCACTGAGCATGTCTTAATTTTAATTACTGAAAATTAAACCAGCTCCCAACATTGTAAGTGATGATAAGTCTGCCTCAGCCTGCAGTGAGAGGATGCAGAGACCTCGATGCAGAGACCCCCTCTGCTTCCCACTGGCTTACTTTCTGAATAAGCTAAGGGGTGGGCAGCACTCTCTCAGGTCTCTTCCCAAGCTATTCCCAAGCTATTGCSTTTCCTAACCAAGCACGACATTCACCATCCTGTCAGAACTGTGTGAGCTCAGAGGTTTTTAGATAAGGGCTCCTTGCAGGATGAGAACAGCACAGTATGGGACTGATACTCAGAGGAAGGGATGAAGTGTCAAGTGCTGAGTTTGATAAATTGGGATTTGGCACCATTTCTCAACAGTGGTGCTTTCTAGCAGTCCCCTAAAACCACCTGATTTGGAAAGGGCCTGCCCTAACACCCAAGGCACTAAAGCCAGTTGGCAGCCCTCTCCTCAGGACTATTAGTGCTCTGAAACACGAGGAGACTCCTGACCCAGGATATTGCATTTATTTACATCTCCTTTCCAAGCTGAAGATGTTTTTGAGCTTTGTTCTGTGCCTGGTTTGTGTTTCAGTTAGAAAGTCAGGAAATCAATACAAGAAATATTCAGCATTTGCAACACACAGCAGAGCTGGGGGCTGACTGAGAAAGGACAAGAAGCAGTAACAARGCTCAGATGTTCTTTAAAATCTCCCAATTACTCTTCAAATCCCTGCCTTCACAACATGGTGACAGTTTGCCCACCATGCATTTTCAGTGCAAAAAGCCCCACAGGAAAAAATGAACAGTTTATTAAATATCTGCTCTGCAGAGAGAGAAAAAGTTTTCCGACTGAGAAAATCAATAAATGTTAAATCATCGCAGATAATTGCAAAATTATGTTTGCTTTATTTAAAGGCACTCCTATTTTTTTGGAAATTAGTTCTGCAAATGTTGCCTGAGAAGAAATAACCTTCCCCATGAGCATCACTGAGGATGATGGACGGGACTAGGAAAGAATRCACAATCATGTTTTCTTCCTCCCAGAGAGAGGGCATTAATCACATGTTCTTCCATAATCCTCCTTCCAAGGCCCCAGAAGGAAAGGGAAGAACCTGTCATAGATCTAAAATTGGACTTTTCTGGTCTTCAGCAAGGTTGTTTCCACTGGGTCTGCAAGAAAACTGAATGCATCCCTTCACCATTCCTGAGGACAGCAGAGGAAACTGAAGCTGTATTCCTGAGCTGGGCTTATGCACAGACCTGGTTCCTGTGCCCTTCCCCTTCCAGCACTTCTCCCTTCCCATTTGGTCACTACAAGACCCATAGTTCAGAAAGAAAAGAGCTGTTTAGACCATTTTGCAACGGGTTTTGGCACCTTTCATTTAAGGCCACTGAGAGTGCTCCTTCTGGGAAAAGGCAGAGGTGGATGCAGGCAGATGGGCAAGGCAAGGTCCTGGCCGAAAGGCAGTGCCTCTGCAGGACAGATGGCAGGGTGTGTGGTCACACCTCCCCAAAAGGGGTTGGTTTCTTAGTTAGATGACAGTATAAAGGGGATTAGCATCTCCTCAGTGTCCCCAGTTGGAGTATTTGGACAAAAGATCAGCTCCAATCCCAGGCTGAAGCAGCAGCATAGCCAGAGCAGTTTTCAAGAGTGAAGGGATGCAAGAGAAAGAGTACAAGGAAGGGTTTGGTCTGTAATAGATTTGAATATTTTTAAGGTCTCTATTAACGACTGCAGTCTCCCTGCTGTGGCAATTGAGTGGAGGAAATAATAATTGAGATTGAAAGGCATTCACCATTCGACCTCTCACAACCCTGACATTCTTCAGTAGAATATGATTGGAATTGGGCACATCTGCTCTCAATAACCAATATAAAAAATGTCTTGCAGCTTTAAGGCCTGAAAACATATAGTTGGGTTAACAGAAGGGCATAAATATGTATATCTATAGACTCAATAAAACTTTAAGAGTACAGTAATAACTCTATGATCATGGYCCCATCACGTTTCGGAGGGCTTAATCTCCTGGAAATGCTTGGGAAACGCATGGAGGCGGAAAGTCTATTTCCACTGCACTTAGGCGTAGCCATGCTCAGGTGACACACAGGGGCCATAGCAGAGGCCATGCTCAGCTGATGTGCCAGCCACCACCAAACACAGAAGTGCAGACCAGAAGCTGAGCCCTCACACGTTCAGYGGCCTGCCACAGGGCTGGCGCTGGCATTGTGCAGAGACAGCACTGCCACACCAAGCCAATTTGCTGTGGGAAGCATGTGTTGATACCAGGGAGAGCTGAAAATACACCCTACGCTGGCTTGGCATGGGTTCTTCTGCACCTCACAATGCAGTGAACCCCATGGCTCCGATATCCGACAGAGGAAGGCAGTCGTGCTGGGGACAAGACTGCAACAAGCTGAAACATGGAGCATGTCCAGTCTCCAGTCTCTCCAGATGCAGCTGCCCGACCCAAGACTGTGCTATGAATCAAACACTGTTGCTGATTCATCCCATTCCCACTAGCACATGTGAGTCATCTGTCCACCCTGGACTGTTCACTGATGAAAAGTTTATTTTTAACAAGTACTGGTTAAAAATAAATGTAAACGTCACACAAATAAGTAAAGCACTCAGCCCCAAATTGGTATGAATGTGAAAAATTAGCTAGCTTAAATGCAATAGGAAACCTGAGAACCAGTCCTTCTCTTACACTGGCATAAATCAGGAATAACCCCACTGAGATCAGTTACTGTTTCTATAAGGAAGCATTTTTAAGGCTCTGATTGAGACCATGCTCCATTAACCTAGTAGGATGATCCCTTCAGAGGTTTTATTATTATCCAGTGTTCACAGAAAGCACTCTGACATCAAGGGTTTACATGCAGGCGTCATACCAACCTTAGTGCTGTAAAAGTTAGCAATCTAATCTAAGCTTCTTGTTCAACCTCCCTCTAAAATAAAATGAGATAAATTATCTTGTCCAACCCATCCTAACATAGGTCTGAACAACTGGGAAAAAATGCCCTTTGGAGTTCAGATATCTCTGCATYGAGTACAGACAAAATCTGAATAACTGACTTGGACTAGACACCTGAATTTTGGCAAGATGAACAACACCTTAAGTGACAACAGCAAACTGAAGGACTGAATGCTGCTCCTCCCAGCTCTGATGAGAGGTACCACATGGTTGAAGTGACTGAGGATTTAAAAACTTTGTCTAAAAAAGATGGCTAATAGAGCATATGGGTAAAGGTCTGTAGTCTGAGATGTGCAGCAGGACAAACCAATAACCT
Source organism: Amblyornis subalaris (assembly GCA_018881555.1). Lineage (NCBI taxonomy): Eukaryota > Metazoa > Chordata > Aves > Passeriformes > Ptilonorhynchidae > Amblyornis > Amblyornis subalaris. Next base: position 4,176,579 of record JACAXG010000032.1, on the reverse strand, counting down.
TGCCAGGCCATCAGCTCTGGAAATAGCACATCAAGGGCCCCTACCCTGAACTGTGTTGTGGCTTACAACTGTTAGGAAAGCTGCACAATATCAACCACTGGGTTGAGCCTGCTTCAACAAAAAAACACGTTTGCACCACATGGAACCCRCCAGTTGCCCTCCCTGGGTTTTGTCATGGACACTGAGGTCCTTCTACATCTGAACAAACAGATGAGCAGAGCAGTGCAGACACATGTGGTCTCCTACCCCAACGGCTGACATCCCAAGAAGACGTTCAGTGTAAAAAGCATGGAAGGGTGGCAGACAACTGAACAAGTCTGTTCAGAAATAAAATAAATAATTGGCACATACATACATTTGGATCACAGAAACAAGGCAGAAGGGCCAATAATTTCCCTTGCACATTTGTAACATGCAGATGGCATGTGGTAATTTTATGGTGGGACTTTGAAGTGACCTGCTCTTTCAAAACATGAGACTGAAACAAACTTTTAAGAGCAGAGCACTTCCTTCCTGTTGTCTGTCGCATGAGGCAGCAGGGAAAGATGTGCTCTCCTCCCTCACYGAGCATTAAAAAGGGCTTGGTTGTGTTGTTCGTTGCCTTAAAGCACCAGGCTGGGGAGCCCTTCAGGGCAGGCACCATCCAGCGTTCTCCCTGTGAGCTCTGTCTCCTCCATGGGCACAGCCTCGCAGCACTGCCACAATCAACCTCCTGCAATAACAGCAAACACCTCAATGTTTCCTGCAAATCCCAGCTGCCACTGCTTCCTGCCCCAGAGAGCAGCCCTCCCTCTCCTGCACCCACCTCTCCCACTATGCAGGTGGCCCCTTCAGCTGTCCCTTTCCCTCCCTTGGCTGCTCCACACAAAATTCTGGGAGATGGTCTTCCTGGGACCCGCTCACGTGTGTGTGCAGGGGTTCCCCTCGCTAGCAGACCAGCGTCCACGGGAGGAAACCCAGCACGTGGGAGCTATAGGAAAGGAAAGGAGAAGGCTTGTGACATGAGCAAGGGTACCCTCAGATGCCCTCAGAAATGGGCCACTCTTCTCTGGCCAGGGCAAGGGAACACTAAGCTCTGATGCATCCTGCATGTGCAGCCGCGGCAGGCGGTTACTGCGCATTTGTTTCACACTTGACAGAATTTCTCCCTGTCGGACAAAGCCCTCCCACACTTTTCACTCCTGATTCCCCATGTGAGGGTATCCACAGGAGTCCTTCAGGCCCTTTCCTGCTGCAATACTGCAGGTGAGTTTCACCCACAAAGGATATGATTAGGAAAGCTTTTTATCATTAGAAAACAAACCAATCTCCAGCCTACAAGGTGGTCAGTAAAGGCACATGTCCTTGATTTGCAGTAGAYCGAAGCATTAATTTGCTGTCATTAGTTATATAACGCAACATTTTGTCCTTAATGGCCTACAAAGAGTAATAGCCAGTAACTACAACTTAAAAGGAGCAACTTCGGGTGCAGAAAAAATGTTCTTTATGAAGCATTTCCTGTGTCCTTCTGAGTGCCTTATCAGACCAGCATCTTTCACTGTTATTTACATTTTATCTTCTTTAAGAACACTTGTGGTATGGACTGAGTCATCAATAAGGGAACAACATAAAAGGAGGGATGAAAAATAAGCTGTCTTAAGAGCACTACTCTGCAGGAAACTTATTAGCATTTATTGTGCAGTATCAGGTTACCCGAGCTGAATGGAAAGAGCAGAGTTTATTTAAGTGGCACAAAGCACAACTGTCTAGAAGTCACATTCGGTATTTCAAAAGTACATGATGGAAAAGGACATGAGAGAAATCTCTTACATTTTGCAGAAGCCAGTAACAGGTACAAGTTGAGGGGGGGCTATTAAGGCTTATGAGAGCCCTAAGAAACAGCTCTTGGATAAAGGAAATGCCACAGAATTAGGGAAGAAGGTCTAATTTACAGTGGGAGAAATCCCAGAGCTATCATATGCATAACCTACTTGCACAAAGCCTACATCTTGTCGTTCTCCCACAACTCCTCCCCCCGCTGCTAAATAAGCAAAGGAGACATACTTAAGAAGCAGCTCAGTAGATTTCCAAAACTTATTCCTGCATCTGGGAGACTCCTGAGCTTTTTCAATGGCCAAGTCACAAACCTCACTCCCACATTAACAGACTCTGCTTGCTACTGAGGCAGACTGCAGGAAAACCTTCAAAGCCTCTYATTAGGAGTAAAGCATATATTTACAGATTACATTCATGTGCTGCCATAAGCAAGGCACACAATTAGAAAGTAGGCTAGATTTAGAGTTTTGAACTCTCCTTGAGCTTGGATAATGATGAAATGTGCACAGCTGACATTTCATTCCGAGAAAGCAAAAATATATGCAGAGAGAAGACTTCACCTTGCTGCAAGAGAAGATCTTATTCCTCCTCGACTACGTTCTCTCAAAGCAGAAGGTCATGATCTGAACTTCCATTAAGGCTGTTCAAAAATGCATCAAAGGTTYGATGGATAAAAGAATGTTATTTTCCAAAACCGCTGGGACACTTCCTGTCAGTTCACATAATTGAGTATTACAGTATTTAAATTACAAATTGAAGATTATTTTTACAGGTGTCATTTTAAATATAATATGAAATTTCTTGACATTACCTCAGCCATGCTACACAACCCAGCTGCGCTCGGACTTGCATGTGTGATGCACATGGCTGAAATTTTGTCATATTACATCATGGGCTACAAAAACACACAGTATAAATAGACGATGTAATATTTGAGAGAGCAAAAACATATAGTGCTGGCCTGGCTTTATGAAACCCCAGATCTAATACGGACGTGGAAATGTAAACTGTTATTAGAGTTCACATCAAAACGCTTTCCAAGGGGTCAGGGAGAAGCGGGGGTCACACAGACGGAGCTCGGTTGCCCTCCAGTGGGCTCCCACCGCCCCTGCCTCCCTCCCCATCCCAACCTGTCCCGAGCAGGAAAACCAACCACACGGCTTCCAAGGCTGAACAGAGCAGACAGCTGCAGCCCACGGGGAAGACACACGCTATTCACACTGGCAGATCTGCAGGCCAACAAGGCAAATGTTAAATTAATTAAGAAAGAGATCTTTAAGAATCCTCTTGGCTTTCTATCCACAATTTGGCATTAGCGGCTGCAAAGAATTTGCCTTCGACTGTTCTAATTTAACGTRGCTTTTTAAAACGCTATTATCTCCATTCTGTAATTTGTTATTTCATTTTTATGGTTTCCAGCAAATGCCACGTCTGGAAAGGAAAATTCCACCTTTTCTTATACTCTGTTGTGACTAGCAATTTGCTTTCATTCTGAATGAAAAACTCAGTTCTCATCAAAGAATTCTAAGCAAAACAAGAAAAAATAAAGAAAACAAACTGTCAGCAACTTCCTAATGTTGTTAACACAAAAAATGTCAACAATACTCACTAGAAAAATTAAAGCTCTCCTGCCCTTTTGCTACCCTCTTCCTAAAGCAACCAACATGAAGCTTGAAGTCAATTCCAACCTTTTTAAGCAGTTCCAGATCCAACACACAGTGACCACAAACTATGTTGGGTGCCTGGGCAGTAACTCACAGCAATTGCCAAACTCAGGAGTGAGGAGATGACATTCCATCTGCAGGCTTGTCCACACAGTAAGAATAAGAGACTGATAATTGTAAGATTAATGGAGCAAATTTTGTTTTCTTTATGGCTGGGATGCTTCACAAAAACAGAGCACAGTATCAGTGATTCAAGGAATAGATTTGGGAATAGATTCAAGGAATAGTGGAAAAGGTATTAACATATTTTAAATCAATTTTGAGAAGTTAGAATTTCAATACATATGTAACTATTAAAGTGAAGGACCATAGTGAAATGACCACCTTTATCTCTTAAAACAGAGCAATATGCCTTTTTTTAATTGTTTCAGTGAAACCATTCTTATTTCCCTCATTTCATATGTTTCTTTTCATTCTTTCATCCTACAGAGGTATAAAATAATAAATAAATTAATAATTTTAAAGTTTCAATTTCTCTTCCATTTTTTTTGGTCACTGTTTGTGATAAAAAGCAAAAGTACCTCAATAAAATGGAAAAAGATCTTCTAATGTTCCTGTTCTATACTGAAAGATTTTTTCAAGAAATACTGCTTGGTTTGGTGTTAGGCAATTTGGGTTGTCTCCTCGAACGGAGTTTACTATTTAATTGGAGACAGAAATAAAAACAATACAAAAATAAGAGAGTGGAATAGTTTCTTGTTGGGAAAGGAGGGTAACTCGAGGCTGCCCTGGATCTAACCTGAAAAACGAGCATCCTGAGATGGGTCTGATACTAGGAAAACCCATCTGGCCAGATGTGGGGGTCACGAGGGCACAGCCTGATCCAGATGGAAACAGGAGAGGGAGCCCTCATCCAGCCTGTAGAGACGGGAAGGTGCTCCCAGGTACTGTGCTCCAGGCTAAAAAAACGAGCTATGAACCCCTGTAGGATAGGGGTTCACTATTTTTATATATATAATATAAACATTATTATATATATTGTATAAATATTATATATATATATATACATATATATATAACCCCTTCACTAYTTATATCCAAAAAGTCAAGCACTGATTTCCTAGGTTTAAAGTTTCATTATGGGCAGGTAACTACTGATGTCAACATTTAAGCTCGGTGGATTTTACTCCAAAGAATGTAAAATTTCACGAGGTTTTTGGGGGAGGTTTGCTGGGGTTTTTTCAGGGTTTTCTAACATTGATTCACTGGAGCTGAGCTTGACCTCAGTGATGTTTGGTTAGTTCACATCTGAAATTCAAAGTCAAAATTATCAAGGAATGGGAGCTCATATGGATGAAACCCAAAGCAAATGTTTGCAGGAACCTCTGAGAAATGGAAGTACCGTGTTCACATAGTTCTAATTATAACACTGCATTTGTAGGATTCATATGAGCTAGGACCACTGGAAGAGAAACATGAAGAGAAACTGATTTAAAGGGAAGGCAAAATACCCTATGGAATTTGGATTGGAATCTTCTAAGGTGAAAGAAATCTGCCACAGAAAAGTGGGAACTACTTTAAAAACAGCTGGAGGGACCACAAGTGAAATTCATCCTGGTTATAATCTAAACACAGAAAAAAACAACAAAGGCCAGTTTGGTTAAGCAAGGATATAAAGTCTTATACACCGTGTGCAAAAAGCCTAATAAAGGGTCTTTAAAATATAAATAACACGAGGAACTAAATAAAAAAGTGGACAAAAACTAGTTAAAATGAATAATAAAGAGACAAAGGGGTTCTAATGAAAGGTAAACTCTAAAGAATACTTTAGTTAATCATCAAAGCTTCTTGCATATGTCCATGGCAAACAGAAAGCAGAAAACCAACATTTAATTTATAAAGAAAAAATGGTGAATTAGACCCACTCTTCATGTTGAAATGGTGTTGCTCCTGATTTAAAGCAGGGTACAGCTTTCAATATTTTCCATCATCAATCCATTTGTTTTCTGTTCATGGTATGAGGGACTCCTCTCATCACACTGTATCCATGTAGAAAAGGGACAGGCTGTCCGCTCATTCAGACACCACCAGCAGTCAATGAGGTGGACACTGAGGCTAAGTAAGGTCTTCCATGAGCTACGAGAAAGCCCAGGTAACTAAAGCTGGGGGTGAGGACATGGCTCTGCATCTTCACAGGCACAGTCTTAATCTAGTTAAAAATGTTCGAGGAAATAATTAATGACTTGAAATCAATGAACCTAACTGGTTTACAGAAGCCATGGGCACCACAGCCTCAAAGTAACAAATCGCAATTGCAAAAGCAATAGCAAGCTTTGTCGCCAGATAAAAAAATTATATATTTTCTGCCCATAAATGGCATCCTTCCATGTCAAACTGATGAATTTCATCTGTGAGTCATTTTTCATGGAATGGTAAAATTACAAGTGGTAAAAGGCTCGTTAAACTGCAGACATGTTTGAACAGCATAGCTGGAAAGAGGCTGCTGGCTGGTGTCTTCACAGTTGCATCGGTTAATTCTGGAGCTCTCCGTTATTTTTATTTTCAGTTGTTCAGTGTTATACCTCCCCACAATGCCACTTGCTTTCATTTCAAAGAGTAATAATCTTTGCACAGTAAAGATCAATCTGCAGTTCTTTCTTTTTGTATTTCAGAGGCACATCAATGAGTTGCATGAGGTGTAACCTACACGATTTGCAAGGAGAACCTTGCACTGATTTGCTCAGAGACCACATCAGAGAGTAAAGAATTTCACAACACAGAATTAGGGCCATGTTTTTATTAAATTGCTCTATTTCATTTCAGTGGCATAATTAAATGCTTTTTGAAAGGAAAATTGCAAAAGGTTTGACTTGTGCTCCAATACAAAGTCCATTCTGCAGGAAAGGCCTTCTGGTTTACAGCAAGAAAAAAGCTTTTGTTTGAAAGTAGCAATGCTTGAGATTTTTCATATGATCATGGAATAGTTTGGGTTGGAAGGGCCTTTAAAAATCATCTCGTTTCAACCCGTCTGCCATGGGCTGGAGGACCTTACACTAGAACAGGTTGTTCAAAGCTCCATCCAGCCTGCCTTGAACATTCCCAGGGATGGAGCATCCACAGCTCCTCTGGGCAACCTGTTCTGGTGTCTCACCATCTGTAAAAGGGAACGCATCCCTGGGTGGACGTATGAAATCCTGGCTTTCAGTGAAATGGCATTGAGCAGGGATGCTTGCAGTTGGGGTGTGGCAGAGTTGCAWGCTCAGTGTGGGGAGGAGGCATTTTCACATCCACTGTAAAAAATGTACCATAGAGGATGCTCAAAATGTTCTCCAACGTAATTGTGGGAAATTTTTGTGACAACTTATTTGTAAGAATTCTACCTGAGCTCTGGCTGGTCTAGCTGAGAAGCTCCCTGAAGGCTCGGCAGTGTTACTGGATCGTGCCTTTTTGAAATACAGTAATATTGAAACCATGACTGAAATAGATTAACATAAAATTCTCTTATTCTACATGAAAGTGTCTATATCAAATAGTACTAACTGTTGCTTATTAAGTACTTGCTATCAAAATCCTCTTAAAAACACATCTGAAGCAGAGAGAACAAAACTGGTTTCACAAAAGACTTCTCTCATGAACTACTAACACAAAATTATTTTCTTCCACTGAAACAAGAGGTCTGAGAGTTCCTATTGTATCAGATCTATCCAGAGGTCCTCAAAGTCTATGAGAAACTTTCCACTGACAGTCAGGTTCCTATYGAAAAGCACAGATAAGGGAAAGGTTTTAAATACACAGGCAATTCTTGTGCTAGAAGAACATAAGAAACAGAATTTTCAGTTAAGAAAGCCCAAATTCAGAGCACTTCTAAGTCACAATTCAGCTGGTGATTTCCTCAAAAGTTGGATGTCATTTGTACGAATAAATCCAATGGGATACAGCAGTGGTGTTTTCAGTCCTGTAGCTACATATTCGAATGCACAGTTTGCATTAGAAATGTAGTAAGAGATCCATCAGGTGTAATGTGATTTTTTTTTCTTTACAGAAGACTTTTTTGCATTTGTTTTGAGTAGTCGTTAATCAGAGCAATGAAGAGGAAAAAGAAACACCAGAAATGGAATACCACTTAACAAGCCTGCAATTAGCAGACTAACAAGTTTGTTATTTTTGTACTTTTTCCCACTGTATGACCTAATGGAATACTAGCAAGCACTGAACACACCGTAGCTCTAGCAAGAGCATTCTAGTCTTTTACGACGGGTGCAACTGTACTGGAAGTCCCTGTGAATTTAGCTGTTGTAGAGCTAAAACGCACTTGATATCTTGTCCATCTCAATTTATCACGATTCATATGTCAAGAACTCAAGTATTGATGAAGACAGCATATGAGAAGTCATGTGCTTGGACATGTTCCAGTGTTTAAGCATAATAGGAATCTTAAGGAATTTASTCCTATCTTGATATTTGAAGAACAATGCAAATAATATCAGATTTCAGATCCATAAGAAATGCMTAACACAGAGCCAAACCAGAAAAATGTACAGGTGTCTTTTCCTGATCATTTCCAAAACCTCCCTGTCCCTCTGTATTTCAAGGTTTTGCTCATTTGAAAGAAGAGGGGGAGGGAGAATGCTTTTTGATTAGCAAAACTAAGAAGTTGTGCAACAATGCAAAGGGAAGGTCAGAGTTCAAATTCAACATGCTGGATTGCTTGTCTACCTCAATACAATTCACTAAATCAGCAGCACTGAATTGCTATGATGACAGGAAGAATTTGGAAGGGTAGGAAGATTGTGCTAGTACTGAAGACAAAAAATAAATCTATAAAATTATTGTCTTAATCTCTTTCCAAAGGCAGAAGAATCTGCACATTAAAAGAATTAATAACTTTCACTGAAAAAGGATGAATTTGTACTTTAAGTGTCAACTGCGAATACACATTGTTAAGCTTTGTTTGATTCTAATCCAAAATCTGTGCTAGATAGGAAACCTTTCCCAGAAATAAAATGCTTTTCACATAAAATGTCCATTAAAACAAGCAAATATTCTCCCTGAATGTTTGTGATCCAAAAAGAGCTTGCCACAAAACCAACTAAACATTGACTCTTGCCCAGATTACCAAGAGTACTTATACACTTAGCTTGCATTTAAAACTAGAAGTTTAAATCCCTCTGGACCCTGGGCTCATAAAAAAAGTCAGATCTGAATAATAATTCTTACTGAGAAATCAGATCATATCATGTGATTAAGGCATACTCCTATTGAGAAAAGAAATACTATCTCACTGAGAAATTAGCAGAGCAATTTAAACACAAAAAGACTGAGATTAAATGTCATTCTTTCAATTATTTCAATTTTTAAAAGCCTCAGCAGTCATCAAGTGCCAAAATGTGGTAGTAATCATATCTTGTCTGAATCCTTGAAAATATTAGGTACAGTTTACTATGTCATCTTGCAGATAAACTACACATTCCGGGCTCTTAACACCAACACCTGCTGGACCTAAAAAGCAGACTCCTGACTCAGAAAGAGTTAAGTTAGGAAGGGAGCTTTAGGAGAAATAATGAGTTTTCTCTGGAACTTCAGAATGACTCATCCATGCAATGTTGGAACTTATCTCCATCCATGGATCTTAGGCTACAGCAGGTTTCTGTGCACCTGGTCCTACATAAGAAAGAGATGGAGATAGGGCATGGCTCACTGAGCCTTCATTCAGAATTTCCAAATAGTTACCTGCTTCTCCAAAAAGTGCCAGGTGCAGGAGAAACTGCAGAGAAAGTGGTCTCATCCTTCTCCCAGGGGTGAGTCAACAGACAGCAAAGACTTCAAGGCTTTTCTTGGTGGGGTAGGGGCTGGTCAGGCATTGATCCTATACAACCACTCCTGTAGGGCCATCCTACAGTCAAAGAGTGTACTGGTGTGAATGGGGACATACCAGGCTGGGGAACAGCATCAGAGAAGAGCCTCTGGCATAACAGCTGTATGAGGACTGAAACAATTCCTGAGATTTAGGTATCTGTGTCCACCTATTTCCCCAGGCTGGGCAGCCTGGTTTAAGTGACTTGACACCTTTGAGAGAAGCACCTAACTAYGATTTCAGCAGCAATAACTCCCTGGGTATTTCCCCTTCGGGTGTTGAAGACCTTCAGGTCTCAGAAACCACCTCCAGCAGAGAGTCAGACACTCTGGCTGAGAACTACCCCATCAATTTTAAACCCTTTAAAGTTATGTGCCTAGTCTAAACTAGCCACTGATCTCCCTTCTGATGTCCATGTGAAGAGATAAATCTGTCCAGGGAGGAATTAGGCTCCATTCATCCTAGACAAGTCTCTCAATTTATTTTCTAAGAAGTGGCTTGTGTACTGTTTTGCAGGAGGGAGGCCCGGTCTGTTAGTACTGTTTCAGCTCCTGCAGATCTCAGAACATGACTACTGAAAATATATTCAGCTACTGAATGCACAAAGATGATTTTGAACCACAAGTACAAGATTCTTTTCTCACCGTCAACATCTTCTCAGTGAATTCCCACATCTGAGCACACYGTGCTTGTAAATCAGCAGACTGAACACTTTTAACCGCTGTTTTCCTCGCAGTTCAAGGGCTAAATATATTTTATGCTACCTATAAGTATCTACCAAGTTTTCACCATCAATGAAAAATCATTCCTTGACGAGAAAACTAAAGCTCCTATTTTTTTAAAACAATTGGATGTCTTTCCTTTTTTCCACAGCAGACAAGAGAAGATCTAGGAAGCTGGAGATGCTCATCTCCCCAAGGTTACTAAAAAAACAAATTAACACACAAAAAAAAACCAGTCTGAGAAAAAAAGCTGAACCGAAATTGAGACACAAGGGATAATCCAAGAGGCATTTTCAATACAAACCTTGACAACCCTGTGTTGTCCTACAGAACAATCTTTACTTATATATGCAGCTGATATGCAATTCAATGTGTCATTTTTTTGGATGCGATAGCAAGAAATTCCAGGAATCGTTCAGCCAAAGGTAACTGTAAGTATGATATGATGTGTGGGTATAAAAACTGAAACCCCTCACTTTGTGAAGCACTTCACAGAAGACTTGAAAAATCCACCTTTCATTAGAGCCAAATTCCAACCTCAGATCCACACTCAGGGCTCTCATTAAAGGCTCTGGGAGCCAGAAGTACTTTGTCGAGGGCAGACTTCAACCGATTTTGTATTTATCCTTACAGAGCAGCTCTACTGAAGCCTTGATTAGCCAAATGGAACAGAGACATGAAAGTAGTTTAGATTAACAGGGTTTGGATAAGTAGGAGAGGTTTTAGTGTTGTGTTATGTGCTTTAATAGATGTGACCTTAGGCCACAAATCAGCGAGGCTCCTGGGCACACGCATAACTTTAACCATATGAGTAGCTTGAGTGCAGTCAGCAGAATTATTTGTGCTCTTAAACTTAGGCCTGTGTGTAAGTACAAGGGAAAACCAGTCTCTGATTTTTGAATAAAAGGAGGACAGGGGCAAGTAAGGATTGTGTATTGTTCTGGTTTATATTTTACCTTAAACACAAACTTAAAGCAAGCACCCTGAGACAGAGATTGCTTGTCTGTGGACACATGAGCCATTCATGCCAGACCAGTGAGTGGAGCTAAACCAACCAGCTTTGGGTACAGGTGAGAAAAATCTCAGACAGCAATAATTCAAAATTCCTGCTAAAAGAGCTTAGGGAAGGAATCCCAGCAGATCTGGAAGTCTGTGCTGAACTGCACAGACAAAGCTAAGACTCCTTCTTCTTAATTTCCAGATCAAAATATTGAATCCACACTGATTTTTTTGTTCCAGTTTCTAAGGATAATGAGGCTGTTGGAGGATCTGTTTGTGTTCCAGTCTCACTCCAGTAATTTTTCCACCAAGCTGTAGAGATGGCAACCATCAGTGAAATCCTGACACTTTCACAACGATGTGAAATGCTGTGGTGATGGAACAATAAAGGAGCTAGGATAGCTTTGCAATTTAGTTTAAGTTTGCACAGTCTTTTATGTTAAAAATACCATACTTGTCTAGCCCATTATTAAACATTGAGGAGCAGCAGTTATGTGCTAGAAAAGGCACATGACAACCCTAAGAGATCTAAAACAGGGGTAACATAGAGCTGCAACAAATCAAGCTTCCCCCCAAAACTAACTGGGAGCTTTTCTCTACATTGATTAGTACTAATACTTGTTTCCTGCATATTCACCCAGATTATTCACAGTGACTGTCTAACACATTTCAYAGGTAAAAGCAGAAGCTCTGTGTGCTGTTTCACAGCAGGGTGCTGAGGGGCTCACTCCTCCCCACGCCATGCCGTGGGATGCAGCCACATTCTCTACCTATCCATAGTACTTGAAATCTCATACGTGAGCCAGGAGAGTCTGTCACACTGGCATGAGGCTGGGGTTTACAGGACGAATGATCTTGATCCAGACTTTTTSAGCTTCATCTGATTAGTAAGAGGGAAAGAGTTGAAAGCAAAAAAAAAAAAAGAAATTAGCTCCTTGTGGATGTTTCCATTTGCTAACAAAATAGGTATGTGCGCAAACCAGCACATCTGACGTTTGGAGAAATTGATTTTTTTTTCTGTTGTATTATTCCAGTCGTATTAATGCTTTATTAGCAATAGTTTTAATAAAGGATCTGGAAAAAAAAAAAGAAGATTACTCCAATATCAATCTGTTTTAGAAGAATAAACATCTGTGGCTTATGGGGCACAAGTATCAAGCTTGGTTCAGCGGCATGACAGCAGGATGGTCAATCTGACTTTTCAATCTTAACTCCCACTGTGGAGCTATTGCTGGAAAGGAACTGGGAGGAAAGGCTGTTGCTTTATTAAGGGAAATAATGCTGTATTTTTTAACAAATATGGGGAGACAGCAGAAAAAAAGGGAAGTCCTTTTGTTAAATACCCATGAGTTGAGCCCCTATATCCCTATATAAGGACCTTTCCTCGAAGCAAAGTCATGTCAAGGGAATTGGGAGCACTGTAGTGAAAGCAAGTCAGTTGGGGGATGTAAGAAATTTGTGTTGGTAACAACAGAACCATAACAGACAGAGGCAATGCATGCCCTGCCTGTGTGCAGGCTGAATCCCTCATGCCTTCAGCAAAAACTCAGTAGGAAAACACGCAGGAAAGATTCTTGCCTGAGCTAAGATGAAAATTGTAAAATATCCAGTGCAAAGAAAAGCTCCCGGGGCTTGAATGAAGAGATAATGAAGAAAAAAAGCACTAATGTGATGATAGCAGAGATGAAGAGGAGAATCAGACGAAGGTAAGAACAGGTAACATAAGCACCCCAAAAAGCAACGGTACTCAAGCGGTGAACAATTTCATCCCTGCACTGCTTTCATTTCAGGCCATCATTCTGCCACTAAGCTCAAACATCTGGATAATCTGTCACAGGTGAGTATGAGCTGTAAGTCTGGTGCAGGTCTGCAGCCCTGTGTCATGTGCTGGCGGATAAAACAACCATGTCTAACTCTTTGTGACCTCTCTCCCCTATCACTGCTCCCCTTGGAACTATTTACATCACTTCTGACCCAAGTTTTGGGGACAGTGATAATGAAAGAAGCAAGAATCAAGCCCCTAGAAGTCTTCCCAGGGTGCTGCAAAATCAGTGCTTTGGGGAAAAGCAAGGAGGATGGAGGCATGAAAACAGCACTAACTCAAGAGCCATTTGTGTGAAAGGCTRGAAAAGCTGCTCATTGCTATCATCAAAGAAATTGTTGTCATTATCTAGAAACAAAGGGTTTCAATTTCTTCATCTTATGTATCAGACAGTACTTTGTGATGGAGAACATTGGTTGGAAGAGGCACAGAAAYAGATTTATTTTCTCTCTCTGCATTTCTAAATTGGGATTTTGAGCAGGAATATTTGCAGATTTTATGGGGAATCTGATTATTTCGTCTGCTCTTCTTTTTCTTCTGATAACACTTCTTACAAAAGTCACACATAAATGAAGGATATTGACCCTATTGGCTGCAAACCAAATAGCTCCTGATTAGATCTTGGTTCAGCCCCAAAGAAAATTAGTTAATTATTGGTCCACATAATTCTGTAACTCTATGTAAAAGGGAAAGTCTGTTATCTCAAGCACTTATTTTTTAGTTAGGAAAAAATACAGCATATATATACATATATAATGGCTGAAGCACCTCTCCTAGGAAGACAGTCCAAGAGAATTTGGGCTTCTCAGCCTGGAGATGAGAAGGCTCCAGGGAAACCTTAGAGCTCCTTCAATTACTTAAAGTGACTACAAGGCAGCTGGAGAGGGACTTTTTACAAGGGCAGGGAGTGATAGGACAAGGGGGAATGGCTTTAAACTGAAAGAGGGCAGGTTTAGATTAGATATTGGGAAGAACGCGAGGGTGGTGAGGCACTGGAACAGGCTGCCCAGAGAAGCTGTGGATGCCCCATCCCTGGAAGTGTTCAAGAACAGATGATWTTTATGGTCCCTTCCAACACAAACTATTCTATAATTCTATGATTTTTATACTTATATATACACACATATATATAAAAATAAAAGAGAGAGAGAAATACAGATATAATTTAAATAGGGTTTAAGAAACTGAAGGGCTTTTTGGTAGAATAGTATGTCAGAAAAAATGTCAGTGTGAATGACATTTTATGATACTTGCACAACATGCAAGATCCCAGACCTTCAGGTTGCACCTGTAACATTTCATATTTAAAATGTACCCTGGACTGTGTTCTAGCTCAGGAGCCAACTGGCATGAGTTGTTGCACATCCATCTTCTCCGAATCTTCTGCCCTCCGAATCAGGATGGCTACAATCAACCTGTCTGCTGGGAATAATYGTGTCTTAAATCCTGGCTTTCCTGGGCCTTGCTCAGGACAGTGCTGGTCGGCATGGGCTGAAAGCCTGTCACAGACTGCTCTGAGTAACACTATAAACAATAAAGTTCCTGTGCTCAGGGAACGTTCCTGGCACAGTTTGTTTTACTAGTATAGACATATGCAAGGAAAGCCCAAATTCGAGACCTTACGTAAGTTTACTGGATACAGCAGTTTCTAAGAAATTAAATATACTAAGAATCCTGAATTTCACACTGAAAATTGTGCACTTTCCCCAGGGCTTTTACGATTTCAGGAGGAAAACTAGTTGCACTTTAACAACGAATCCTCTGCAAGCATTTCTGAGGCCTTCGGGATAACAGCATATCAATGTTTTACCTTGCACCATGCTTCATGGATGTAGCACTGCACATTGCTGACCTGCAAGAGTGCAACACAGGTAGCCAAACCCTAATTCTTAAACTGGCCATCAGCTTCCAGCATGAATATACAGCTGAGTTCTTCAGGTCTCTCTGAAGGAAGYGCATCAATTTCATTTAATGGGAGAAGAAACTAAAGAACGCACTGAGATTTGTGTGTAGGAATTTGGGGGTTTGCCTCAAACCGCAGTTMCAGCTGAGTCTCCAAAATAACTCTGTTACCTTCAAAAGTGTAATCCACGTCACCTACCTAGAGAATGTCAAACTTGGAAGCAGCAATGACAAGCCTCAAGTCAGGGCCTTAGCCACTGGACAAACTTCCTGCTATCTTCGTCTCTCAGAGAGACTGTAAAAGAAAACAGGTATCACAAGTGCTTTGCAAGGTAACGTTAAAACACTCTTATTTCTAGTGTTTTGTACAACTGGAGCAATGGCCCAGAACTGGTTTCAGATCCGGTCAGCTCCCATGAAAAGAATGGCACTGTAGAAACAGGGTCCTGAACACTTAGCATGAAAGTTGGACTCCCGCATGTAGAATCTTTTCCAAATGAAGCCCTGTTCTGCCACCTCTCATCCATCTCACCCAAGAACACACAAGTACTATTTGTTATCCTCCTTTTCAGCCTGCACAACTGTGTTTTTTCTGGCTTGTATCCACAAAGGGAAAATATAACAAAGGAAAACTCAAAGATGGATTATAGCTCGGAAAGAGATTTAATGACAAGCATATTGGCATTTTCTCTTTTATTTTTAAATTTCATTTTACCAGTTTCATTACAGCATTCCGCTAGGTGACATGTTGGACTTTGTTTTGTACAAATAGCCAAAACCTATGATGTGCTCCTGCAGTACTGTATTTCTCCAATACCTCTCAGTGACTTCCCCCCCCCCACCCTCCCTTATTGTTTCAAGCTGATCTTCAAAAGAAATGTCCAAATTTTATAAAATAATT